>JAVJAQ010005177.1:0-314312 GCA_032362365.1 Zygogramma bicolorata
TTATTATATGGCACATAGACCGGTTTATCGCCAAGATAAAAACAAAAAAAGACAACAAAATTACGAATTGTTTTCGACGCATCCGCGCATGAGCCAGGACTACCGTCTTTAAATCAACTTTTGAGGCCTGGTGAAAATGTATTGCCACAATTATTACTGAACTTTCGATTAGGTAGTGTTGGAGTTGTTGCCGATATCGAGGAAGCTTCACTTCAGATTTGACTTGATACTTGATAGAGATGCAAGCAGGTGTTACCGCCTCTTACCACTTATCGAATGTCACGTGTAACATTTGGTGTTACCTGCAGCCCGTTTATTTTGGTGGCAACATTTCTAACTTTCCAGAATTCAGTGAGGTTCTAATCAGCTCATTTTGTGTTGGTGATTTGGTTGTTGATGCACATTCGATTAACAAAGCCAAGTTCATTTATGGAAATTCAAGAACACTGATAAAACTTGCTGGTATGAGATTACGAAAATGATTTACGAATGATCCTGCACTGCGAAGATATTTTCAGCTCGAACCAATAGTTTCAAGCCGAAGGAAGGTTCTTGGTCTCCATGAGTTCAGTTTCGCAGGAGTCCAGTGATATGTACGCAAATGGAGAATTGCATCCATCGATGGAAGTGGCTATAATTCATTAACGTTTCCCAAATCATAACCAACTGCAGCACTGTGCAATCACGTTTGCAAGAATATGTAGTTGAAAATTTTAAGCTTGCTATTAGTAAAATTTTCTTATGGTCTGATTCGAGAATTGCCTTAGATTGGATCAAAGGACAGCCTGATGAATGGAAACCTCACCTACGTATCGAACAGGGTACGTGCAATTCAATTACTTACGGAGTGTACGTAGCGACATTGTCCAGGGCTAGGAAATCCAGCTGACATACCTAATTCGAATCATAGAAACATGGACCAGATTGGTTGATACAAGATTCCAAAAATTGGCCAATTTTCGATTTCAATGAATTCTCCGAGATTATATCCACACTCATTGTAGATATTGTACTGAGGATTATTAACAATACAAGAAATATTTCAATTCGTTCACAATGACCTGTAGTAGTTAGAGAGGAAAGTTGTGAACCTGCCGAATGGGAAAACGATCTATTCAAATTCGAAATTATCAACACTGAATCCATTTCTCTATAAATGGGATATATTAGGATTGGTTATACGATTGCATGAAGCTTATCTGCCATATAATACGAGGCACCCAATAATTTTGTCGAAAGCATCTGAATATACAGATGAAATTATACGTCAATATCACATTTATTCTTAAATCATCTTTCGAACAATCTGTTCAGGCCAGTCTCAAATTACCTACACAGTAGGTTTCGGCTGGCACCTGTCAGAAAACAACTACTTCCCTGGCTAATACCACGAAGGGCATTGAATTATATCCGACTAGGTGCCAGTGCAGGTTTCTTCACAGAAGTAAATCCTGCATTTGCTTTCGTCGATACAAATGAAGGAATTGATTTTCAATTATAGGGACGGACACACTTGCAGACCGGTTTCGGGCTATTTGGCCACTCGTCAGTGCAAGGCAGTGCCATCATCAACATAAAGTCGATGGTTTCCCATAATTAAAAATCAAACTCCTACACGAGTATCAAGCCCCGGCCAAAGCTGATGCGAACAACGAAGTTATTACGCCATCTGTCAATCGACGAGGTATTCCAAAAGCAAACCGAATTCGCCCATTCCTCCTGCGAGGAAAATGTAAAAACACTTGACATAGTCAGTGGGCATACTTGAAGACTGGCGTTAAATCAAATCATCTTTCGAACAATATGTTCAGGCCAGTCTCAAATTACCTACACAGTAGGTTTCGGCTGGCACCTGTCAGAAAACAACTACTCCCCTGGCTAATACCACGCAGGGCATTGAATTATATCCGACTAGGTGCCAGTGCAGGTTTCTTCACAGAAGTGAATCCTGCATTTGCTTTCGTCGATACAAATGAAGGAATTGATTTTCAATTATAGGGACGGACACACTTGCAGACCGGTTTCGGGCTATTTGGCCACTCGTCAGTGCAAGGCAGTGCCATCATCAACATAAAGTCGATGATTTCCCATAATTAAAAATCAAACTCCTACACGAGTATCAAGCCCCGGCCAAAGCTGATGCGAACAACGAAGTTATTACGCCATCTGTCAATGGACGAGGTATTCCAAAAGCAAACCGAATTCGCCCATTCCTCCTGCGAGGAAAATGTAAAAACACTTGACATAGTCAGTGAGCATACTTGAAGACTGGCGTTAAATCAAATCATCTTTCGAACACTCTAATCAGGCCAGTCTCAAATTACCTACACAGTAGGTTTCGGCTGGCACCTGTCAGAAAACAACTATCCCCCTGGCTAATACCACGAAGGGCATTGAATTATATCCGACCGGTGCCAGTGCAGGTTTCTTCACAGAAGTAAATCCTGCATTTGTATCGACGAAATCAAATGCAGGATTTACTTCTGTGAAGAAACCTGCACTGGCACCTAGTATGTACAAAATCTAGCAAGAAGCTTTCGCATTTATTGGATATTCATTATTGAAAGGAAGGCATAGTAAGGTGGCTTCTGGGATCAACTTGAGCGAACCGTGCAAAATAATCTAAAATAAAAATCTGAAGGGCTTTTCTTAAATATGATAAACTCCAAACAGTTCTATCTTAAGTCGACTCAACGAATAATTCCAGACCCTTAACCTGTGTTGACACAGATGCGGATAATCTGCTCATTTTAACTTCATCCTATTGGATGGTGTGATGAGTATATGTGCCTAAGCCCATATACTATCATTCGTTTGTTTCATATCGATATTCATGCTATTTTCCATCTCACTCTGTGAACCTCTTTGTCTCTGGTTTTTGTATCAACGACTGATATCGACTGACTGAATGAAAATAAAGTTAGTCTCCAACAAATGGTGTTTCATTAATCATTACATGGCGCAGTCGTCAATTTAACCTAATTCCCAGAAGAAAAATCTGATATTTGAGGTATAATAAATATCAGGTGAAGAAAAGGGTGAAAAGTGGAAAACATGGTTCCACCACCGCCACCAACACCAGAGAGCATCTCTGGTACAGTAGTTTACCAGCATATAACCAGGACAATTCAACCTCCAGAAGGGATGTCATGGGAAGGAAATTTAGCCGATAGCTGGGAGTTCTTCAAGCAGAAGTTTAATCTATATCTACAAGCGACAGAAAGTGACGCTGAAAAGACGGAATATAAATGTTCTTTGCTATTATCTTGCATTGGTGACAGAGCTTTGAAGATTTACAACAACTTCACGTATGAAGCCGGTGAGCAGCACATGGACTATGACGTCATCATGAAGAAATACGAAGATTATTTCAACCCGGAAAAGAATGTGACTTATGAAAGACATATATTCCTTTCCAGAGATAAAAAGGACAGCGAGACAATGGATAATTACATTACAGATCTTCGCGATTTAAGTGCATCATGCGAATTTGGGCAACTATGCGATAGCCTGCAAAATAAATTGATCAGAATGAAAAACTTAACCCTTGGCAAAGCAGTGGAAATATGTAGAATTGCCGAAAGAACGAAGGAGCAGCTACAAAAAATAGGTAGTACGAACACTAAAGAAGACAAAAACGTTAACAGAATCAAGAGGAAACCAAAAAACTTGTCCGATACCAGGAAATATTCGTACAGCCTATCAGGAAGTCCATCTCACTCCAGAACACCTTCTAGTGGTACTTCTCTCTCTCACAGCAAGCAGCCAATGAGAAGTGTAAGTGTGCACAGTGATAGTGCTCGCCCGCCAAAATTTAAATGCTATAAGTGCGGTTTGCTTCACGGTAAGGACCATTGCCCTGCTTATGGAAAAAGCTGCATGAAATGCAGAAAAATGAATCATTTTTCAAAAATGTGTAGGTCAATTGGTGAAATAAACATTGTTAGTGATGATAGTGATTATTTTATTGATTCAATAGATAATAAGAAATCTGATGATTGGCATGCCGTTATAGAGGGCCATAATGGCACCCCAATCAATTTCAAGTTGGATACAGGGGCACAAGTGAATATAATTTCTGTAAGTTATTTGAATGCTCTGGAAATTTCAAAAAATAATTTATTACATGCAAATTCACGACTCACAACATATACTGGCCATAAAATCACAATATTAGGAAAATGCATTTTATCTTGCACACATAAAAATATTGAAAAGTATATTACATTCTACATAGTGGACGAAGAAAATGTCCAACCAATTTTGGGCAAAAAAGATTGTGAAAACTTTAATTTGATTAAGCTTGTTGAGACTTTGGAAACTCATAGATCAAACAATGAAGGATATGAAACAATAATAAATGAATTCAATGATATATTCAAAGGAATAGGGTGTTTGGAAGGAGAATATGAAATTCAAATAGAAAAAAATGTTAGGCCTGTAATTCATGCACCACGTAAAGTACCGATTGCGGTGAAAGAAAAATTTAAAAATAAAATAGACAAACTAGAGAGGGATCAAATAATTGGAAAAGTAATCCAACCTACAGATTGGGTAAATTCATTGGTTCTATTGAGTAAACCAAATGGAGATCTGCGCATATGCATGGATCCCAAAGACCTCAATAAGGCAATAAAAAAGGAACATTTTCCTCTGCCAACCGTTGATGATATAACGACAAAGTTACATGGCGCAAAATTTTTCTCGTTAGTTGATGCTTCAGATGCTTTTCATCAAATAAAATTAACTCATAAAAGCTCTCTTTTATGTACATTTAATACTCCTTATGGAAGATACAGATTTTTACGTCTTCCATATGGAATAACACCGGCATCTGAGATTTTCCATAGAAAAATGAAGTATCTTTTTGAAAATATCGAAGGGGTTGAGTCGTACATAGATGATTTTTTAGTTTATGGAAAAGATCGAAAAGAACACGATCAAAGATTGATTAATCTTTTGAAAGGGTGTCGTGAAGTTAATTTGAAGTTGAACGTAAAAAAATGTAAATTTGGCATAAATAGTTTGATATTTCTTGGTCATAAAATTTCAGATCAGGGGATAGAACCAGATTACGACAAAGTTCAAGCGATACAAAATTACCAAAAGCCCAAATGCAAAAAAGACATAGAAAGGTTTCTTGGTATAATCACATATGTTGCTAAATTCATCCCGAATTTATGAGAAAAAACTGAGCACTTGAGAAAATTATTAAAAAATTATACACCGTGGCATTGGGAAGAACAACATGAAAAAAGTTTTGAAAGATTAAAACAAAGTTTAATTTCTAAGCCTATTTTGCAATACTATGATATGAAAAAACCAGTGAAAGTATCAGTTGATTCAGTATCACTACTTTTATTCGGGTTTGAAGGCCGTCGTTTTTTGGAATTTCTTCCTGACGTTTCGCTGGCTCGAGTGGCTAGCTTCTTCAGAGGTTCATTCATCTTGGAATTCACTCCGATGACTGGAGATTGTTTCTTCGCAAGTTGTATTTATGCCGATTCAGGTAGTTTGCGGTGCTAATAATTCCATTCGGATTCGGGGAATTGTCATTAATATTGATTACCTTGTTTACTTCCTGTGGGTTCGGAGAATAATCATCATTAATATCTGAAGAACTACCTGCAGTTATTATCGATTTTCTCAAAATGGGATTCCATATTCGGTTAAGGTTGACAGCTTCTTCTTTTCTGTTGAAATTATCCGTGTGTTTGTGGATTTCTATTGCCTCCCGTACCAGTCGGCTATGGTATCCCTGGTTGGGAAACAGAATCCTGTGGTTTCCCTCACTAAGTGCGTGTTCCGCCACAGCCGACTTGCCAATTTGCCCTAGTCTGCAGTTTCTCTCATGTTCCTTTAGCCTAGTTCCCATGGATCTTTTGGTGGTACCGATGTATACCTTCCCACAGGTGCACGGTATGCGATAAACCCCTGCTGCAGACAGTGGATCTCTTTTGTCTTTAGCCGATCTGAGGCTCTGTTGAATCTTCTTTGTGGGTTTAAATACAGTTTTTATGTTGTATTTACTCAGGAGTTTTCCAATTCTGTCTGTGACCCTCGGGATGTATGGCAAATATGCATGTGCAACTATCTGAACGTCCTCCTTGTTTCGAACAGTGGAATTCTTCAGTTTCATGGCCCTGTTGATCTCGGGTACACTGTATCCATTCGACCTCAAGGTCACTTGAAGATGTTCCAGTTCTTCCTCCAGATGTTCTGGTTCGCATATTCTTCGAGCACGTTCCGTTAGAGTAGAAAGAGAGGAGTCATTTCTACTCTAACGGAACGTGCTCGAAGAATATGCGAACCAGAACATCTGGAGGAAGAACTGGAACATCTTCAAGTGACCTTGAGGTCGAATGGATACAGTGTACCCGAGATCAACAGGGCCATGAAACTGAAGAATTCCATTGTTCGAAACAAGGAGGACGTTCAGATAGTTGCACATGCATATTTGCCATACATCCCGAGGGTCACAGACAGAATTGGAAAACTCCTGAGTAAATACAACATAAAAACTGTATTTAAACCCACAAAGAAGATTCAACAGAGCCTCAGATCGGCTAAAGACAAAAGAGATCCACTGTCTGCAGCAGGGGTTTATCGCATACCGTGCACCTGTGGGAAGGTATACATCGGTACCACCAAAAGATCCATGGGAACTAGGCTAAAGGAACATGAGAGAAACTGCAGACTAGGGCAAATTGACAAGTCGGCTGTGGCGTAACACGCACTTAGTGAGGGAAACCACAGAATTCTGTTTGGAAATGCAAAACTGATTGCACCCAACCAGGGATACCATAGCCGACTGGTACGGGAGGCAATAGAAATCCACAAACACACGGATAATTTCAACAGAAAAGAAGAGCTGTCAACCTTAACGGAATATGGAATCCCATTTTGAGAAAATCGATAATAACTGCAGGTAGTTCTTCAGATATTAATGATGATTATTCTCCGAACCCACAGGAAGTAAACAAGGTAATCAATATTAATGACAATTCCCCGAATCCGAATGGAATAATTAGCACCGCAAACTACCTGAATCGGCATAAATACAACTTGCGAAGAAACAATCTCCAGTCATTGGAGTGAATTCCAAGATGAATGAACCTCTGAAGAAGCTAGCCACTCGAGTCAGCGAAACGTCAGGAAGAAATTCCAAAAAACGACGGCCTTCAAACCCGAATAAAAGTAGTGATACTGAAAACCTCGGCCGCGAAAGCCTCAACTATTTTGTCATCAGTTGATTCGTCCCAATCTGCTGTGGGTGCCGTTCTTTTACAAAATGATCTACCTGTATATTATGCGTCAAAATCACTTACTGAATCCCAACAAAATTGGGCACCTATTGAAAGAGAAACATTAGCTGTTTTATTTGGTTTGAAAAGGTTTCATCAATTTGTTTTTGGTCGAAAACAAGTAGTTGTTGAAAGCGACCACAAACCCTTGGCTAGCATATTTAAAAAACCTCTCAACTCATGTCCACCTCGTTTACAGCGAATGCTTATTCAAACTCAAAAGTATGATATTGATTTAGTGTACAAGCCCGGTTCAAAAATGGTTTTAGCAGATGCATCATCGAGGGCACATGATAAAAATCATGAAAATGATAACATAAACTTTCATGAACTAGACAAAAAACTAGATTCACAGATTTGCCTAATTACAGAAAGTGTAAAGGTTACAGATAGAAAACTTCTCGAAATAATAGATGAATCTAAAAAAGATCAGGAAATGATAAATTTATCCGAATTGGTAAGACATGGGTGGCTCGAAAACAAAAATGATGTAAATGAAAATGTAAAAATTTATTTTGCTTTTCAAGACGAAATCTCGTTTAGTGATGGATTGTTGTTTAAAAATAATAGAATAATAATACCCAAAAACTTAAGAAAACGTATTTTAATAAAATTGCATGCCAGCCACCTGGGCAAAGAAAAAACAAAAAATAGAGCCCGTGAAATAGTCTACTGGCCAGGTATGAGTCGTGAAATAGATGATTTTATTGGAAATTGTCAAGCATGTGCAGCATTTTCCAGAGCAAATCAAAAAGAACCCCTGAAACAACATGAAATACCTAGCAGAGCATGGGAAAAACTTGCTATGGATATTTTTGAAACTGATAAAAAACATTACTTAGTTGTAGTAGATTATTACTCTAAATTTCCTGAAATAGTTAGACTGAAAGATTTATCGTCAGAGTCTTTGGTTTTTCAGTTGAAAAATATATTTTCTAGGCAGGGCAAACCTGAAATTCTGATGTCAGATAATGGACCTCAAATGACTTCAGATATTTTCAAATATTTTGTAAACGAATGGGACTTTCAACATATTACATCGAGTCCAAAACACTCCAGATCTAATGGTTCAGTTGAAAGAACTATTCAAACAGTACAGAACATTTTCAAGAAATGTAAATATTCGAAATCAGATCCATTTTTAGCTTTACTGGAATTACGTAATACTCCATTATATGGAAAAACTTATTCTTGTAGCCAGTTACTCAACAATAGATCTCTTAAAAGTATTTTGCCAGTTTTGAACATTCACTTAAAACCTATTCAAATAAAAAACAAAACATTCAGGAATATTAAAAAAAAAATCAACAAAAACAAAAATTTTATTATGACAAGCATGCCAAAAGGCTACCAGAAATAAAAGACAATACAATTGTCTATGTGAAAACAAAAAATGAAATTATTCCTGGAAGTATATCGAGAAAAAAATGTTCAAGACCGAGATCATACGATATAAAAATGTTCAAAACTGGCAGAACCATTTCTAGGAATCGGAAAGATATCTTAACTAGAAATTTCAATAAAAATGTATATTTCAATGAAAGTATGTATAAAAATTGCTCCTCAGATGAGGAAGACAGTGATCAAAATACAGCTGATCCTATAAATGTACCTAGTTCATCTTCTGGTATACCAAATAACTTATATGAAACAAGGTATGGTAGACAGGTAAAAATTCCAGAGAAATTTTCATATTGATGATGAATTGTTTACTTTTATTTTGTGAATAAGGGAGATGTGATGAGTATATGTGCCTAAGCCCATATACTATCATTCGTTTGTTTCATATCGATATTCATGCTATTTTCCATCTCACTCTGTGAACCTCTTTGTCTCTGGTTTTTGTATCAACGACTGATATCGACTGACCGAATGAAAATAAAGTTAGTCTCCAACAAATGGTGTTTCATTAATCATTACACATGGAATAGGTAAATATTTCTGCCTGTCAGTTTGACTGAAAAGTTGAAAGAAAGATGATGAAGCTTCAAAATAGAGTTGGCGATGAAAGTTTATGTAAATTGATCTTCAAAACATGAATGATATCTATGACATTGGGAAAAATTCCACCTATCTTTCTGAATTGATTGCCATATTTTGGCATTAGGTATAAGTAAGCAACAAAATGTGTGTTTGAAGTTACGACGTCCGTAAGAAGAATGAAAGAAAAGACATGACTTTGGAAAGTTAGTCACTAGTGCCATCTACCCGTAGTGTCCTTCTTTTAATGATTTAGATTTATTTTCAGATAGGACTCTAAAAATTTTCTATTCAAATGAAACGATTGATATCACGATCAAAGATAATGCATCCTGACGACCTTTTCAATAATAACACTGGTCTGCAAAAAAAAATTCTCCCTCAAATTTTATGCATGTGGTATGGTAATTTTAAGAGATCTGAATAGAAATATTGAATGAAAAATTATGAGACACGTAAAATTTTTTCAAGAATTTTTGAAATAACTCCTATTGTTAATACGATAATGAATAAAATCTTTGAAAAATTCAAAAACAATAACATATATAATATAAATATAATATAGGATTGCTTCTGACCATTTTCGTTGTTGCGCCTCTCTATGTGCAATACATCTTGATGAAACCTTTCCACCATGTTCCTGTATTACAGTGCTAAGATTTTCTGGGTGGAAATCTGAAAAATAAACTTTATGGACATATTTTATAACCTGAAAATGATATTCACTTTCGAAATCAGAATAATGTTCTAATTATCAGATTTCATTTTGATCTATAGTGGAAAAAACAAATATTGATTCATACATCATTGTTCATGACTTACCAAAATATCCGGTATGAAATAAAAAATATCAATTATGCAACTTCTCAACGTACTGCACGCTATGAAATCACAGTGACAACTGCTGTGACGCAAGTATTGGTGTTAACACACAAAAATACATTGTATTGAGCTATAAATAAGTTGTTGAAAAAATTTACGTGATAGCAAAAAATGGAAAGCAAATCTGATTTTATGATGACTTGCTTTATGCCTCATGTTTTAATACGGTTCTCAGGTAAGAATAAATAAATATATCTCACAGTTTTCCATTATTTAGTGGATACTGCGGGCAGTGTATCGTAATATTACTCAAGACAAGGAATACAAACTACGAAATGACATTCTGAATGAATAAAAAATATTCAAAATCAGTAGGGTACGTTACCGGAATTCTGGAATATGAAGAATATAGGTGATTTTATCATTCGATGAGTAGCATTCAACTTCTATGAGCCTTTCATACATCTGTGTACTTTCAAGATTAATTTCGATAGGTAATCGATTTTTACCAATTTATTGAGTTCAAAATACAAATCTGTTGTAGCTGCTGGGATGCATCATCCTCAATTTTGCAAATGCAACTGAATTCTCGACACCCTGAAGAATCGAATTAATTATTTCGTATTGATTGATAATCTGATTGAAAATATCATTAATGAGTATAGATTTTTTCGTTTGCGTCTGCAGGTTCACTGAATAAGATATTTGATTGATTTTCGATTCCAATAAACCTTCATTATGACTTATCTGTTGAATAGTAGTATTGAATTTATCGACCAGAGCCACAAAGCGAGATATTCTGCAGGCAACATCAATCAGAATGATGGGATAGTAGTTTACATAAAAAACACCTTAAAAGGTAAAACAAATATAGAGTCAATAGGGTCTCTTGAAGTCATTGAAGTTGAAATCGATATGAGCGGAGAACTAGTCGATTTTACCGCTGTATATAGACCACCGTCAACTGATGGAAACGAATTCATAGAGGAGCTCCACTCTTTTTTGGATAATAAAGATCTCAGCTTCCCCTATAACATAATTATAGGTGATATGAATATCAATCTATTCTCGGAAGATAATATCACACTTCAATATTTGAATGTTCTTAGTGAATTTGATTTTGTTTCTACCATCAATGTTAGCACAAGAAAACAAGGTAATTCCAGCACATGTATAGATCATATCTTTAATCGTTCTTGCATTTTGTAGAAAGATCAGAAATTCATAAATAATTCACTCACATAGTCCCAACTGATTAATTCATCATTTGATAGCTGTCACTTCATCCTCATTGAACTCAATCAAATTTTCCTCAATAACTACTTCTACCCCACCTCTTTCCTATTTATTGCTACAGTTCTAGTCTTAGTATCATTTTGATGTAGTTGACCGTTAGTGATGTAATATCTGATTAGGAATGGAATATTTGATAAATCACCCACACCGCGGACAGCCAATGGCTTTGCGGTTTTTCCCCTTGTTTATTTGGTGCTATAGTCTATAAGATATTTCGTTCAATTTGTATTCAAATGAACCATATAATAATTATTATTATTACAGTCATTGATTAGGATTTTATCGGTTACATGTTCATTGTCTATATTTCAATTTTGTAGGAGTCTTGAGGAAATCTCTTGTATTGAGAAGACGAGTGTGTTTAATAAAAGTTGAGTGGAATCTCTCGATAATTCCATTAAACTGTGGGCGGTAAGGTGAACAGAAATGAATGTCTAACTTATGAAGAGTCAGGAGTTCCGAAACAACTGAGTTTTTGAATTCTGTGCCATCATCTGTAACAATTTGTTTGGGAATGTCGTGATGAGAAAAAACTGCAGAAGATTATTGTTTATTCCTGTTCAGTAGGTAGGCCAAGGCATATTTGTAGAAGCTATCTACAATTGTTGTGAATTTGGTATTTACGCTAATGAATACGTGGATAATTTTGAATAGTTTGGTTGCGGTAGGGGTTACATTCATTTTTATATTAACAGGGTCTCATACTTGACAAATTTCGCAATCATTGATATACGTTTGGATGGCATTTTTCATATAATATTTTTCTTTTATTCTTGATAGGGTTTTATCGAATCCGCGATGATTTGAATTGTCCTCATGATAGTTTTTGATTATCGATAAAAGCATTGATTGAGGTTACTTGAAGTGTTCCTCGTAGAAAAACTCATTGGAGTTGGTTTGGGAGGTCCTATTTGAATTTGGTTTGAATGCATTCTGATTTTGGAATGGTCGTTCGAAAACATGAGAATTGGTTGGGAAACGTTGTACTTGATTCGGTGTTGGCTGAATTGATATCGGTTGGGAAGGAAAGGTGGATTGTGACCGGAAATGATCATTTGGGGTTTGATTATTAAATGAAAGTGAATTTTGGGAATGAAATTGATTTTGTTGAGGATTGGTGTGGAACCAGTTTTGTGGATTTTGCCTGAACTGGGTTTTAGGTGCTTTCATGGGATTCCTATTCGAATTGTTTTGGAAATATTGTACATTATCTTCCTCTGAAACGTATTGCAATGCCCCATTAAGCGAAGTTGGTTTCATGCACCGGATTGTGGTCCCTAAAGGTTCTCTCACTCCGGAGAGAAACGTTGTGAGCTTTTTACTGATAAGAACTGTTCTCTTCTGAGTATTCTGTGGTATTGCTGTACGAACAGGAAACACCCAGGGCTTCTATGGAAACTGGGACGCATTACTAACGTATCCATTGAAGTAGATGGGAAGGTTCGAGCATGCGAATTGATATTGGACAATGGGACTTGCTTAAAAGACCTGAACAACATCTTTATCCAATGGTAATTCTACCGGCCGGGGAGCATGTTAGATATGACACAGCGGCAACACTGCAAAAGTTGTAAAAATTACGAGATGCGCGGGAGGCTCAATTTTGAAATATGTCAACACAGTAGTTGAATTTTCAAGCTGAACGAGTACCCATCGTTTTAATTCTCTCACGGTTTTTTCTGTTTTCTTATTTAGTCACATCAAAGTTTTGTTTACTAACCGTGGTGTAAAATTATTTCGTATAAAAAATAACGAAGTTTGTTATCAGTAATGCTAATGCTTGAATTAATTTAATTTTCGTTGATTATTCATAGATTACAAGTTTTCATGACGGTTTGTCATGAATTCATGTGTATCGCACAAGTGAAAGAGAAAACTGGGGAAAAGGTATGAAATTTGGACATTACGAGCCCAATAGAAATGATAATGATAATTTAAATTCAATACAAAGTAGCAAATAGGGCAAAAAGTAATAAATTTTGAAAAAAGGCTCATGAAAAAAAAGTTGTAGAGGGTCGAAAAATCTTCCAATGGTATTGGAATATAGTTCTCATGTGTGGAGTCTGGCACCAAAACATTCATTGAGGCTTCTCGATTTTATTCAGAAAAAGGCAATCCGTCTTGTTCGTGATTCTTCGCTCACGGACTCGCTCGCTTCATTGGAAGGGTCGGAGAATTGTATCTCTACTATAGATATTTTCACGGTCGGTGCTCTTCTGAATTGTTATCAATCGTTTCACCCTTGGCAATATCTACACGGATGACTCGACGAGTACAGAATTCCCACCCCTTTGTTGTGAATTTGGAGACCTGTCGAACCTCTCTTGCTCAGGATCTTTTTTCAATAGAACAGCTGAGCTTTGGAATTATTTACCGAAAGAGGTTTTTCCTGAGGCTTACAAACTTCAAAAATTCCAAGTGAATGTTAATTCGTATTCCTGTCCCTTGATTCACGCGGTGTTCTCTGAACATTACAGGGTTTCCCTTTCGTGTGAATCTGCACATATAAAAAAAAAGATACATTGCATCACAAATTTCAAATGAAAATTGAATTTTATCCTCATTTTCAAACATCCGTGAATTATGGCAGGAAGAGTCACAAATATATTTCTGATGACAAAATATGATTGAATATAAATATTGGAATTCTTTCATTCGAAATCACTACAGATTTATCTTCTCACAAAAGATTGAGAAAAAATGTAATATGCATACATTCCCAATCAGCAGAAGTGAAGCACAAATCAAAATTAGAAAATTAATGAAAAAACATTCAAGCATGTGACCAACCCTCATTGTTATTAATGCAAATATTCAATTTCAACCTCACTTTCGGAGAAAAATAGCTATTATAAGTGCCACATCATCTTTCCCGAGTTTTTTGAAATATCCAATTTTCTATTCTTTTCAGGAACTGATTTGAAAGTTTCAATATTATATATCATCACATGCTAACAAAGCAATCATAGGAACAATTATATCATATAGTTACAGGAAAAATCGCCACAGGAATGAATGAATATTGATCTATCTGCATTCATCATACAATATATACTATTAGGAGAACGATTTTTAATAGTATCTTCAATATAAAAATATTTTTTTAAGCTTCGACAAAAATTGATAGAAATTCTCATGTATTGTTTTCAATCCATCAACAAAATCTTTGGCATAGTCTTGAGCCATAAAGTGAACAAATACATTGGAGGAATCCAATACTTAATTTTTTTGAAAACTTCATATTCTTTTGAAATGCTAAGGCATTTAAGGGCCAGTTGCACCACTTTTCCTAAGTTGTGCTTTATTTAAGCCAGGCTTTGTTGCTATGGATTTGCCAATCAGCTTCCTTGTTCCTTAGGGACCGTTCATAAAATACGTCACACTAAAATCAGCTTTTTTTACCCCCTCCCCCCCCCATTGTCACGCTGTGTCACACTTTTTGTGACCCCCCTTAGAAATATTTCGTCACAAAAACTAACCCCCCCCCCTGCTGAGTATGATAAATTCTTAATGAGAGTACACAAATTCTGAAAATTAAAAGTATTTATTCATGGATGGCCACAAATAATATACATATTTTACATAATGAGAAGATTCAATGCTCAATAACACAATGGAACAGTAAAAAATCGCTTTATTTTGTTTCATTTGTACAGTGAAATACAGTGTAACAAGATCAATTCGCATTCCTAATTGAAAATTCATTCGCAAAGATGGAGTCACTATAGATTTGTTTAAAAAATCTGACGAGTTCAGGAATTCTTTAGGAGATGTCGCACATGTAGATTTCCACCAAAATCTACCGAAGAATTCTTTCATAACAAAATTTTTCAATTTTCATCAGAAATCTACTAAAAAAGTAGATTTCTACCAAGAGCGGTCACGCTTGCTTCTAGCGCTCATGTCAAAAAATAATAAATGGCGAACGTCACGTTGCCGTATACCCCTCGTCCCCCCTTGTCACATCTTGTCACACTCAGCCAGACCCCTCCCCCCCCCCTTGTATGCGAACGTATTTTATGAACGGCCCCTTAACGATGGAGCCAAGCTTAGTTGAATCTCTGCTGAGTTGAAGCGGTGCAACTGGCCCTCAGGCACTCATCAATTGAGTAGCCTGCGACACATTTGAAAGCATTTTGTTTCGGTAAAGTTTGCTTATGGTAATCATAATTAGGAATTCCTAAATCTTTAAGAATCTGACGATTACCATAGTATCGATTCATAAATAATGTTTCACTGCCACTCTGAAATTTTTTTGGAAGTGGTTCATGATCTTCATCACAATTCGTTATTTTCTAATTTTCATCTTTTGGAAACCTATGGAATTTCACAGACTTTGTTTCATTAGAGTAGGCAATTTTTGTGAAAACAAACGATATACACCATTTTTGAGGAAATCATTAGTAATCTTTCACTGCTGAAGTTAGTAATAGTTCTTACTGACAGAAACAAGCTTGTATGATGAATATGTGAGACTATGAATTCTGGTGAGTGTTGTATATTATGACAATTTAGTGACATCTCACGCGAATGTTATTACAAGTGTTTGGTATACAAACTAAGAAAAAAGATAGGATTTCCATATATATCAATACTCGGCCAGCCATGGAGACTGGGGAGTAGTTGCTTTCTTATGGACGTTGTCTTTCTCTTTCTGTGTATATTTTGAATTAACTTCGAAGATCATGGTGGATATTGCTATTTGTCAGTTGTTGAACACCTTTCCAAATTATTCTTTTAGAAAAAATCTCATTATCAAATGATACTTGATTATGATCTCAGAAATGTGATATTTTTCTATATCACATATATCCTGAGAATGCTATGGTGCCAAAGATACTCGAGGAACTGTGTGATAATTAAGCTTCCGAACAAAGTCTGAATTATATTATATTATTACGTTTCTGTTCCAAGAACTTTCTGTCTTGTTTCGATTTTCTGTTCATGTATTACCAGATTTCATGATGACATGTACGTATTACTAGATTTATTATTAACAATAGTTTTTAAACAAATTCTGATTTCTCAACCAATACAACAAAACCTAAACTCAAGTGGTGACTACCTAACTAACTTAGAAACCAGAAGTTTTTTTTCTGTACATGATCTACATTTCGCTTATATTTGCATCCTAAGGAGTTTGAAGTATCTACACTAATTATTTCAGTATATCAACCCCCTGCGATGCTAACAGTGGCATTTTGCAATAGCGGGTTTATGCAACAATACCTTAGAAATAAGCCTAACCCCGAAACTAATAACCAAAAGCTCAGAACCAGCAAATCAATTAACATGTTCATGCAGTCGTAACTTATACGAACTGAGACATTATTATGGCACAAACTTGTTCATTGATTTTCGTGTGTTGAACTCTTGGTTATTAGTTTTGGGCTAAGGCTTAGTTATTAGATATTGTATGAATAATGTTCACTGAAAATAATATATATTAATGACATATCTACAACCTCAATTTGAAGTCATGACCATATTACATATTCATCAAAAATATGTACTGTCAAGTGCAATGGCAATGTTCAGTTATGTTTCTTCTCTGAGTCAGGTACATTGTTCAAATGTTTGTAGAAGCTCTAGAAAACATTTATTTTGTAACATTTCCTAGGTGGAATGAAGATATGATATTAAAAATTAATGAACATTCTAGAACTGCTTTTCTGATGGAATTTTTGATGTTTCAAGAAAACGTTTCCTCAGGGGTACATAAAAACAGTATCTATAACATTGAAACAATATCGAAAACCCTGGTTAGACAATATAACATTATAAGGAGTGAATATTTTTGAAACGATATTGTAATGAAAAATGTCTCAGTGGGATTTTTATTGGCAACGGATTGTTGTGGATTTTGAAGATTGTTCTTTGGAAGAAAAAGAAAGATTTTTGTACCAACCTTCCAGAAATTGAAAAATAATTGAGGAGAATAATGAAACTGAGAATAATCTCCATCAGGAGAATTGAAAGAGTAATTATCAAGCTGATACCAATCTCACCTGTCAGAAAGAGTTACGAATGCAAAATTCCAGGTCTGGGATTTTAGGGGAAGCCAAACGATAGATGCAAGTAGTTTTCTCAATGTATTCATCTTATAACCCTTCTCTAAGAAGAATTATCAAGTATTCTACTGCATATTTCACGCCCGGGGTCGACGATACTATCCTGAACGAATATTTATTTGAACTTTCGCTAATAAACTTTCAATTTCACGCATAAAGGCTAATTGGGCATTTCAAAATACTCTCTCAAGAACTTTCATTTCCCATATAATCATAATTCATTACAAATTTCAGTTAAGTTTATTTAGTGAATATTTCTTATTTTCATTAGTTTGACTTTCTGACATTACCAAGGAATTTATAGAAGCATAGTATCTCGGCCCTGTTTGACAAGCTGTGAAGGTGCGTTTCGATTTCTAGTTCAATGTGGATCACCAAAATCCGGTGGTTATTTACGTTCTGTTTATTTGCGACATTAGGTAGGTCTGCTCTGGGATAAGTTATAATAATGATAATAAATAAGCAGGAGGGCTTCACAACATAAGAATAGTCTCTGGTGAATAGCGAACCACTTTCCTGAGGAAAAATGGTTAAGGCTTTCTCGGACGAGGTTTTTATTATAACTACTTTTCTTCGGGTTTGAAGGCCGTCGTTCTTTGGAATTCCTTTCTAACGTTTCGCTAGCGCCAGTGGCCAGCTCCTTCAGAGGCTTACTCATTTCCGATGACTAAACGTTTCGATTGCGTAAGGCGTATTTATATTGATGCAAGTAGTCTAGAGTGTTAATTACTTCTGTCGGGTTCGGGGAATAATTATCATTATTAGTTGCCGCACTACCTGCCGTGATTTCATTAGTTATTCTTGATTTCCTCAGAATGGGATTCCAAATTCTGTTTAGACTTAACGCTTCTTCTTTTCTGTTGAAATTGTCCGTGTGTTTTCGAATCTCTATCGCCTCAGGTACCAGTCGGCTATGGTAACCCTGGTTGGGGGCAATCAGTTTAGCATTTTCAAACAGAATCCTGTGGTTACACTCACTCAGTACGTGTTCCGCCACCGCCGATTTGTCAGTTTGCCCTAGCCTGCAGTTCCTTTCATGCTCTTTGACCCTTGTTCCCAAGTATCTTTTCGTGGTACCGATGTATACCCTCCCACAGGTGCACGGTATGCAATAAACCCCTGCTGCTGACAGTGGGTCTCTTTTGTCTTCAGCCGACCTGGGGCTTTGTTGGATCTTCTTGGTCGGTTTGAAAACCGTTCTAATGTTATATTTCCCCAAGAGTTTCCCAATTCTGTCAGTGACCCTCAGGATACATGGCAAATATTTATTTGTAACTACCTGAGAGTCCTCCCTGTTTTGAACCGTGGAACTCTTCAGTTTCATGGCCCTGTTGATCTCAGATACACTCTATCCATTTGACCTCAAGGTCACTGGAAGATGTTTCAGTTCTTGCTCTAGATGCTCTAGTTCACAAATTCTTCGAGCACGTTCAGTTAGGGTAGATATAACTCCTCTCTTTTGACTGGGATGGTGATTCGATAGTGCGTGCAGGTACCAATCTGTGTGCGTGGGTTTTCGGTATACTTTACAGGCCGCTAACTCTGGTTCCTATCACTAGAGGACAGGGCCTCCAGAACCCACCCCATTCGGATAGGGATCAAGGGCAAGGTGGAGGGGCCCGAACCGATAGACAGCCCCATGACAGCTCTGGCAATGGAAATGGAAAACGGTTTGAGTGGACCGACGAATTAAGAGACGACCTAATGCGGTGCTACGAGAGTAGTGAGCCCGCTCGAATGGAAAACATGGCGAGAATGCATGCTCTGTGGTGCGTGGCACACCCGGAGTATAACGCCTTCTCCACAAAAAATCTTAGAGATTATGCATCCCATCTTCGTGGCCGTGGCTATGTGCCTGCCCCACCCAGAGCGGTAGAAATACCGCCATTGCGATTGGCGGAGGAAAGAGTGCGCCTAGAAGCACCGAGAACCCAGAACATCGGAACTCGGAGGATGCTTCACGAAGTGAAGCCCCTCGGGCCAGAACAACTGGCACGAGTGGACGCAGAGGTTCGTAATGCACTTACAGAAAATGCCGACATCTGGCAGATCAACTGTGCCGTGTATGACTCTGCTCAGGCTCTTTCTTGGAGGGAAGGGGAAAAGAGATCCATCGACTCCTCCAGGAAGCATGAGCAGCGCATATACAAGATGGAGGCTAAGATCAAGTCGGTGAGAAAACACGCGTCTCGTATCCAATGTGTGATGGACTTCTTAGCGCCTCAGAGACCATTTACGCACGCGGTGCGGAAAATTGCTGCAAATCTGCGGAGATCACATCACACATTGAATCGAGGAGTGCTGCTGACCATCAAGCAGCATTGTCTTGAGAGGATACGAATGCTGGTGACTGCAAAAAAGTCACTAGCGAGGGCTTTCTCAGAGAACAAACATTTCCACAAGAAACCTTGTCGCTTATTCCAATTGCCTCCGCGTGTTGTGGATAATCCGCCGGCTGCTGATCGGGTGGAATCCTTCTGGAAAGGTATCTACGAGAATCCACAACCACTCAACCGAGGCACTCCAGCCCTGACGCAGTTTGATGCATTCTGTAGGAGGCTTCAACAGCCTGAGCCCGAAATACTGCGTCAACCGATAACCACGGATGAAATTCGGAGAGGTCTTGAGGGTTTGAAGAACTTTGCTGCTCCAGGCCCTAATGGCCTCAATAACTATTGGTGGAAAAAGTTATCGAGCACCCACCACCATTTGGCCAGAATATTCAGTTCTTGGCTGAATGGAGAGTAGCCGATTCCGGAATGGTTTCTCGAGGGGCTAATCCCGAAAAACGGATATTTGTCGGATCCTAAGAATTACAGACCGATAGCATGCTTGAATACGTGTTGTAAGATGTTTACAAACATCTTGTAAGTGCGTACGCTCCAAGCAGTTGACCTGGTGTTTGAAAGGATATATGAGCAAATCACACCCAAGAGGTAGACTCGCTGAAAAATGCTCTCCGTGGCAAGTGTAGGCAGAAACTATGGCAGATCTGGTCCTCAGAGCTGTCGGGAAAGAACAAAGTTTTTTCACCAATATGATTGCCATTCCGATTCTACTCTACTCCTTCAGAACAGTCAAATGGACTCGGGAAGAGATGCGGCAACTTGACGTGAAGACTTGTGAAATGATGCATATGCACAGAAGCATGCATTCCAAATCGTCCGTTCCACGGTTATACCTTCTTCGACAACAAGGGGGCCGTTGACTTATCAGTTTGGAGTGTCTTCACAACAGAATGGAACTGGATGGATGCATCAGGAGTTCGGATCTCCTATACTGTATGGTCGGAAACCATGAAATGCAGGAATCAGAGCCTTTTTGTTCAAGGCAGCAAGGCGCGCTGCTGATGAACTTGGTATAGTCTTACCGAGCGGGTAAATCAACTTTCTGTCACCGAGTTGGAGCCCGCACGGAGGAAACCTCAAATCAAGGCTGCAGAGGAGGCTAAAATACTACAGCTGCATACAGACAAGCCCATGTATGGAGTCTTCTTCAAGAACTCCGAGGACCATGGCTTGTATGTTAAGCTGCCATTTGCCTTCCTCAGGTCAGGTAAGCTGAAGTCGGAGACTGGAGGGTTCATCATGGCGTGTCAAGACGGTGTCTTCAACACACTTATCTACCGGAGCCGTGTGATGCTTATAGAGGTCCCTGATACTCGATGCAGGGCCTGCCGACAGGCGCTTGAGACTTTGATGCATTTGCTGTCATCTTGTGCAGTTCATGAGTTCTCGGCCTATATCCATCGCCCTAAAGCGGCTTCACGGGTGCTATGCTATTTTCTTCGGCACTCGTATGAATTAGATAGGACATCGGTACTGCCTTACGCTACAAGGGATATTGAGTCCGTTGTGGAGAATAAAAGGTGTCGAATTTTTTGTAACTTTTCATTCCCCACCCTTAGGCAAATACAAGCCAATAAGCCTGATATACCTAGTCATCTGCGACCAGCGAAGTAAGATGATATTTGTTATTGAGTTTTCGGCCCCTGCCGAAACGAATATCGTCCCGAAAGAGGAAGAAAAACGGACAAAGTACAAGGATTTACTTCACGAATTCCGCAAGCTCCACCCGGACTATTCTGTCAAATCAGTGGTTCTGATTATAGGTGTTCTTGGTGGTTTCAGACCAACGCTTTTCTCGGAGCTCAAGACCATACCGGCATGCCGTAATGCGACAGAGATCTTGGCCGGCCGCATGCAGAAAGCCGTTACCCCGCGGTACGGGTAGTGGTCATTGGTTAATTATACCAACGTGTTCGTCCACTGGGTCGGAGCAGTGGGGAGTACGGACCCGACTGGATTTGTTGAAACGACAAATAATAATGATGATATGTTTATTTTTCATAGACATTTATGGAAATCCCATAAGGTATCATCAGAATCAACAAGGTAATCACAGAAGTCATAGATATCAATAGCTTGTTTGTGATGAGAAATACATGATGAATTTTCAGTACTAATAATTACATTGAGAACAATAAATTATCAATAACCAGATATCAGATCAGAACAGAAATCACAGAAAGAAAAACAATCAATTTCCTTCTGACAGAAGCTCAAGCTAAATCACTGTTTGGTTTGATTTGTGAAGTTCGAAAAAAAAACTCTCCCGGTGTTCAGAATGAATTTCTTGACTTCCCTTTTGAACATGTAAGAACTGTTGACATTTTTTATTCTTTCCGGTAATATTTGGTACAAACGTGATGTTGCGTTTCTTTGAGCTATAGTTTTATCACATCGTGGTACACTCAAGAAGATCCTTTTTCCTAGTTTTATATGAATGAATGATTGGTTCCATTTTGATTTCACCTTTCTTACATTAGCGAGAATGTTAATACAAAAAAGTTGTCGAATGTCATGCACATTTGCTTCTTTGAATACCGAATCAGTTGGGCGAGTTTTTTTTTCTATTCAAGATAATCTCCAGTATCCACTTCTGTATGATATTTAGCAATCTTTCACTCCTCCCCAACCTATTATACCATAGGATATTTGAGAATGAACAAGTGCGAAGTAAAACGTTTTCAAATATTGAATGTCAAGTAAGTTCTTCGAGTGATTGAATTTGAAAAGTATACCTCTTGACTTTTCGATTACCTCTTTCATCTGTAGGTCCCAACGAAAATGCCTGTCTACATGTTTAACAATATATTTTATTGAATCACTTCCAGGTATTTGATAGCTGTTATCGATATTCAAGTGTCCCGTATTGGGTAATGAGTTCGAGTATGACGTGAAAGGCACATATTTAGTCTTTTGGGAGTTGATGGTAAGTTAATTGTGACGAAACCACTTTTGCATTTCAATAAAATCTTTTTCTGCGCACGTTTTCTTCAGTAGTTCATTCAAGTATATTGTAGAAAGGATTGGTCCTAGAACCGTCCCTTGTGGAACACAATAGGTAACAATTTTGGGATAACTCATAATTCCTTCAATGCTAACTCTTTATTCTCTACCATATAAATTACTTTTGAATATGGCATAAGCTTTCCCTCGTATTCCACAATTCTCTATTTTCGTCAAGAGTTTCGTATGACAGACAGTATCATAAGCTTTGGAAAGATCAACGAAGATACACAGCGCTGGGATTTTTTTGTCGAGAGCTTCACACAAAATGTTAAATTCTGTACTGCATCTTCAGTTGATCTTCCCTCTCTGAAACCGTATTCTCGATCAGATATTAATTCGAATTCCCTAGTCAAGTTGAGTTATCTTGTTTTCAAAATGTTTTCCATTTTTTCGGAATCAGTGAAAACAGTGAAAACAGGCCTATAGTTACCTATTTCCGGTTTCGAAAAGCGGTTTTATTATTCCAATATTCAATATTTTGGGAAAACAGCCCTCCAATCATTTATTGATAAGGTATGTTAATGGCGTTAAGATTTTGTTGGCAATCAATTTCAGCGTTTCCGAGCGAATTCCGTCGTGACTTGGAGATTTCTTTGTCTTCAGTTCCATAATAACTTCGTAAATTTAATGTTCATAACTTTTGGATGGAAACATTGAATTTTGTAACCTTTGTTTGCTAAAACTGTAATTGATAGGTTCTGTGATTTCAAGGGCGTATTCATGACCAAGATTCGCATAATAATTATTGAAATTATTGCAAAGGATACCGCACACTGTAATAGGGAAAGTGGCCCTCTGTCGAATCGGCTGAATTTTTGAGATGTTATAATCCAAGTCATTATAAACAAAAAGTTCAATGGGCACAACTTTTTTTATAGACTAGTTTTGACGCTAGAGGCCCTCGAAAACTTTCATTTGTTCTTCATTGTTATACAACACGGAACGGTATTCTGGATAATAATCACTATTCTGCATAATCAAAATCTAAATATTCATTGATATAAGATACTATTGAAAGTATTGTTACCTGCAGGTGATCAATTATACAGTGTGTTCCACCTATTATGGTCATGTTAATATTATTTAAATGAATGATGAAACTCATGGAAAATATAAAAAAGTGTCTATCATTTTGATAGGGTTTTGTCGAATGAGTATTAATATATATCTGATTATTATATTGATGCTCAAGGAGTGTTGTGGGGAAACTCCTCCTAACGGGTCAACTGAGCCTCTAGTCGCACATTCAGCATAAATGTTATATGGAGAAAATAATGGGCTCTAACCTGGTGGACCTAATGGAAAACTCTCGACTGAACCCTAATCATAATTTACAGGGTGTTCCATATGAGAACATCAGAGAAATAAGGATAATATGCAATAAACATGTATATCAATCTACACAATCATAGGTTCTTCATTATTATGTCTCTCTGCAGCATCAGGTATGGTATGAAGTATTTGCGTCGAAGGATACCTAACATTGGCGGCATGACGGGCATATCCAAGTTACCAAAGTACGCTGGCTACATGGGAACATGTACCCAATGTACGACTTCCTGATTTGCACGTACAGTAGTACCCCTGAATTGGCACACGTTCCAAACTGATATTGTATTTGATCCATAGTTGGTATTTGATAGTATTCCGATGACGTGATTTGACACTCATCCTCAATAGACCTGGATTATCAATACGTTCGTCGAATTCGAATAAAATGTTTCCCACATCTTGTCTATTATCTTTTACATAAGATGGAGCTTTGATTTGAGAAATCCCGAATGTAAGTTCTCGTAAGTACTCCAAATCGAGAACTGGAAAATTAAGTAATTGGTTTTCCTCCATTGGAATCCATCTACCATGTCTTCGTAGAAGACCCTCTTCTTCTATTCTCAATTGGAGTTCATTTATTTCATTGGCACGGTTCAACATTATTTGAGCTAGCTCAGCATTGGCTCCTTCCATGGTAATTGGTTCATGATACTTATTGATTATCGCACATGCTATTCTGATATAGTCTCCTATATGCCGAACTTGTGGCATTGGTACAGTATCTCTGAAGAATTTGAACATATTTTTGATATGACCGTTTCTAGCTTCTATAATCCATCTCGTTTTCGTAACTAGTCTAGATATATTTGCCTCTTCGGTTGTAAGTTGATGCTGTCCATGACCAAGCGCTACGGGCATTTTCACTACTATACCTAAGTCAGCCAAGAAGTTCTGTGCGTCACGGTATCCCCTATCTATCATGAAGATATCTCCTTCTTGGAACCAGTTCCTCAGACCCATCAAATATCGTTCATACTCATGTCTCAAAATTGCCGCATCATTATTTCTTGAATCAGCAAAATTAGGTCTGTGAACATCTAGGATATAACCATTGGGAGCAACAATCAAGGCTGGTTTCAAGAGATGATATCCCTTGTGTACACAGTACGATTGACGCAATACTTGGAATGTCCGACTTTTGGGTATTTTTATATACGTTCCGTCAATATAAGCTATTGCTCTTGGATCAATCAATCAAAGCTCCATCTTATGTAAAAGATAATAGACAAGATGTGGGAAACATTTTATTCGAATTCGACGAACGTATTGATAATCCAGGTCTATTGAGGATGAGTGTCAAATCACGTCATCGGAAGATATCTCCTTCTTGGAACCAGTTCCTCAGACCCATCAAATATCGTTCATACTCATGTCTCAAAATTGCCGCATCATTATTTCTTGAATCAGCAAAATTAGGTCTGTGAACATCTAGGATATAACCATTGGGAGCAACAATCAAGGCTGGTTTCAAGAGATGATATCCCTTGTGTACATAGTACGATTGACGCAATACTTGGAATGTCCGACTTTTGGGTATTTTTATATACGTTCCGTCAATATAAGCTATTGCTCTTGGATAATTTGGTTCAGGATTGTAGA
This sequence comes from Zygogramma bicolorata, assembly GCA_032362365.1. Taxonomy (NCBI): domain Eukaryota; kingdom Metazoa; phylum Arthropoda; class Insecta; order Coleoptera; family Chrysomelidae; genus Zygogramma; species Zygogramma bicolorata. The sequence goes on from JAVJAQ010005177.1 coordinate 25,759, forward strand.
GGGTGTTTGCAAAATCCGTAACATGTCTAGCAATATATTGGCCTCTCTCTATATGCTGATACCCTAAATTTTGCGGAACGAATTGTTGTAATAATGATACACGCACTTTTTGAATTGCCAAACTCACAGCTTGACGACTGGAATAGGAAAACATGCCCATCAAGAATTGATCGGAAAGTCCTTGTCGTAATTTGCACAAGAAACATAATAAATCTTTTTTTGCTACTGTTCTATTTTTCTCGTGAATATTGACGCGATTGCAAAATTCGAAGAGGTCTGTGAACTGCTCTTTTTTTATTGGAGTTAACGCCTGAAACTCTTCATCAGTAAAGTTATTCTCGCAATTGTATTTATTCAGTGATTTATAGTTCAGCACAGCTTCTCGTAACGATACTGAAATATGTTTGAGTTCATTACCTTTCGAATTGTATGGTCTTGTTATTCCTCTGAGCTCATTCATGAAAGGTGGCAGAAGATATCCCTCCTCATTCAAATGACCACCACAGATTCTGACGCCGTCAGGTGCGAACATTCCTGTCTTCAGAAATACATCCAACCTAGCAGAAGGTGACATTCTACCAATATTTTGAGATCCACCACATACCAAACATGATGTATGAGAGGTTCGCAACAAAACTTTAAGTACAGTTGGATCGGGATCTTGTTCATAAGATTGTATCTCTGAGAGAATACTCAAATGACAGTTTTTGCAAATCCTTGTCTGTTCAATGAGAGGTATTTGAGGCAATTCTAATTCACTCCTTCGACGTTCGGCAATGCCTCTGCTTTCTTCATTCAAACGTACCATTTGCCTTGGTGTTCCATTGTATTCACACACATAACGTTCAAATCTCAATGCGAAATTATACGCCATATTTACATTTATATTGACATGAAGTAACAAACAAAAAAAACCTTGCTAGAAACTTTGACATAATTTCCAAAGCCATCTACAAAAAATGTTTTTTTTGCTGTAAAGGGATGCAATGTTCTCATATTATCCAGTAGGTACCCTCCAATTTCGAGAATGAATAAAAAATTTTTAAAAGAAATCTGGACTATAATATCTTTATACAGGGTGGAGCAATATTGCGTCAAAATTCGATTTCTAGAGTTTTATTGTGATATCGATTTGAAAACGAAAATCAATTAGACAACGCAGTATTTAGGACAAACATGATTTGTATATACAAGGCGATACAAATAAAATCGGGTTGGAAGTTGAAGTGCATTATTTTAAAATTAAATATCTATAATAATTTATTTATTTATTTATTTATTTATTTGTTTACGGGCGAGCCCATTTAAGAAAAACAATTACATTGTATAAGCAAATAAAATTGTGAAATACAGTGGTAATATGTTATAGTATGAGAGCTTTACATTTTTTCAGAATAAATACTCAAGTGTTTAGAAGTTGATTTTTATTTTTAAGATGAGCCTTGAAACTATTTAATGATGTACCAAATAATGGAAGCTCCTTGAGAGAATTTGCTAATCTGAGTGTTCGTGAGATGAAGTTATTGAAAGTATAGTTGGACCTGTGGAAAGGTATGTGGAATGTTTGAGTTTGTCTAGTTGACCGAGAAGGTACCAAGAAATTAATTTTCAGAAGGAGATTGGGGCAATCGTATCTGCCATTTATAATGTTGAAGAGCACAATAAGATCTCTATGTTTTCTGCGGACCACCAGAGAGGGGATATTTAGATTGTATTCCAGTAGTGCATATTCACAGTGAAGACCTGATTTGAAAGCTACATATCTTAGGAAATTATTTTGAATCCTATCAATTTTAGCTATATAGGTTGTGTAGTATGGGGACCAGACTGTTGAACAGTAATCAAGATTAGTTCTAACTAAGGAGCAATAGAGGGCTTTTATTGCAGTTATGTCATTGAAATCACGGGTTGTTCTCTTGATAAAGCCTAACATTTTCATGGCTTTCTGCACTATATTTGTAATATGGGGATTGAAGCTGAGAGAAGAGTCTAGGATAACTCCGAGATCTTTAATTTGGTCAACTGGGTTTAGTAACTGCCTGTTGATGTCATAATCGAATAAAACTGGGTGGTGGGAACGGTAGAATCGCATAATGTGACACTTTTCGGGATTTAAGTCCATGCCGTTTGATAAGCACCAAGTTGATAGGTTATCCAGATCAGATTGAAGGAGGAAAGCATCTTCGAGATCATTTATAATTCTGAAGCATTTCAGATCATCCGCGAATAATAAGGCCTTGCTATTTGGAAAACAGGAAATAATGTCATCAATGAATAAATTGAACAAGAGAGGGCCCAAGTGTGACCCTTGGGGAACTCCAGATGTTACTTGGTATGCGTGGGAGTAGTAATGATTAACTCTGACTATTTGTGACCTGTTGGACAAATAGCTGTCTAACCACTGGAGTGCTAAGCCATCCAAGCCATACAGGTTAAGTTTATGAATTAGGAGTTCATGATTCACTCTGTCGAAGGCCTTAGAGAAATCAGTATATATAGAGTCAATCTGCTGACCCTTCTCTAGGGCCTCGGACAAAAAATCGAAATATGTAATCAGACCCAATTCAGTGGACCTACCAGAACGAAAGCCAAATTGTTGTGTGGATATAATGCTGGAGCAGTCGAAAGTGAGAAATTCAGTTATAATATTCTCGAATACTTTAGGGATAGTGCTGAGTATAGATATGGGTCGATAATTCTTTATATCTGATTTCATACCAGACTTGTAAATTGGGGTGACATAAGAAAGTTTCCAATATTCAGGAAATTCACCAGAGTCAAGAGACTTGTTGAAAATATGGAAAAGTGGTCTGGATAATATGAAACAGCATTTTTCCAAGAGAAGTGCTGGAATGCCATCAGGTCCAGGTCCCTTATTGATGTCGAGCTTGGATAATTTATCATAAATTGTAGATATTTGGATGCGATAAGACGTTACATTCACTTTAGATTGGATATGGTCTTGTTGTAAAGTCAGGGACTTTTTAGTATAAACTGATGAAAAGTGCATTGCAAATAGATTTGCAATATCACTGCCGCAAGAAGCTTTTGAGTTATTTAGGAACATCATATTTGGTACAGCATTATTTTCTCTTTTACTACTTACAAAGCTCCAGAAAGACTTTATGTTATTCTTAACAGAAGTTTCAACAGAGTGAATATAATTGAAGTAGCACTGTCTTGAAAGAAGTTTACATTGTGATCGTAACTGGCTGAATTCTTCATAGCTTTGAGGTGTCCTTGTGCTTTTGTAAATCATGTGAGACATCTTCTTCTCATTTATCAGCTTCCTGAGTTCTGTTGAGTACCAATGTGGAAATTTATTGGTACGTACCTTCTTAAGTGGAACAAACAGCTCAATGATGGAGTAGAGTGCGTCATAGAAAATGTGGATCATGTCGGAGAGGTCCTTTTTGACAAGGATTGCGTCCCAATCAATCGCTTCCAAACATTGGCGTATAGCTGTGAAGTTTGCATTGCGAAAATCATAATAAGATTCTTCTCCAGGAGTGTTGGTGTTATCGGCCTTAATCAGCAAGGAAGTTTCAAGTGGTGGGTGAAAGTCATCAGGAGTTATTAGGATGTCTACTGCTTTAGATATTGTAAGTTCAATTGGCGAAAGAATGAGATCAAGAAGGGCACCCCTACTGTTGGTGATTGTATTGCATTGAAAGAGGTTGTGGAGAGCACACATGTTAGAAACAACTTCGATAGCTTCACGCAGAGTAGGTTGAGTGAGTGGTTGAAGAGATGCAGTTGAGCAGAAGTCTTCAGTTTCCCAGGTGACATTAGGGAGGTTGTAATCACCAAAAAGATAAAACTTAGTGTTAGGATATGTATCATTGATGTTTGTAAGTTGATCAGAATGAATTTGATACTGAATAAGTTGCGATTTGGGTGGAATATATAGGGCACCGAGAATGCACTTGCAATCGTTATTACTCAAGTGAACAAAAAGTTGCTTAACTGAGGGATCACTGGGAATAAGGTTAGTTGAAAATTTCTTTTTGACAGCAATTAATACACCACCTCCTCGATTGTATTTGCTAGAGTCTAGGGTACGATCCTTTCTGTAGATATTGTAATTAAACATTCCCAATTCGGAGTCTTCAATATCCGTAGTAAGCCATGTCTCAGTAAGAATTATGATGTCGTAGAAACAGTTAAGAGCACCTAAAGCAAGATCAGGTAATTTGGTACGAAGTCCTCGAACATTTTGGTAGTAAACTGACGGATTGCCCTGGTTGGAATATTTTAATGGTTTTTTTGGACGATTTTTGGAATATTGTTAATAAATTTTATGGTAAGGTTTTGTTCACCATTATTTAGTCGATTTGAGAGTTCTGTTCTGGCTACTTCAAGAGCCTTCATTTGACTGGGAGTTTGATCGGGAGTGATGAAAATTTTATCTTCACGGCTAATCTTGTGTTTGTTCTTGATAACAGTAAAAACATCTTGAGAGGAGGACAAAGTTACTTTGAGGGGACGGTGCCCGTTCTTGTTCGCTTTACCAAATCGGAGAATTTTTGCACTGTTTAAATCTACAGTGGTTCCAACGGCGTTAGACAATAGTGCTTTAACACGACTTATGTCATTTGAGATAGCGGAGGGGAGTTGTTGAGAACTGGGCATTCCTGGATTGGATGTAGGTGTAGCAGCTAGTTCCGGTAGATTGAATATCAGTAGGTTATTGGAACGTTTTTGACGTTCGTGTAGTTCGGATATGATTTCTTCGGTTGAAGGAGGAGGTGTGCTGACGTTTTCACTAAGTTTTAGAACATCATTTTTCAGAGAATTAACTTCAGATCTGAGGTTTTCAATCTCTCTCAAGAGTTTGGGCACACCTTTGAATGCTAATCGGCAGTCATTACAAAAATAGAACAGAGTTCGTTTTTGTATAACAACAGCGCGTAATTCAGAGGCTGCTAGGCCGGTGCAGTTTTCAGTGGGGTGCACAGTTGCATGGCAACTATCACAGGCAATAAACTTATCTGTTAGAAGAGCATCACAGGTGGAACATTTATTGGTCATTCTAGTAATGTGAAACTCTAACAAGCTTGAATTGTTGGTGTAGGCTCATGGACTATGAATGGATTCCGAAAAAACAGTTCCCGACCTTTTTTGTGGTCTAGATTTTATTTGTTTTTATCACACTGGCACGAGGTCGCCGACACTTATATTGCACTAATATGAGCAAGCTAGCGAAATATTGGTAAAAAAACCACTAAACACTTGCAGAAAATTATGTCAATAATTCACTGAGCGAAAAAGCGAATTTTTAATTCAAATTTTTACCACTGAAAAAGCTTTAAAACGCCATAGCGATTTAAAGTGACTTGTTTTGCTTTCATTCAATTCACGTACGTATTCTAATAATAATGTTATATATTAGTGAATTTTTCAAACATCTGCGTATCCTCTATCCCACTAAACCCACTATAATTGATTGTCTCTGAATCACTTGGATGTTATAGGTACGACTTTTTGGTCAAAAGTAGTCCATTTGCATACCCTAAAAATCCATGAATTCATAATGATAGATTTTGGAAGAAAATGTTTGTAAAGCCATTTCATAGACAGATTTGTAATATTTCTCATTCTTTTTTATGGTTTAAAATTTTACAAGATGGTCGAACAATATTTTTCAGTAGGTACGTTTTTCGAATATACCTAACTTTCGATTCATTTTAAAATAAACACTCCTAATTTTTTTTTGACTTTGTGATGTAGAATAAGATTAATTGTAACTGGATCTTTTGGCACACACAACTTCTTCAACACCTTGAAGGTTCCTTCAGTCAAACAATTCAACAACAAAGCCGCCATCTTCTTATCTTCAGTGAAGTCATTTAGGGTCAGAAATTGTTTGAACTGTGCCAAAAATATTTGCCAGTCTGAACATTCGTAATCGAATTTATTTGGATGTCCCATGAATCCGGTTGATGCCGATGCCATAGTAAAAAAAACAATCTCTGCAGGCTACTCTTTATCCTCGTCGCCAATGTTCTGTTCTTATAAATAGTACTAGGCAGATTTAAATTAATGTTCCTCATTCAACTTCAAGAATCTCAAACCAACTGACTTCTCATACAGAAAACAGCGCGTGCATAAAAAGGTGTTCGCTTTTTATGAACATACAAAAAACCAACATATCGGTGCCGAGTTATTCTTACAGACTACGAATTTGAATACATTACCAAATTTCTCACAAACTCGTTGAGATCAAATGGCTATCAACGAGATGTATATTGTACTCAGCAATACTTTTCCATAAAGCTTTGGTTACCAAATTCCTACCATACCTACATAATAAAATCCAATTTCGTTCTGACGTGCACAATTTAAAAGTGAGATTCAAAGGTCTGTTGTCCCCTCCTCCACATCGTACCACTCTTTATCGTCGTTTGTTCAGCTACATCTATATTCTATATAATAATCTACCAAGTGAATTGAAAAAAGTAAAATATCTTCTTTCAAGAGACAATACAAAACTCATCTCTACCTGAAACACACTTGCTTTTATGACCATTCAAATTTCTCGTGTTCATCATTTATTATAAGTAATCAGTTTTTTCAGTTCATGGATCACCACTCCACACGTATTAATTGTTTTAAGTCTTTTTTGTATTTCTTGTATCTTTTTTGTTTACCATTGTTATCATTCTTGGAATGCGAATAAATATTATTATCATTATTATAAGTGTGATTGACATGTGTTATTTCTGTTTTATTCTTATGAATATGACTTGAAAATTATCAAAAAGAGAAGCTGTCTTTTTCAAGTACTTTGCTAATTTTAACAATTTACTTTGGTTGAAAATTCAAAAGCTTCATCAATCATAGAAAATATTTTTTTACATCTATCGATCTGCTTTTTTAGAATCAGAAACAACATGAAAATAATTTCTTTATTTTTTATCTGCCATCGTTTGAGAACATTATAAACAAATGCTTCGTTTATGAGATAATTTAGATTTTTTTAAACAATCTGTAAAGCAAATTATCATCGACAAAATCGTTTTCAAAGAACAAGTTGCCCAGAAACGGATTGGTTAGTTCCCGTTTTTCTATCACTTGTTATTGGTATTAATTGACGATTTTTTGAATCATAATTCATCTTGATGTTTGAACAGGAATTGTTCGTAATTTTCAAAATTCGACATAGAAAATGAATAATGCTTTCTTTGCAAGAAATAATACACGATTGTTTCTGTTACATTGTGTAGAAGAGAAAAAAGTATAGAAAGCTTCAAAATTGATTTCATGATTGAAAAATGTTAGAACAAATGTATATACTCATTGAATACTTGGTGAAACTCGAGTTATATATCTTTTTCATTCTTTATTTTTATATGGTTTTGTTGTTGATTATGTCTCTTATCGTTGTTCTGTGGTCCGATGATACGGAGGTTGTAGAGTTTTCATCAAGTGAGGATAATAACGTTGTAGGAAATAACGACGATGAAGCTAGCTATGAACCGGAGAAAAAAAAAGGATTCCCTAAGGTACTTGTAAGAATTTAGGTAGGTAAAAATTGCAATGAAAAAAGTACGGTCGAATTCAAATTTAATTTTTTTCTCCTCACCTTTTTTAATAAGATTATTTCTGGGCCTCCCAACATCAACATTGCCATCCGTATATTCCGCGTAAGAGTGACCGAATGCAATTATGATCTGCCATGAGATTATTGCTGAAAACGGTTTCTATAATATCAAAAATTATGCCTCACACTATAAGGAATGCTCGAAAAGTTGAATTTCACGTTGAGTGAGATGTCAGTGAGTGTGGTGTTGAATACTGTAGATATGCAGAAATGTGATTAAGCGAAGAAGGAGTTGACACATAGGATGTCAATGGGTGTTGGGTTGAGGTTTGTGGATACTGCGATGGATGGTATGTCCGTGTCAACTGCTGATTGAAGTTATTCGCATTTGCCTGGGTTTGTAGTGGTGCTAATGAAGTTGCAGTCTGGGAGTTTCCGTGGGAATAGATTTTTGCTCCTGCTTAAAGCGCTGTACAAGCTGCAAAATTTCTACACGAAATTGAAATGTCATCTTCGTCAAATTTTTCTACAGTTGGCAATATAGACTCAAAAAACTAACTTCCTTCACTGACTGTGCATGGTTTCTCCGGTTGTTCGAAAAGATGTAACAATTTGGTTTCGAATTCATCTCGACGTCTATTTTTTGCTGACGTCGTTCCTGTGCAAGAGGCCTTACTCGATGTTTCAGTTATTTTTTTGTTCGATTGCTCAAAGAGCATGTCTTATTTCCAAACATTTGACTTCAGAATACTAGTTAACTATCAAATGTGAAATGAATACTTTATCGATATAATGGCTCGTTTAAGCGAAAAGCAACTTATACAGATTTTGAGATGATAATTTATGGAGATGAGACCCATAAGCAAGCCAAGGTTTGTAACTTATCGACGGGGAGCAAGGTCGAGGCAAAATTTGGAAATTTTGGCAATATTGGGGATTGATATGAAAAATGTCGTCTAGGTGTTACGCAAGATCTTCATGTATTATGTTCATTGCAAGAAAATCGTCATGAACCTACTTATCAAGTTGCATTGGAGCAATTTTCCTATCAAACCACAGTTTTGAAATTCGTGAAATCGATTAAGCGATACCCATATTAATTGCAAGTAATTCATCAACTGAGTTACAAATACAATTGTGGAACATCGCATGTTTCCCGCTCTTGCGGCTTTGTACCCACATCATCAAAATATCCAGCTACCGGACATTCCACTATGGTACCAGCAAAATGGAGCACCACTATATTATGCACGACATGTACGTGAATACCTCGATACCATGTTTAGTATTAGATGGATTCGAAGACGAGGAAGTCTACATTTTCATATGTCACATTATTATGAATGATATCTTTCTTATTCCTCGAACATACATCACTAAGATGTGGTATTGCCATTTGAAGAATTTATAATGACGCCTTAGTAACCAAATGGCCAACGGTAAAAGAATCTCGACGTGTCTGAGCTTTCATTCCCAATTTTACCCATTTTTTCCGAGTTTGTTCCAACCTTCGATATTTGTTTTTTCTTAAAATTGAAAATATGAGGCATGAACGATAAAAATGATTAATGATTAATTCACTCAACTCATGAATGAAATAACGCGCAATAGAACCGATTTAAAGAACGTAATAGAGGCTAGTGAAGCAAGAGTTTTTTTGAAAATTGAAACACAGAAAGAAAAAATCAGGCAACTGGAGAAGGAGAACAACGAATTGAATATCAAAGTCGAAAAACTAGAAAGGAAGACAAGGGAAAACGGACTAATCATATATGGTCTGTATTCAAACGAAGGAGGAATTTCTTTAAAATATGTCCTAGAGGAACTTCGAAGACTGTTGGGGGTTACCATAACTACGTCGGATGTTAACAACTTCAGTTGGCTCAAAAACTCTCATAATAATCCTGTCAAACTCGACTTGATTTCTAATTTAAAAAAACAGGATATTTTGAGGACTTGCAAAAAGTTGAAAGGCACACAAATAAGTATAGCTCATGACCTGACCCTTGAGCAGAGAGAAGAGAATAAAATATCGAGACACAACCTCAAAAGAGCAAGAGAAAACCCAGATATCAAAAGTTACATTAAAGGTAATAAATTATATATAGATGGAACTGCATATTCCGTAGAGACCCTAAAAGAACAAGAAGAAGAAATAGAGATCCAAAATCATAGTGCTCCACCAACACCAGATATCAGAAATAGAAATCTAGACTTCATCAGTGAAATTGAAATAGTAACCCAAACTTCAAAACAAAAGGAGGTACCAGACATACAACGAGAGAAGAAGGAACGCACTTCTACAAATCTGATATCGAAGAATGAAAACCAAAGTAAACTCATAAGACAGAATATTGATCTGAGCCCAGCTGAAAGACAACGTCTACGCTCAGCAAATCGTAAATAATCAGAATGGTCATGGTAGACGAAGTTGCTGTTCTAGAGGACCTTGAACTTGTAGGAAGAAATCTTGGTGAATACATTGATACTCCAAACAGCAAGTACAATACCGATAGTATATTTGTTAATATTAGCTTAAAAATAAAAAGCTTACTTGTTACGCCCTCTAGCGGCAGCGTATGTAGTACTTTGTATCTCTGTCCTTTTCTAATAAACCGAAGCTCAGTTTCTTGCTGGCAGTTGAACGAGTCGGAGTGTTTTCTTTTTCGTCCCGCCTGTTTTTTTTAATAGGTTATATGGTTAAAAATGTCGTCTAGGTGTTACGCAAGATCTTCATGTATTATGTTCATTGCAAGAAAATCGTCATGAACCTACTTATCAAGTTGCATTGGAGCAATTTTCCTATCAAACCACAGTTTTGAAATTCGTGAAATCGATTAAGCGATACCCATATCAATTGCAAGTAATTCATCAACTGAGTTACAAATACAATTGTGGAACATCGCATGTTTCCCGCTCTTGCGGCTTTGTACCCACATCATCAAAATATCCAGCTACCGGACATTCCACTATGGTACCAGCAAAATGGAGCACCACTATATTATGCACGACATGTACGTGAATACCTCGATACCATGTTTAGTATTAGATGGATTCGAAGACGAGGAAGTCTACATTTTCATATGTCACATTATTATGAATGATATCTTTCTTATTTCTCGAACATACATCACTAAGATGTGGTATTGCCATTTGAAGAATTTATAATGACGCCTTAGTAACCAAATGGCCAACGGTAAAAGAATCTCGACGTGTCTGAGCTTTCATTCCCAATTTTACCCATTTTTTCCGAGTTTGTTCCAACCTTCTTTATTTGTTTTTTCTTAAAATTGAAAATATGAGGCATGAACGATAAAAATGATTAATGATTAATTCACTCAACTCATGAATGAAATAACGCGCAATAGAACCGATTTAAAGAACGTAATAGAGGCTAGTGAAGCAAGAGTTTTTTTGAAAATTGAAACACAGAAAGAAAAAATCAGGCAACTGGAGAAGGAGAACAACGAATTGAATATCAAAGTCGAAAAACTAGAAAGGAAGACAAGGGAAAACGGACTAATCATATATGGTCTGTATTCAAACGAAGGAGGAATTTCTTTAAAATATGCCCTAGAGGAACTTCGAAGACTGTTGGGGGTTACCATAACTACGTCGGATGTTAACAACTTCAGTTGGCTCAAAAACTCTCATAATAATCCTGTCAAACTCGACTTGATTTCTAATTTGAAAAAACAGGATATTTTGAGGACTTGCAAAAAGTTGAAAGGCACACAAATAAGTATAGCTCATGACCTGACCCTTGAGCAGAGAGAAGAGAATAAAATATCGAGACACAACCTCAAAAGAGCAAGAGAAAACCCAGATATCAAAAGTTACATTAAAGGTAATAAATTATATATAGATGGAACTGCATATTCCGTAGAGACCCTAAAAGAACAAGAAGAAGAAATAGAGATCCAAAATCATAGTGCTCCACCAACACCAGATATCAGAAATAGAAATCTAGACTTCATCAGTGAAATTGAAATAGTAACCCAAACTTCAAAACAAAAGGAGGTACCAGACATACAACGAGAGAAGAAGGAACGCACTTCTACAAATCTGATATCGAAGAATGAAAACCAAAGTAAACTCATAAGACAGAATATTGATCTGAGCCCAGCTGAAAGACAACGTCTACGCTCAGCAAATCGTAAATAATCAGAATGGTCATGGTAGACGAAGTTGCTGTTCTAGAGGACCTTGAACTTGTAGGAAGAAATCTTGGTGAATACATTGATACTCCAAACAGCAAGTACAATACCGATAGTATATTTGTTAATATTAGCTTAAAAATAAAAAGCTTACTTGTTACGCCCTCTAGCGGCAGCGTATGTAGTACTTTGTATCTCTGTCCTTTTCTAATAAACCGAAGCTCAGTTTCCTGCTGGCAGTTGAACGAGTCGGAGTGTTTTCTTTTTCGTCCCGCCTGTTTTTTTTAATAGGTTATGGACCCAGAAAAACCGCGTGAAAAAGATTCATTGAAGTAAATCTTACCGCAGTTCGTTCGTTCAGTAAAGTGAAACAGTGAAATGTCGATCAACTATTTGAACAGTTGTCCAAAACTACTCGGTCGCGAGAACTTCGACGAGTGGAGTTTTGCACTAGAAAACATTTTCGTTTTGGAGGGCTTAACCAAATGTATTGATGGGACTAAGGAGGACACAGCTTCGATCGCGAAAGCGAAGGCAATTACAATTGATCCCTCTTTATATATGCACGTTAAAGATGCCGCTACCGCCAAGGACGTCTGGTTGAAAATTAAAAATCTCTACGAAGATACTGGTTTTGTCAGGAAAATCGGGCTCCTGCGTACGCTGATATCCCTTCGTTTGGAAAGCTGTAAAAGCATGGAATGCTACGTCAACCAAGTCGTTGAAACATCCCAGAAATTGAGAAGGACAGGTTTCAACATCGACGAGGAATGGATCGGTTCTCTGCTTTTGGCCGGTGTCCCAGAAAGGTTTGCACCCATGCAGTGGAGCATTCAGGTATGAAGATTACTACCGATTCAATCAAGACAAAGTTACTAGACATGTGCACAGATGGCGCCACCGGAAGTAAGAGTGGGAATGCTTTCGTAGCTAAACGAAACTTTCAGACACAACCGAGAGATGGCAAGTCAAAGACATTTGACAGAAATTCATCAGACAGACATCAAAGTCAAAATAAAAATGAAAAACAAAAGTTCTTTACCGAAATTATTTGTTTTAAATGCAAGAAAAGTGGACATTACATGTCTCGTTGTCCGGAAGAAGCCAATACGTCTCAAAGAAATGCCTTCAGTGCAGTATTTCTTAGCAGCAAGTATAATAAAAACGACTTTTACTTAGACTCAGGAGCGAGTAAACATATGACTCCTAACGAAAGTTGGCTTCATAGTTGTTTAGAACCGAATATAAAAGAAATTTTAGTGGCAAACAAAGATATTTTACCTGTGAAATGTTCCGGTAGTTTGAAAATTAACACAGAATGCAATGGAAAGTCTCATGAGATACAAGTTGAAGAGGTTTTATGTGTACCACAACTAACCACAAGCCTCATATCAGTAAGTGAGATTATTGCTAAAGGGAACAGAGTCACGTTTACCCATGAAGGATGTTCAATAGAAAATAGCTCTGGTGTACAGATAGCTACAGCAAACTTAGTAGATGGCGTTTATAAGCTGAATATGAAAATAGAGCAATGTTTATTGGCAGCATCTCCTGAAACATGGCACAGACGATTGGCTCACATCAGTAGCCAAGATATGTATAAAATGAAGGATTGTGTCAATGGATTATCACTGAAAGAGAAGATAGACACAGATAAATCAAACTGCATGGTTTGTTGTGAAGGCAAACAAACAAGATTACCTTTTCCAAACACAGGTAAACGTAGCCAAGACTTATTAGATGTAATACATGGTGATCTCTGTGGACCTATGGAAAATGTGTCTATTGGTGGCTCTAAATATTTCCTGCTGTTAGTTGATGATTGTAGTCGTATGTCATTTGTGTATTTTTTAAAGGCTAAAAATCAAGCTTTTGCTATGTTTAAAGAATTTAAGGCGATGGTAGAAAAGCATAAAAATAAGAAAATAAAAGTTCTCCGCACAGATCAAGGTGGTGAATTTTGTTCGGATGAGTTTAAAACGTTTTAAAAAAATGAAGGAATATTACACCAAATGACAAATGCATACACACCAGAACAAAATGGACTCGCTGAGCGTCATAACCGAACTCTTATAGAAAAAGCAAGATGCCTACTGCTTGATGCTTGCTTAGAAAAACGCTTCTGGGCAGAGGCAGTCAACACAGCTAATTACCTTAGAAATCGTTCTGTAGCAAGTGGTACTGGTGGAAAAACACCATTTGAGATTTGGGTGGGACAGAAACCTGACCTGTCAAGGCTCAAAATTTTTAGCGTACCAAATTTGACAAAAAGGCAAAAAGACATATACTTGTTGGATATTCTGAGAACATTAAGGGCTACAGGATCTACAACCCAGATATTGATGACATAACAACTAGCAGAGATGTACTTGTTTATGAAGATTATAGAAGTACAAGAATTGAAAATACATCAGAAGTAGTAGACAATGAAGAAGTTGACAAAATGTCAGAAGCAGTGGGGGATTTAGATTCTAATTCAGCTGTTGAGAATATTAGTGATGGAAGTTCATCAGTTGATTTGGACGATTCAGATTCAGACTATATTCCAAATAATGCTGATGATGTTGAAACTCAGAGGATAGAAGTAAGAAAATCCGGAAGAGAGAAAAGAAAAGACGTTTAAGGATTATGTCACTTACCTCAGTGCTGCAGATAGTAATATCTGTTTTGAAGATTCTCCAACTACATACTCGCAGGCCATGGTTAGAAACGACAGAGGCGACTGGCAAAAGGCTATGCAGGAAGAGATGAACAACCTGGAGGAAAACGAGTCGTGGGAAGTTGTCGACCTACCAAAAAATGGCACAGTGGTTGAGTGTAAGTGGGTATATAAAATCAAATGTGATTCTGAAAATAATAATAGTTATCGTGCTAGGTTAGTGGCGAAGGGCTTTACCCAAAGAGAAGGAGTGGATTATAGTGAAACCTTCTCACCGGTCGTTAGATATTCTACACTCAGGTTATTAATGGCATTGTCAGTAGATTTAGGTCTAGACGTTAGTCACTTAGATGTAACCACAGCTTTTTTACATAAACACTTAGACGAAGTTGTGTATATGAGACAACCTGAGGGTTTTATTAAGCTAGGATATGAAGGCAAGGTTTTAAGGTTAAAACGTGCCATTTATGGCTTGAAACAATCGTCACGTGTCTGGTATAAGAAAGTTGAGGATGTATTGTTGGGTCTAGGCTATAGTGAATCAGATTTTGAACCCTGCGTTTTTATAAAACGCGTCGAAAATTTTCTCACTGTGATTGCCCTATATGTTGACGATTTTTTAATTTTCACAAATAACATGACTGAAAGTAGAGATCTAAAAGAAAAATTGGCAAGTCATTTTAAATTAAAAGATTTAGGTCAGGCTAAACAGATTTCGGGGGTAAATGTGTGCATTGACAAGAAAAACGGAGTTATAACTCTTGATCAGAGTAAATATATTGATTCGCTATTGGCTCGATTCAACATGGCTCATTGTAAAACTATTGATACTCCAATGGAGAATGGTTTAAATTTAAATAAGGGTGACAAAGACTGTGATTTGTCATTACCATAAGACAGCTTATTGGTGGATTGATGTACCTCTCAGTAATGACGAGACCTGATATTTCCTATTCAGTCAGTTATCTCAGTCAGTACAATAGTTGCTATGATATAAGTCATTGGAAATCTGCAAAGAGAGTTCTGAGATATTTGCAGAAAACCAAAAATTATTGTCTCAAGTATAAAAGGGGTCCTGGTCAGCTATTGGGTTTTGTAGACTCTGACTGGAGTAGCAATATAGTAGATAGGAGGTCTTATACTGGCTTTTGTTTTAAATATTCCGAGTGTGTTGTTTCCTGGGAAAGTACTAAACAAAAAACTGTGGCACTCTCAACAACGGAAGCCGAGTATATGGCCTTGTCTGAGGCTTCAAAAGAAGCAGTCTATTTGAGGAACTTGTTGGGTGAAATCAAAGGGTCATTTAATTGTGTTCGACTTTATTGTGATAATCAGAGTTCAATTGAACTATGTAATAATCCTGTATACCACAAGCGAACAAAGCATATATGTTCGACACCATTATATCAGAGATGTTATTGCTGAAAAATTTATAAATGTTGAATACATTCAAACAGATGAAATGTTGGCTGACATCTTGACTAAGGCTTTGCCCGCTATTAAGCATTACAAGTTTTTGAAGATTCTTGGAATTGAATGAACAATTTTTTATTGTTTCACCTAGTGGGGGTGTTAATATTAGCTTAAAAATAAAAAGCTTACTTGTTACGCCCTCTAGCGGCAGCGTATGTAGTACTTTGTATCTCTGTCCTTTTCTAATAAACCGAAGCTCAGTTTCTTGCTGGCAGTTGAACGAGTCGGAGTGTTTTCTTTTTCGTCCCGCCTGTTTTTTTTAATAATATTTACTATCTTCCATCTTAATATAAGAAGTATTAAAAAAAACTTCGACGAACTTCTTGTTACTTTGTCGACATATAATATACATTACGACATTATTATTTTAAGTGAATGTTTTAGGTTAGATACATTGCAGCAAATCAATATTCCGAGTTATGAAACATATTATAACAATGCTGATTTCAACAAAAATGACGGAGTCGTCATATTTTATAGAAAAAATATTAATATCACAAATACCAGTTTTAAACTTGTTCTATGTGGAGTTACATTGTGTATTTTAAATACTACTGTTGATGGTACATCGTTTCAAATCATTGCATTATACCGACCAAATCCATCTTATATAATATCGTTTTTAGAAGAAATTGATAATTATCTTGAATCAAACCCAGAGCACACTCACTTTCAATTGATCGTAGGAGATATTAATATAAACATATTGGACGGAGACTCAAATACCAATAAATATATATCTCTAATGGCAAGACATGGATTTTTACCTCACATACAACAACCGACCCGTGTAACTAAGAACACATCTTCGTGCATAGACCATATATTTATTAAAAAGAAACATGCTGGAAATATAAATGTTGATTCGTGTATATTAACTTGTAGTATCACAGATCATTATGCTGTAACGGCTATATTTTATAGAGACACACTTGCTCGGATCCAAGAAAACGAAAATGAAGGATCTTACACATCAAAAAAAATAAACACGGAAAAACTATTATCATTAATAGAAAGTGAAAAGCGGGCAGAGGTCACTGCAGCAAATGACGCTCAAGTACCTACAGATGTGTTCACAGGGACTTTTCAACATTTGATAAATGAATGTACAATAATCAAAATTATTCGGGAAAAAAAGGTTAGAAAAATTAAACCCTGGATTACGGAAGGTCTCACAAGGTCCATTATCACAAGAGACAAATTAAAAAAACGATTGTGTAATAATTTTTCGGTAGATTCAGAAGAACAATATAAAGCTTATAGGAATCGACTGAATAGTCTCTTAAAAAAATATAAACACAACTACTATAAAAACATAATAACCCAGAATCAAAATAACATGAAAAAAATGTATCAAGTAATTTCTGAGGCAACAAATGAAAAGTCTCAAAAAAATGCAATAAAGTTAGATATACGCGATGATAATGAGCAAACTTTTAGTAGTAATGAAAAAATGGGAGATTTTTGTAATGAATATTTCTCCAGCAATGATTGAAAAAATAAATACACCACACGATTTCTCATTGAAAAATATTCACATCAATAACAACTCAATATTTTTAGCTCCTGTTACAGAAAATGAAGTATTACTCAACATAAATTCATTGACAAATAATAGTGCACCTGGTTGTGATGGAATCACTCCATTTTTATTGAAGCTAACTGCAAAATATATTCTCCACCCTCTTAGTCATATCATTAACTTAATATTTAGTGACGGAAAATTTCCCAAACAATTTAAAAACTCAGTCATAACCACTATTTACAAAGCAGGTGACAAAAATAAAATATCAAATTATTGCCCAATTAGTCTAATTAATAATTTTGGAAAAATTACTGAGAAATGTCTAAAAACACGATTATTGAACTTTCTAAATAGCAACAAAATATTAGGTGAATATCAGTATGGGTTCCGAGAAGGTAAAAGCACATCAGATGCCATGTATGAGGTTATCAATGAAGTCTCGAATAATCTTGATAACAGTAAAGAATGTATTGCAGTATTCTTGGATCTGGCAAAGGCCTTCGACACGGTACACCATGGAAAATTACTACAAGTACTAGAGCGGTATGGAATTCGTGGTACTGTGTTGAGTCTTTTCAAAGATTATCTAAACGGCCGCTCACAATATGTAAAAGTCAATAAAAGTCTGAGTGAACCACAACTGGTGAAAGTGGGTGTGCCTCAGGGGACTGTGTTAGGGCCTATACTCTTCACTATTTATATCAATTCGCTCTTAACACTTGATATAGATAGCAAAGTTATATCATATGCTGATGACACGGTTGCCATATTTAGTGGATATGATTGGGAAGTCATAAAGGAAAACGTTCAGCAAGGTATGAGCCACATAAAGATGTGGTTGGATAGGTATCAGCTGTCTCTGAATACAAATAAGACAAATTATATAGCTTCCACAGTCACAGATGTAAACAGACCAAAATTTCAAAGCATTAATATTAAGGGCATTGGAAATATAAAGGAAGTTGAGAATACTAAATATTTAGGAATTGTTATAGATAAAAACATAAAATGGAATCAACATGTGGCGTATTTAACAAAACGAATTAGAAAACTAATCTACAAATTTTATCAGCTAAGGGATATATTGAGTAAAAATTTGTTGATTCTGGTATACAAATCTCTAGTGGAGTCACTTTTAAGGTATGGAATACTGGTTTGGGGAGCATTGTATGAGAATTCATTAAAAACCTTGTCTACAATTCAAAATTATATACTGAAAATCATTTATAAAAAAGGTAGACGATACCCAACCAGACTACTTTATGAAAGGAATATATGCAACATAAGATCGCTGTACTTTCATACGTTGGTGATCTTTATGCATAAAAGAGAACATTCAGGAAATCAAATCTCGCATGGTATTGTGACTCGTAGTATGACAAACAAATTACTGAAAGTATCGTATTCGAATAAAAATGTACATGCAAGATTTGCTCATCATCTATCATCAAAAGCTTACAATTTAATACCTTTGAATATTAGAAATATTAAAAACTACAAAAAATTTTCATCACAGTGTAAGATGTTTATGAATGACAACTATATTACATTTATCAAATTGATTGATTGAGTCACCCAACTAGTACTCATAATCATTGAATATTTTAAAATAATTAGTTAGTATAGGAAAAATATCAAACCTGTTGATTGAAGACTCTATAAGTACTATAAATATTTTATGCACAAAACAAGTGTTAAATCACTTAGGTGCATATTTATAGGGATTATAGTAGTAGGTATCACCAGCAAAGTAAGTAATATTACTCAGAGAGTTTTTTTGTATTAGATTCATTAAGACACATAATATTTATGAATGTGTAATTATTATTAGTAAGAACTATTGCTAATACACAATGAATATGATATATATTGTATATTGCTTATTATCAGAATGTGTTAATGTATAAATGTAAATGATATCTGAACTTCAAATATACTTCAAATATATACTTCAATGTCTTGGCAGGAAATCCTAAACTGCTTTAACGGGATTCACATTCAATTGCCTTCGAATAACCTTGACAATATAACACTTTTGAGAATGTTGAAGCTCACTGTTGCTACTTGTCACTACATGCAGACATTTAGGATCAGTGAAGATTTCATGATTCGTTCCTGAAATCCTTTTTGGTTATTCAACATAGTACCAATTTACAAGTGAGTAGAGTATACAAAAGTGAATATTGCTCCAACCCCGCACTATTCTGTGTCCAACAACCGAACAGATATGCACTCCATTCTGATAATTCATTATAAAAATGGTTTCAAAATGGTTTTCGAAAATGATATTTTCCGTTAACAAGCACTATATACTATCCACAAAAACATCAAAAACTATGTACAGAATAAAATACACCATGTGAGGGGGAGATGGTGATGGATCTATCCCCGCATACCCGCTTAATGCCTCTTCACATTCATACAAAAGTGACATGAACCAAGCCCTTCTCGCTCAAACATGTTTTATCATTGTTATCAGGTTGCGCCTGCTCTGGTGGCTGCGGCATCTTCTTGGGGGGTCGTGCCTGCTTTGGTGGCTGTAGCGTTTTCGTCTTCGGCGGTTGATTTGCCTTCTTCTTTGTAGGTTGGGGTGCCTTCTTCGGTGGTACCCGCTTCTGCTGACTTTACTCACGACTGCAGTGGTGAGATTTGAGACCTGTCCTCCTCACAACTTGATATAATTCAGTATACAGTGACGTTAATATACAGCACGTAAGATGGCCCTACCATTGTGGACTCCATATGAATGAGGGTAGCATTTTGCGCAAGGGTTGCGCTTTCCTCAATAGGCACGCGATGCACGCGAGAGCGGGGGAGTGCGGCGGGGGGTTTTGCCTGCCAGACGCACCCGTACCTTCACATTCCACAATTGCAAGTCACAGGACGGTGCTATTCACTCAGCTGCTCGCTGCGCTCGCTCTTCCGCTCGCTCTATATTAATAGGTATATTTATTTGTAATGCTTTCAGAACCACCATTTATATTTTCATCAGATTTCATCTTTTTCACCCTCCTTTTTATCATTTAATATAGCATCATATTCGAAAACACCACTGCTACATTTGAAAAAGGTGAGGTAAGGCAATATAAATATGCTCGATGATTCTTCCACAAGTTGTTATTGATGAAATCACAAAATTTGAGTGGTCTCAAAAATTCAGAAGCTAGTATCGCATTCTTCTATTCGATTGTTCTTCAAACAATGAGGAGCTCCAATTTCTCATCGACGATATATTTTTCATTTTTCAATGTTTCTGAATGAATTGTGAAATTTTATCCTGGCTGAGGTTGTTTAAATTCAATGGTGATAGGCGGACAGCCAATGGCTTTGCGGTTCCATCATGTTTATTTGTCTTTTTAAATTTTATATGTATCCTAGGTACTGTATACAAATAAACATTATTATTATTATTATCATTATTATTATAAATTTCTTATCATCTTTGTGTCACAAAGCGACTTTGTTGCACATGAATGTATAAATGTCACGTGAACTACTCCCCTGATAACATTCATCTTCTATAAGATAACAGCACCTGATTCGACAATGTGTATGTATGTAATCATTGAAATTTGATTTTTACAACCGATTTTTTGAAACCTTAGACTCTTTTATACACTTTTGACATGATAGGTTTTAGCGTCAGTACCATGAATAAAATAATTCGGAAGCTCATCCCCCATTTTTCCAACCATTGCTTTGCTGATGGGCATATTGAGTTACCCACACCATAATTCGAAGTATCAAAATCATCAGTATTACCAACATGAATCAATAAAAATTATCAGTTTGAATTTCCAGTATCGACAAGTCTGTATCAGTTTATAGAAAAGAAGCTCGAGGTCCATAATGTTTTTTAATTCCATCACAGAAAAAGTCATAAATATCAGTATTTCACATTTTTAATATAGAGAGTCCAAAATACAGTGGTTTATTATAGCAAATCTCAAATTTACCCTGTTAAGTCACAAAACCACGGTACCAGGTGACTCGTGTGGATATGGAAATCAGTAGTTTGTTTATGAAAATTCTTGATATTCATATATGGAAGTCAATTTCTTACTTCTGGATATCATTCGTAAATTCTGCCCAAGGAAAATAAAAATAACCGCTACGGTACAGTAGTCACTTGTTCAAATCTGACTCTGATACTTGAAGAACAGAATAACAAATGACGGATGGAAATATGACAAATGGGACTGTATCAATGTCAACTAATTACTAATGCTGGAATGTTACTGTGAGCGGAATATAATCTGAAGACTGAAGTTGTATCAATCAATAATGTTTGATGAAATTCCCTTCAATTTTGACGGACACTTCAAAAATAGTTACTCAGTAAACACTGTTTACTTTCACTCAGATGAAAATTAATTCTACTCCGGTCTATCAACTCCTCAACTATCAGAACTTCTGACTTCACTCATTTTGCGTATTCAAGAGAATATTTGCCAAGTGAAAATTTATGGAAAAACTGTTCGTGTCTTTTAGAATCCAAAAATTCAAAATGTACAAAAACAAAGGAGTTTTGGCTGATTGTTTTTTCGTTCAGATTCTCTTCCGTTCAATGTATCATGCCAGAGGTTTCATTTTAGGATGCCCTCTACCAGTAGAATCGCTCACCCAGAATATTCCAAATTTCGGAATATTCCAAGGGAAATATAACAACAAACCCGATCCAATTTATTAATTTCAAATATCAATACCTGAGATTATAACGAAGCGTTGTTGGTACAAAACCTTGGGATGACAGTTATATACAATTTCTTTCATGATACAGAACTGGAAATACCTATTATAGGCCTTGATATGGGAAAAAAACGTTAATTCGTTCTTGAAAGAAGTGAAGTTATATCGGATTGATTAGCTAACAAGTATACAGGCCTATCAGAAAAACGCTTTGTCACATTCAACTTACGGTAAAAAAATTAAATCTCTGTTTATGATTTTTTCCATACATATTATCATACATATTGCACATAATATCCGTTAGATTCAGTAGAAAATAACTCCGGAACTGGCATCCGGCTATAAGAATTGGGCCATATCAGGATAAGAAGACAGTCTGAAACAGGTATTTCGTCATATAACGATAGGTTTGAAACTTGCATCGAAAATTAAGCTGCAGGTCTGGTACGCCTTGTCCTAGCGAGTGAGACGGCTTCTGCAACCTGTAACGGATAAACGTTACATCATTTATAATATATAAATTCATCATTCAAATGAGACCATCATCAAGTGATCTAGATTTAAACTTTCATATTCAAATTCTCTTCATAAATCAATAATACGGATTTTATACATACGAGAGCATCTACCGGAGGGTAGCTCAACCATCACGCAATGTTCGATCTCACGATTGAACATGATAAAATGCGCAAGTGCGAATTAAAGACTTGCTTCACGCTTCACTGGGCGAAGCTCGAAAATCGCTCTCTTGTGATTTGACGATCGAAGAAGCAACATTGTTTTGAAATTTTGATTTTGATCACTGAATTTATTTCACGTTATCTTGATATCGTCACATTATCTTCCCTTTTCCGCATGGAAATTCAATGAAGTGTTTGTTGTTTTGAATGGAATATCAGGTATGTGTTAATAGTTCTATAATTATCTTCAATTTAACGATTTTTTTCTTAGTGAATGGTGGCGTGGCGTCCATAGCTTCACGAAATCTTAATTCATCTTCGTAATCCTTCAATTTTCAAGTGCCTATCTTTTCTCTTTATAATATTATCAGGTTATTCATTGCCGGGGGCGTTTCAATTCTTTTTTCACAACCTTGTGAAACGAAAATTTCTCAATTTCGAAAATTTGACTGCGTTTTTATTTTTACAGCATTTGGTCGCATGACTAATGAAATCCTGAAGGGAAATCAATTAATTTGTTCGGAATAGAGACCCAAAGCTGTTCTTGTTGGAAAATATATACTGAAAACGCAGTTACCCACAAGGCTGGAGATGATTCAAGGTGAGTATTGATGCACACATTTTTTTATTTGCCTCAAAAATCTGTAATTGTGTGTTTTATCTCACCTCCAGTCATTTTCATTCGAGCCACAGGGCCCATTAGGCTGTTTTTCTTGAAATTTTGAAATTAATATCTTACATATATCTTTTCAAATCAGAACTTTTTCTTCTGATTCATCTAACGTTCCCTTTCATTATCTTTATCTCTGAAAATATAATTTGAGTCGAATAGGTCGGATTCAAATAGTCATATTATTATCACTTGATACTTGGATCACATGAGATTTCGTGAAGCAGTATTTCATCATCTCTCCCTTCTGGAACTCTCTTCACATCATCAGATATTTTGAATCTGTGCAAACACTAATTGAAATAATTGGATTTCTCAGAATATCTTCATATCTCAATATTTTTTATCTCAATTCCCAAAAACGAGTATAACTGATCACTACACAGTTTCTGTAACACTCGATTCAGATAAAGTGAAGTCATAAGAGGAACAAAAAAAATTACGAAAAGCGGAAAAAGTACGAAAAACTCAAAAAAAAACTATTGGCAGAAAACTGGGATAACATGTGTGAAACAGAAGACGCTATGATGCTGCAACCATGTTTGAATATGGATTGCTATATTCAATTGAGAAGAACACAGTTGTAGTCAAGCCTAAGAATAGAGATAAAGTCAAGAAAAACTGGATTACTCGGGAGCTAATAGAACTCATAAAAGAAAAAAAGAAAAAATATCAAATTCTAGTGAGATATCCTCAAAACGATGAACTCATAAAAGAATATAATTCACTGAAAAATAAATTAAATAGGCCATTGACCGTAGCCGTAGAGAATGGTACCATGATAGAAAATATCTTGGAAAGGATATCGCACACTTTAATAGGGAAAGTGGCCCTCTGTCGAATCGGCTGAATTTTTGATATGTTATAATCCAAGTCATTATAAACAAAAAGTTCAATGGGCACAACTTTTTTTATAGACTAGTTTTGACGCTAGAGGCCCTCGAAAACTTTCATTTGTTCTTCATTGTTATACAACACGGAACGGTATTCTGGATAATAATCACTATTCTGCATAATCAAAATCTAAATATTCATTAATATAAGATACTACCGAAAGTATTTTTCTTTGGTGTTGTTACATTTGGTCAATTATACAGTGTGTTCTAGCTACTTACAATTTTCAAAGTTCAATAACTCGAAAATAGTTGCAAATTGTCTCAGGTATCTACAGTGAAAAAATTTACAAAAAAATTTACAGGCTTAGTCGAGTTGTTGGATGCACATTTTATGCCAGCTGAATATTTTTTTTGGAGAGCGTATAAAATTTTATAGGGCAAAGAAACAAGAAACGGAGACTGTTACGGATTTTGCTACAAGGTTGAAGGGTCCAGCAGCAAACTGTGATTTTGGTAGCGAACTCACATTGGTATTAAGAGATATGTTTGTGGTTGGTTTGGAATCTGGAACAATTTTTGATCGACTGATGGAAGAAAAATCTATGTCTACCCTATCTTCATTGGTGGGAATTGCACAAGGACGAGAATCATCGCAGAAAGAAAAACTGGAGTTGCTCAATTCCACTCAAATTAAACCCAAACCAAGTTAATTCAACCAGATCACCTCAAATAATCTCAGATTCAGGAGCGTTCAAACACCGAGAGGACACCCCAATACAAAAGCATTTTCGAAGCAGAATAAGCGTTTAGTTTGTGGTGTGTATGGGAAAGTAAATAACAATAGTGAGCACTGTTTTTTTCGGGAAAGTTCGTTTCACAACTGCGGTCTAAAAAGGCATCTAGTTGCAGTTTGCAAGCAATCTAGGCGCACGTTTCCTAGAAACCACTTCGTGGACATCAAGGAGGAACTGGACATGGAAGTAATCGAGGACAAAAATAATTTGTTTCATCTAAACGTATGTAGCAATATTCCAACAAAAATTTTATTATCTGTAGAGGGTAAGGATATCACTTTCGAAAGTGACACGGGATCTGCGTACGCGGCAATTTCGGAAGAGCTGTACAACAGTACCTTTCGAAAGAAAAAAAATGTTTAGTTCTAATCTGCGACTGAAGGATTATATAGAACATTCTTTCAGTCCAGTGGGTAAAGTGAAATTGAATTTTGCATATAATAATGTTCAAGTTGTTCTAGACACATATGTTATCAAAAACGGTGGACCCCCACTGTTAGGTAGAGAAGGATTGCAAAAACTCAACTTGGCGATAGTGGCAATAAATTCATTGGAATCTACCAATAAATTGGAAAACATTTTCGAGAATTATTCTGAAGTTTTCAAAAATGAATTGGTATTATTAAAAAACTTTGAACTGAATCTGCGGCTAAAAAACGGTTCAACACCAAGGTTTCTGAAGCATAGACAGTTGGCGTTCGCTTTGAAACCGAAGGCTGAGGCAGAACTTGATAGACTCATCGAAGCAAAAATTTTGGTACCAACAGAAAATTCTGAATGGGCAACCCCAATTGTGCCGGTTATAAAATCAAATAAATTAGATGTCCGTATATCCGTATATGTGGGGATTTTTCTGTGACTTTAAATCCAGTACTTGAAAATATTACGTATCCAATTCCTATAATTGAGGATCTCTTCACTACCTTACAAGGAGGGAAATATTTCTCAAAGATCGATTTAAGCGAAGCTTATCAACAATTAGCAGTGTCTGAGGAAACTCGAAAATTGTTAACAATGTCAACACATCGTGGTCTTTTTTGTTACACTCGTCTTCCGTATGGAATAACTTCAGGGCCTTCAATTTTCCAAAAAATTATGGAAATCCTGTTGATTAGTATACCAGGAGTTATAGTTTTTATTGACGATATCTTGGTGACAAGCAAATCCGTAGATGAGCACCTAAATCGTATTGAATTAGTTTTAAAAATACTGCAGAAAAATGGTTTGAGAGTTCGAAAGGAAAAATGTAATTTTTTTCAGAAACAGATCGAATTTTTGGGGCACGTAATTGACGAAAATGGGTTGCATTCTTCGAAGAAAAATACCGAAGCAATAAGTTCAGCTCCACCTCCAAAAAATGTAGGAATTAGAAGACAAAAAGATGGCGGCTTTGTTGATGAATTGTTTGACTGAAGGAACCTTCAAGGTGTTGAAGAAGTTGTGTGTGCCAGAAGATCCAGTTACAAAAAAATTTACAGACTCAGTCGAGTTGTTGGATGCACATTTTATGCCAGTTAAATCTTTTTTTGGAGAGCGGATAAAATTTTATAGGGCAAAGAAACAAGAAACGGAGACTGTTACGGATTTTGCTACAAGGTTGAAGGGACTAGCAGCAAACTATGATTATGGTAGCGAACTCACAGTGGTATTGAGAGATATGTTTGTGGTTGGTTTGGAATCTGGAACAATTTTTGATCGACTGATGGAAGAAAAATCTACGTCCACCCTATCTTCATTGGTGGAAATTGCACAAGGTCGAGAATCATCGCAGAAAGAAAAACTGGAGTTGCTCAATTCCACCCAAATTAAACCCGAACCAAGTTCATTCAACCAGATCACCTCAAATAATTCCAAATTCAGGAGCGTTCAAACACCGAGAGGACACCCCAATTCAAGAGCATTTTCGAAGCAGAATAAATGTTTAATTTGTGGTGTGTGTGGGAAAGTAAATCACAATAGTGAGCACTGTTTTTTTCAGGAAAGTTCTTGTCACAACTGCGATCTGAAAGGGCACCTAGTTGCAGTTTGCAAGCAATCTAGGCGCACGTTTCCTGGAAACCACTTCGTGGACATCGAGGAGGAACTGGACATGGAAGTAATCGGGGACAAAAATAATTTGTTTCATCTAAACGTATGTATCAATATCACTAATGTTAAGGAAAATCCAACAAAAATTGTATTATCTGTAGAGGGTGAGGATATCGCTTTCGAAATTGACACGGGATATGCGTACGCGGCAATTTCGGAAGAGCTGTACAACAGTACCTTTCAAAAGAAAAAAATGTTCAGTTCTAATCTGCGACTAAATTCATTGGAATCTACCAATAAGTTGGGAAACATTTTCGAGAATTATTCTGAAGTTTTCAAAAATGAATTGGTAATATTAAAAAACTTTGAACTGAATCTGCGGCTAAAAAACGGTTCAACACCGAGGTTTTTGAAGCATAGACCGTTGGCGTTCGCTTTGAAACCGAAGGTGGAGGCAGAACTTGATAGACTCATCGAAGCAAAAATGTTGGTACCAACAGAGTATTCTGAATGGGCAACCCCAATTGTGCCGGTTATAAAATCGAATAAATTAGATGTCCGTATATGTGGTGATTTTTCTGTTACTTTAAATCCAGTACTTGAAAATATTACGTATCCAATTCCTAAAATTGAGGATCTCTCCACTACCTTACAAGGAGGGAAATATTTCTCAGTGATCGATTTAAGCGAAGCTTATCAACAATTAGCAGTGTCTGAGGAAACTCGAAAATTGTTAACAATATCAACACATCGTGGTCTTTTTTGTTACACTCGTCTTCCGTATGGAATAACTTCAGGGCCTTCAATTTTCCAAAAAATTATGGAAATCCTGTTGATTAGTATACCAGGAGTTATAGTTTTTATTGACGATATCTTGGTGACAGGCAACACCGTAGATGAGCACCTAAATCGTATTGAATTAGTTTTGAAAATACTGCAGAAAATGGTTTGAGAGTTCGAAAGGAAAAATGTGAATTTTTTCAGAAACAGATCGAATTTTTGGGACACGTAATTGACGAAAATGGGTTGCATACTTCGAAGAAAAATACCGAAGCAATAAGTTCAGCTCCACCTCCAACAAATGTAAAGGAATTAAGATCATTTTTGGCAGCTACAATTCTACAGCCTTTATATAAATTATTGAGAAACAATGTTTCATTCATTTGGGATCGACATTGTGAAATGGCGTTTGAAACTATAAAAAGGGAATTATTGTCTGAGAAAATTTTAACGCATTATGATCCAAAGATAGAGGTTATGTTAACTGTCGATTCTAGTGCATATGGTTTAGGAGCCGTTCTCAGCCATCCTGATGAGGGTGGAGATTCAGACAGACCTATATAGCTCTTGCCTCGAGGGTTCTAAATAAGGCTGAGGAAAATTATTCCCAACTAGATAAGGAGGCTTTGGCTATCAAGTGGGGGGTTGCAAAATTTTACCAATATATTTTTGGGAGACATTTCACACTTTGTAGTGACAATAAACCGTTGCTCAGCATTTTTGGCCCTAAAAAGGGTATTCCAGTTATAGCAGCAGATAGATTACCGGTCGATGTGTTGTAGATCGTCTTTATTGTTATACACACGGGAAAATTTCTCATGTGTACGTATAGCACGATCTGCGTCGATCCGGTTTAGAACGCGCGAGCGCAGATATATATTATCTTATCGTTGAGCGTGGCGTTTCGGAATTTTATATTTCGTTTAACGCACAATAAACACGCACGAGAGAATTATGTGTCCGTCTCCGTTTATATATTATTAAATAATATGTGTGTGGAGACTGAACTAGTTCTTATTCAGAACAGCAGCTCCCTGGTTGATCCTGCCAGTAGTCATATGCTTGTCTCAAAGATTAAGCCATGCATGTCTCAGTACAAGCCAAATTAAGGTGAAACCGCGAAAGGCTCATTAAATCAGTTATGGTTCCTTAGATCGTACCACTTTTACTTGGATAACTGTGGTAATTCTAGAGCTAATACATGCAAACAGAGCTCCGACCTCATCAGGGAGGAGCGCTTTTATTAGATCAAAACCATTCGGTGGCGGGTTCGCTCGTCATCGTGAAACTTGGTGACTCTGAATAACTTTATGCTGATCGCACGGTCTCGCACCGGCGACGCATCTTTCAAATGTCTGCCTTATCAACTGTCGATGGTAGTCTCTCAGCATATGATTTCGATATAAATTATGTTAAATCGGGCGAAAATATAGCCGATGGTTTATCAAGGTTACCCCTGAAAAGGACAGAGATAGAGGATGCCAATGAATTTTCCTATTGCCACTATGTCAAAGATTTCGTACCCATTAAATCGGGCGAAAATATAGCCGATGGTTTATCAAGGTTACCCCTGAAAAGGACAGAGATAGAGGATGCCAATGAATTTTCCTATTGCCACTATGTCAAGGATTTCGTACCCATTAGTTTCAGGGATATAAAATTAGAAAGTAGCAGAGATCCCATTTTGAGGAAGGTCGTAAATTTTGTTCTGGAAGGCTGGCCAATAAGAATGCAAACGGAAGAATTACAGCCTTTTCACCGACGGAAAAATGAGCTAACGGTGGAGCAGGGCTGTCTAATGTGGGGGTACAAAGTGGTTGTTCCAAAAAAAATCCAGGAATTAATTCTTGAATTATTGCATGAAAGTCATCAAGGTATAGTGAAAACGAAATCGTTAGCTCGTTCTTACGTATGGTGGCCTTCAATTAACGAAGATCTTGAAAACCTAATGAAGAAATGTGAAGCTTGTCAGAAATATCGAGCAAATCCTGAAAAATGTGAACTGAAACTTCGGGTATATAATAAACAAGTATGGACTCGTCTTCATTTGGACTTTTTCGGGCCTATGAACAATAATTATTTTTTTGTATTGTAAGACCCCACTTCGAAGTGGATAGAATGCTATCGCATGCAAAACATCACAGCTGGATCAACAATAAAAAAAATGAGATAAATTTTTGCAAGATTCGGTTTGCCTAAAACGGTGTGTACCGACAATGGACCTACCTTTTGCTCTAGTGAATTTTTGCAGTTCCTTAAATCAAATGGAATAAAACATTTGGGTATTGCTCCATATCATCCTCAGAGTAATGGGCGAGCCGAATCTGCCGTGAAAAACTTAAAACATGCAATTGTTCGAGCAAGTATCCAAAGTCCAAACGAGGATTACGAGACCATAATAAATCGCTTTTTGTTCTCGTATCGCAACACCGAACATAGTACTACTGGGGAATGTCTAGCAAAATTATTGTTAGGAAAAAAATTAAGATCGAGATTGGATTTGCTATCGCCGCTGGATAACGAATTCGTAGAACACAGTCAAAAAGTTCAAATTGAAAATTTCCAGGGTCATAGGAAAATTGATTTTGATGTGGGTGATAATGTTTTGGTAACAGAATACCCTTCAAACAAAAAACCCTTTTGGACACGAGGAGTTGTAATAAAAAAGTTAGGAAATAGAATTTGTATTGTTAAAACCGAAAGTGGTTTTGAACTGAAAAGGCA
The DNA here is from genome assembly GCA_032362365.1 of Zygogramma bicolorata. NCBI lineage: Eukaryota > Metazoa > Arthropoda > Insecta > Coleoptera > Chrysomelidae > Zygogramma > Zygogramma bicolorata. The sequence continues at coordinate 56,317 of JAVJAQ010005177.1, forward strand.
TTGGGGTCAAATTTTGTCAAACGATTCATCAAAAAAAATCGAATCACCCGAAAAATCCTTGCAGGATGAGAGAGATATATTACAAGAAAAGGTCATTGAAAACGAAGAAAAATTGATGTCGGAAATGCATTCTTCGAGTGTTTCAAATGAAATTACTATTAAAGGGGATTGCACTAAAAGTTTACCAGAGTATGCTACTAGATTAAGACCTAGAGATATAATTCGCAAACCGGACAAATTTTTGGCAGGCTAAAAAACAATAAAAATAAAAAAAAAACAAAAAAATAAAAAAAAATTGAAAAGGGAGGAGTGATGTAATGTATTCAAATTCGTAGTCTGAAAGAATAACTCGGCACCGATATGTTGGTTTTTTGTATGTTCATAAAAAGCGAACACCTTTGTATGCACGCGCTGTTTTCTGTATGAGAAGTCAGTTGGTTCGAGATTCTTGAAGTTGAATGAAGAACATTAATTTGAATCTGCCTAGTATTATTTATAACAACAAAACAGGTCATACTTACGAAATCCATGAATGAGACTAAGGCATGCCTTCTGTACATTTTCTATCCGACATATATCTACTAAGGTGTCTGTAATTTTTGTCATCAACTGTTTTGATAAAATATGACGATTGCGATAGAGTAACTTCAGATTCAGGTAACTTTTTTGAATACATTTTGTGATTTGTTTACAATCAATACCTAAATTTCTCGCTTTTTCTTGCGGTGCTGAAATTCCATTATTCATTCTGTGTCTTTCAACCAGCAAACGGTTGATCCCAAATACCAACAGATTATACTTTTTTGACTTCATTCACAGATTATGTGATTCTGTTACTATGATTAGTGGTTTCAGATCCTCATGAATCTTCAGATGAACTGCAGCTATATCATTGGGGTGAAATGAAAGGTAAATTTAGGTGTCACCGGCATACATATGTGAAGTGCAATGTTGAAGGACTGACATAAGATTGCATGTGTACAACAACGGTCCAAGTATGGACCCTTGGGGCACACCAGCCTTGACAAAACCTACTTCTGATTTACCCATTGAAGTTTCGACGAACTGTGTTCTATTTGTGAGATGACTTCCAATCTTAGTTACAGCCGAACCTGTGAATACAATTAAATGCAGTACAGAGTATAACATTTTTTGATTTATAGTATCGAACGTCTTGGAGTAATCTAAAAGAATAAGAGCTGTTGTATTACCTCGATCTGCTGCTGCGAGTATGTCATCACATATCTTTAGTAATGCGGTGGTACAACTATAGTCTTTGCGGAAGCCAGATTGGTTCCTTGGTAGAATGCAGTATGAATCTAAATAGCGTTTTATCTGGACATTCATTATTTTTTCCAAAAACTTGGAACAAATCAAACAAATAGGTCTAAGATCGTTGTTTGACGTTGGGTTTGTTATTTTAGGAAGAGGTATGATTCGCGAAATTTTCCACATATCTGGGAACAAATTGTTGTGCACACAAGAATTCAGAATACGAGTCAGAAAGGGAACTCTCACAGGAGAGCATAAGAGCAACATGTCGATGTTGATACTATCCGAGCCGCTAGCTTTCGATTTAATTACTGAAATATATTTACAGGTAACATTTTCATTGATGGGTTCAAATTCTAATCCAGCATCAATAGTACACGTTCGAATACTAAGATGTGTTTGTTTTGAGAAATGATCATTGATATCGTCGGGATTATTCAGTTCATCAGGTATTGTGTTTGTTTTACGCGAGTGTTTATTCAATTCAGTCAATTTTTTCCATAACACCTAACAAATATTACTATTATTTATGCAATGATTCAAATACTCCTTCTTTTCTATTCTAAACATTATATTGGTTTGATTTCTTAGTGTTTTATAATGATCCAAATCAACATTATTTTTGCTGTAAACAATTAAATCCCTCTATTCATTTTTTTTCTCTTTCTATACAATGTAACAGAAGCAGCCGTATACCATTTCTTGCGAAAAAAAATTATTTATATTTTATATCGAATTTTGAAAATTTCGATCAATTTCTTTTTCGAACATCAAGAATAATTTTGATTTGAAAAAATTGACAATTGTCAAATAATATCAATAGCAAGTGGTGGAAAAAAATATTGATTAACAAATTCTGGGCAATAAATGTTTTTAGAATCGATTTTTTTTCAATGATAATTTGATTCACAGATTGTTTCGAAAAAAAAATCCAAATTGTCTTGTAAACAATGCATTTGTTCATAAAAAATTTGCAAACAATAGCAGATTGAAAGTAGAGAAAAGATTTCCAGGATGCTTTTGATCCTAAAAAATCAGTTCGATAATATATGTCCAAGAAAAATATTTTCAATGATTAATGAATCTTTCAAATTTTCAACTGAAGTGAATTTTCGATAACAAATAATACTTTTGAATTTTTCCAACGGGAATCTATCCTAGCCTTTCTAAAATAGCTCCGAAGAAAAGAAAAAGTTCTCAGATTTGTTCTAACAACTATTGCAATTATTGAGCAATGCTCCTGTTGAAGAAGAGCGTAATTGTCCATTAGCTTATGCAAAATTACCTGGAAAATCCCGACAAAAAATTTCCCAACCGCGGATTATTGTTCATTCATTTATCCAGTAGGTGCCTGAATTCTTTCAATTTTTGATTTTGGCATTCAATAAATTGAAATAATATTTTTTCATTGAAGGTTCAACGTGGGCAAGCCAGAGTAGCCTGCTTATGACGTATGTTCAAGCCTCTGGAAAAAGTATTTTAATTGGTCCCACAGTACCAGGTGGTGAGACTTCTTATTGAAAAATTTCCTTCTTTTTTGTTTTTGAAACTTCTTTCAAATTTGAAAATGTGTTTTCGAGATATTTTCAAAAAACCAAACCCACTTCTTTCTCAGTCAATTGTTAAAAACTTGCAATTTTTTCAACCGGCACTCCGATTTTTTCAATACCGAATCGAATATCACCTCAAGAAAGTTGGACATGGAAGAAAGACACTTGTTGCAATTGAAAAATATTCGAAAAATAAGCTTCTTCATATATTTCCTTTGCATCATTAATTGATTTGAAATCTGATCAGGTTGGTGTGCCACCATAGGTATGGACTCATTTTTTTCATACACAGATTCACACGAAAGGGAAGGCCCTGCAAAGTTCATAGAACACCGTGTGAATCAAGGGACAGGAGATACGAATTAACATTCACTTAAAATTTTTGGAGTTTGTAAGCTTCAGGAGAAACTTCTCTTGGCAAAGAGTTCCAAAAGTTCAGCTGTTCCATTGAAAGAAGATTCCTGAACAAGAGAGGTTCGACAGGTATCCAAGCCAACAACAAAGGAGTGGGAATTCTGTACATGTCGGGTCATCCGTGTGGATATTGCTAAGGGTGGAACGATTGATGACAACTCAGAAGAGCACCAACCGTGAAAATATCTATAGAAGAGAGAAGTCTCCGACTCTAAGATGCTCCAACGAAGTGAGCGAGTCTGTGCCAACAAAACGGATTGCCTTTCTCTGAATGTTTTGTTGCCCAGCCCTATACACGAGAGCTATATTGCAAGACAGGTCGTATCTGTGCCTTGTAGATCATTAGAAGCTTACGGAAAGTGAAGTATTTCTTCGCACAAAATAGACATGCAAGCTTCTTGGAAGCGCCCTTAGCGATCGAACTGACATGGTTTTTTTATAAAAGATTATTACTGATAGGAATTCCTAGCATCAAGATACTTGACTTTGTAGGAATAGTTACTCCTGTCATCTGTCATGTGAATACTAAATAAAGATAGATCAGCTTTTTTTAAGAAAAGACATGCCTGTGTTTTCCCAGCATTAAATTCCACCAAGTTGATGTTACCCCATTCTATTATTTTCGCCAAGTCATTAATGGTCATCTGAATTTTGTCTCTCGTGCTTGTAAGGGGTCTCTGGAAGATAAACTGGTATGAAAAGTACTGTCGCCTGCAGAACTATGCACTGAACAAGACGCTCTATCTTATAAATCATTGATATGAAGTTTTTTGGTCCGATATGGACTTTGTTTATTACTGTTAACTATTCTAATTAATTTCTCGATAATGAACCAGTGCAGTGACTACCTGCCAAATTCATTGGTCCGTCATCTGTTATTATTGATTATTCTGATTACTTTCTCAACAATAAATTGAAAAGCGGGCTGAAAGAGATAGGACCGTTGTCACCATTCATGCTGTTTTTACATTTTGCTATTTCTAGACTCTTTAAAACGGGTTTCAATAGCTCGTCGGCTCTGGCCAATGTATTTGTTGTTGCAATCTTGACAAATGATTTCGTAAATTCCCGACATCTCTGATTTTTTTAATTTATCTTTTGGGTTACCAAGAAGCTGTTGTAATTTGTAAGATGTTTTATATGCAAATTTCATATTCACTTTATCAAATATCTATTGAAGTCCTTCAGTGTATTGAGGTTCTTATGGGACTACTATAAACTTTCCATTTTTCTCATCTTTTTGAAAAGTCGAAGATTTACGAAGTGTTTCCCTAAATTTAAGTTTTCTAATTATCTTATCAATAATCTCTGGGTTGAAACCGTTCACTTCAGCTACGTCATTCTCCTTTCATTGTCGACTCTTTGTACTACTTGGAATGAATGTTTCCATTCCCAGAATGATGGTATAAGTGTTTTCTTGAGCACATAAAATGTGATCACCACATATTAGGATGAGTAGTAAGAAACAAGTCCAGTGTATTGGCAAATCAGTTATACGTATCAGGAATACGGGTGGATTGATATATGAGTTGTTCCAGGTCATTAGTAATAGCATATGCCACCCAATATGGTGACCTCAGCAGTTGGATGGTTTTCTTTGATGAAGTCGATCTTTTTCGATAGAAATTCGAATAGTCTTTCAAAAGAGTCATCGTTAGGTCATAAATAAAGACAACAGACAAACTTAGTTTGTTGCTGATTGACATTCCAAACCACATCACTTCCAAATCTTTCGGTTCCAGTCCTTCTTCGCCCTGGCACGATAAATATTTCCTAGAGTATAGACAAAACCACCTTTGAAACGAAAGCAAGGATAGAATTCATAACCTGGACAAAGCATATGTACATTATTCGTAAATGAATTGAACTGAGTTTCAGATTAAGAATGTCGGGTTTTTCGGTTTGTAGACGGTGATGAAAATTCATTGATATTTTTTTATTTTTCCAGATATTTTATGTGCTTCATATTGACAGCTTTTTCCATTACTTTGGAAATGCTAGAAAGCAATGCAATTTGTCTCTCTTCTTTAGAAACTACCAAACTCTTGCTGTTCTCTATGACTCAGAAAAAAGTTCTGGTGTCAATTCGGGTGACATACTTGAAGCACAATTGCTGGGATTCCAACAGATCCGCAAGCCTTGTGTTCATTAAGCAGCTTCAACTGTTGTACTAAACCTATTTCTTGCGTTAACACATTCATATCTCGTTTCTTAACTTGGATTTTGACGCCAATGGTTGAATGTCGCTTGTTTGAATACAACTGGGTTGATCTATTAGTTGTTTCAGATCATTAGTAATAGCAAATCATGTGCCTGTTGTCCTTCTTCACCTGTTTTTTTTTTCGAGCATATAAGCCATGACGATGTACATTGACATCACCCAATATGATGGTGAGTTAAGCAAATGGATGGTTTTCTTCGATGGAGTTGATCTCTTCCAATGGAAATTCGAATATTCTGTCTAATGAGTCATTGTTAGGTGATAAAGACAAATTTAAGCTGATGGCGATTGACAAGCTGAAACCACATTACGTCAAAATCTTTCGGTTTCAACCCCGCTTCCCGCACGATAAATCATTCCTAGAATATAGGCAAATACCACCTTTTAAATGAAGGCGAAATTAGAATTCATAACCCGGGCAAAGCATATATTCCTTATTCATATATACAGGGTGTTCCATAATAAATGCGCAGGACTTCAGGATATGATAGCTCTTCCAAGAATATGAAAAAAAATTCCTATCAACTTACCCTCTAAAATGCACTATTTTTGACATACAGGGTGTCGAATTAAAATAAAAAAAATCGTTTTTTGCGAATATCTCTGGAGGAACTTTTTTTCATATTCTTGAAAGAGCTATCATATCCTGAAGTCCTGCGCATTTATTATGAAACACCCTGTATAATGACCTGTGTTTCAGTTAGAATAAGACTGTCAAGTTTTACGGTTCGCAGGTAGTGATACACATGGGAGGTGAATTATCACCTCTCAGCACTTATAGTTTACATGGTGGTATTTCACCGGGCGATGGTAGAGTCCATCTTCCACCTGAGTTAATTCTTTCTTTACGACAGTCAGATTCTACCTTAGGGTTATTCTAATCCGACCCTATTCGTAAACACCACCTGTGAATATCAATAACGTTAAATCAATATGTGTTGTCTGCAACGTAATATCTGGAGCATGTGGTCTCGGTAGTGTGAAGGTTAACTCGTCTGCCTTCCAAGCGGAAGACAGGGCTTCAAATCCCCGTCATGCCACCATTCTGGGTAATCGCACGTTAAAACGTAAGGCCTCGTTTATCCATTGCTCGCACAAGTTTCGACATCTGAGGGTTGACGTTCGTCAGCTGGTTAACGGAACGAACAACAATATTCGAATGGCAAGGAAGTTCATAGCATCTCTGAATTCGATATCGATGTGGCGCCTGCCTACAAACCCAACAAGGAACCAAAAAAAAAACATTTCTATGCCGATTAAACCTGAAAGTTGTTAGTATCTCTACAACATAACACTACGCATAATGAATTCTCAAGATCTGATAGTCGATGTCGATATTGCGGGACAGCTATAATAGTTTATGACAGGGATATGTAGGTATAGATATGATTGGCATGCCGAATGAATTCATCGAAGCTATAAAGAAGCCAAATTGTGGAACATATCAACATCTACATGGGCAAATGACATTCACAAAGAATAACAAAACTGACATATGTGGAAGCATCATTGGATTTGTTTGTGAGCAATTCCTACCAGGAAGACCAAATGTATTGACATTAATCTTGCAAATATTCATTTATATTGTTCACTTCATGATTTTTTTTCGAATGATTGTGAATACAATAATATACAAACCTAGGCAAGAAAAAAAAATTCTCTCTAGAAATAGCTTACCTCGGCCTTCAGCCTCGTTATACTATATTTTTCTATCGAGAGAAATGATTGTATGTGATATACTATTACATACTCTCCTCATCTATTTTCAGTTTCATAAAACGTATGATTAATTCAAAAAATATACATGAAAGGAAAAACGTTTACTCATATTTGCATTCTACCCATAATTCTACTTTGCGTGTGATAATTTTGGTCCAGTTATCTCAACTTTCCTAGTCTGTAGCATTCGACTATACCCTAGAGATATTCAGAAAATTTATGATCCTATTAGGATGCCTCTCCGCACCATCGATCTGAGAAAAGTCATCGAACCCATTAGCCCCAAAAGATATCCGTGCTCTATATTAATATTCATGAAAATTACCATAAGGATGTGATTCGATTATCCAACAAGCCTAATCAATATGGATGTTATACATTCGGATGATTTGGTTCCATCTAAATTCTAAAATTTTATGAACAGAAGGAAAAACTAATCTAAATACTCTACATTGCGAAATTCCATATCGAAATCAATTTCACATTAGATTTCGTCAAAACAACTTTCATTCGTAACACTTAATGTATTTTCCATGGGCGTAATGAATATTTCTGAATTGTACCTGAAAAATTTGCCACATCTTTATTATGTGAGCTGGATAATCGATGCAAAAAGTATTAGTTTAACTCGTTCCATACATAGAAGAGTGAGAAAATCGCGAAGTGTCCATTGGATATGTATCCAATAATAGCTGTATCTTCTCAGATAATTCGAAAAAATAGAGCACCAGTGGAGTAATATTGTAGAAAAAAAATATTTGAATTTGATGAGTTCACTAATACTGAAAAAAATTATAATTATATTATAAAAAATAATTGTTCTTGATATCAGTTGAAAAAAAAACAGAAACCTATTTTCAGAAACATTGATAGTGGTGGTCTCTAGGGAACCGTCCTCATATTCAAATAAGAATGACTCAATACGACATAATATTGCCCCAATCATAGTGATAATGTGTTTATGTTCATGGAAACTTTTGCTGTACTTTGAGATGTATAGGGCTTCCATTCCGTATTATTGAATAGGATACTTTTGTTTCAAGGAGACAATAGAGATAACCTAAAGAACTGAGTTATTCATTCAATAATGTGCAAATTGAATATATCTGTCACAACTTTTCTCTCCATTTTCCACCGGCCTGTCAGGGAGACTAACGACATGTAAATAGAAGAACTGGTGGTTTCCGTTCTACTCCAAGGGTCATGTGAAAGTTTTCAGGGGACCTCATATGATAATAAGAGAATTTCAAACCGATTATACAGGGTATTCCATATACGATGGTCTATTAGACGTATCTAGGAAACAAAAAAAGGTGAGAATTTCAAACTTTGGTTACCGATGTATATGGCGGTGATTTATCGTTTGAAAATATTTTCATCTCCGCATTGTTGCCACATCTACATGTGATAGACATCAACTTGGAAATTTCAAAAGGAACACCCTATATATTATATCATTTTTGAATTTTCCATCAAAATAGAGATCACTTTTGTGAACCATGTCCTATACCTATCTCTCACCGTTTTTTGAATATTAATTATTTTATGAATTTTTTTGAAAAATGTATTATTGAACACATCGAATAATAAATAATAACTTTATATTGGTTCAGAAATGTGAAATGGAATACACCAGTGAAATTTCATAATGGGTGTATGACAAACATTACTACTTTGACAAAAGAACGAACATTTTTCAAAATTAAATTGATTTGAAAAATAATTTTAAATAAGTACATTGAAAAACAAGATATAATATTGTGAAAATAGCTTCGCAATCATTCGACATATCATACTGACATTACAAAAATTCAGTAGCTCAGGTGCTTGAAATGCTGACCATTCACTTGTAAACATTCATGGATCGATGTTAATACGTGATCAGTCGTGGCTCTGCGGATTTCCGAAGGGTCGATTTCCCCGAAGGCACATCCAACCCGATCTTTCAGTTCCTGTTTCGTATCGACAGGTGTTCTATATACCTTTTCTTTGATTTTCCCCCACAGGTAAAAATCTAGGGGAGTCAGATCCGGTGATAGAGGCGGCTAACTCCAAGGACCCAAACGTCGTATCCACCGATCTTCGAACATATCGGTTAGTTCCCTACCTACTTCACTTGTGCAATGTCTAGGAGCTCCATCCAACTGGTACCAACAATTCCGGGACAAATTCAGGGGCAAATTGTTCAGAAAATCACTCACAGTCGATCTCAGAATATCTAAATATTATAACTGAATTATTGTTGAAATCCTTTTTGTCTAATGAAATGTGGATTTTCTGATGCCCAGAAGTGATTATTTCGACGATTGAAAATTCCCTCACGTGAAAAATTTGATTCGTCAGTCCATATAATTTATTTCAAAAAGTTTGGATCTTCGTTTGTCCATGTTAGTGCCAGTTCGCAAAATTCTACCCGTATTGGTGGGTCATCTCTATGCAAAGCTTGCAGCCTAATGAATTTATAATCGTGCATATTGTGTTTCTGTAAAATTCTCCATATTGAAGTTCGAGATATTCCCAAATCAACCGCAGCACTAGATACTGATGCATGAGGATAAGCATAAAAATATCCTAAAATGTTCATTTCATTTTCCATATCACCAGTCACCGAGCTCACTCTATTTTTTGAGGCACGGACTTTTCCATAGTCGAGGTAATTCCGTTCAAGTCTTCTGAATTTTCTTTCATTCATTGCCGGTAAATTGGGATATAACTCATTGAATCTTCTACAGGTCCTTGAAATGATTTTAGCGCACTCACCATGAATATAAAACAGATTCAGGATTTCAGAGGTCGAATAATTATTATTCATCTTCGATACTTCAATATGACAGCCAAACTATTCAAACAAGTCATTGTCAAATCCATTCTTTCGTTTTTAAAATCAGACTCAGTAGATTATGACGCACTATTATCTTTGTTGGAATTCAGTTGCGAAATTCAAAATTTCAGAATGTTTAAAACTCTATTGATATCCGAGTAGATGATTGTGAATATAAAAAGATTCACCATGTGTGTTGGATTTGTCAGACTTATCCAATTATATTCAAAAGTATTTCTTTTGAAAACAATCTCAGTTTGGCACAATTTTCAATCTAAAGGTGTAAATTTCCGAAGGCCTGAGACCTACGTCATATTTGCGAAGCTGAAATTTTGAGAATGTGTGTATTGTATGTTATTGAGAACGTGTGCATGATTGGATATTTACAGATGAAACTTTCAATTTGAGGTTATGTTCCTTACTAAAGTTGAAAATCTACACCTTAACGACTTTTCGATTGTATATCGAGTTCTCATTGAATTGTAAGGCCGATCATCTTTCCGAATAAGAGACTAAATATAAGGGCAATATTTATGAGTATCATTGTGCGGATATTTTTGCACATGAATACGAGGTGTATTTTGCGCATGGGTCTCTCTCTTTTATAGTCATGAAATACATGTGAAACCTCAGCCTCAGATCGCTCAACTGTTATTACAATTCACTAAATGAAACAGAAATGAAACAGAAAATAGAAAATATAGATTGTTTCCATATTTACTGGGTCAGAATGATTGAATTGTATGGCAGTTATATTGTATTTCTGCTTACCTTTGAATAACAAATTTCAAGTGAGGTAATATTCAATCGTTGAAATAGATATTTTTGTGCATGAGAAAATCTTTTCCTCTATAAGAGAGAGGGACATTTTCCATTTGCATTCATAAGAAAAAGTTGATTTCCAAAAGTTATTTGGATGTTTTGAAAACGACTGTGAGGGAATACCTGAACATTAGTTTGATGAGAGTCTTGGACATTGTACATGAGGTGAGCAGAGAGCGTACAGATATGTTCGATAATCGGTGGGTACCACTTTTGAATACTTGGGATTCGGCCGCAGCCCGGTGTTCAGAATACCTGTGATTACAAAAAAGGTACTGGAAACTAGGGTGTAATATGCATATGTAATATGCAGTGTCATGACTGACTGATCATGTAATGACGTCGATCTATCGAAGTTTTCAGGTGAATGGCACGCATTTCTAGCACCTACGATACTGAGTTTATATTAGGAAGGACAATTCAGAATCAAATTCAAACACCAGAAAATCACACCCTCTTCAAAAAAGTTTTAGCTCTTATCTGTCACTTGATGCACTTGATTTTTAATTCGTTTTTGGAAATTTTATGCTTTCATAGGAGCAAAAAATTTAAAAAATAGTTCATATCTCCTGAACGGTTAGAGATAGGTATAGGACATAGCTGATCAAAGTTGTTCACATTGATTGGCTGATTTCGAAAATTGAAAAATATACAGGGTGTTATATTTGAAAAAACAGAGTTATGGTCAAAGATCAAAGATACAAATTGAGACACGTTTTTCAGACACTCTGTATAGAATAAGATTTGAGTTCCGTTCTGAAAAAACAACCACCATACCTCATCTCAATGTTGTCAGAATTTGAGATTGGTGTGTCCATGAATTCAGGCGATTAAGTTTTAAAATTATCTTGTTTTGGCCAAAAAAATTCACAAAATAATTAATATTCAAAAAACGGTGAGAGATAGGTATAGAACATGGTTCACAAAAGTGATCTGTATTTTGATGGATAATTCAAAAATGATATAATATATGGGGTGTTCCATTTGAAATTTCCAAGTTGATGTCTATTACATGTAGATGTGTCAACAATGCGGAGATGAAAATATTTTCAAACGATAAATCACAGACATATACCTCGGTAACCAAAATTTGAAACTCTCACCTTGTTTCGTTCTCTAGATACGTCTAATAGACCATCGTATATAGAATACCCTGTATATGACTACAGAATCACAGATCACTTACCAATAAATAACTTGAACGAAAATAGAAAAAACCGTAACCAAGTAAATCATTAAACATTTTTAGATCATTAAAAATATCAAATAATAATAATTTTTCACTTAAATTTTGACTATTTTCATGATATTTGAGATTCTGAAAGAATGGCAGTTGAAAAAAGGAAGGGAATATTATGTAGGAAACAGCTCCAATGGACAGTCGAAATTTATAAACGTGAGAGAAAAAATTGGATAACACTTGGATTAATAAATTCTGATGAAAAGAAGAATGCTATTCATGGGAAACCTATTTTCAGAAACATTGATATTGGTCGTCTCTAGGGAACCGTCCTCATATTCAAATAAGTATGACTCAATACGACATTATATTGCCCCAATCATAGTGATAATGTGTTTTCTGTTCATGAAAACTTTTGCTGTACTTTGAGATGTATAGGGCCTCCCTTCCGTATTATTGAATAGGATACTTTTGTTTCAAGGGGACAATAGAGATAATAAAAAAAACTGAGTTATTCATTCAATAATGTACGAGTTGAATATATCTGTCACAACTTTTCTCTCCATTTTCCACCGGCCTCTCAGGGAGACTAACGACATGTAAATAGAAGAACTGGTGGTTTCTGGTTTACTCCAAGGGTCATGTGAAGGTTTTCAGGGGACCTCATATGATAATAAGAGAATTTCAAACCGATTATACAGGGTATTCCATATACGATTTTGACGATTTTCATGAAATTTGAGATTCTGAAAGAATGGCAGTTGAAAAAAGGAAAGAAATATTATGTTGAAAACAGCACGAATAGACAGTCGAAAGTTATAAACGTGAGAGAAAAAATTGGAAAACACTTGGATTAATACATTCTGATGAAAAGAAGAATGCTATACATGGGAAAACAAAAAAGGAGCAAAGCAATCTTGCCTCACTTGAAGAATACAAAAATTGTAAAATCGGATTCACATCACATATGAAGAAACAAAAAATCACTTCCATAAATTAGATATTGAAATAAATTTTTATATACTTCAAAATTGATGAAAATTGATAAAAACTCTTTTTAATGGAGAGCGACCCAGTGAATACCGCAAGTTTATTAGAATTGAACATGTTGATGTTGATGATGTGGAGGAATAACTCGAAAATAATATTTTTTTTCTGAAAATTAATTTGAAAACTGCAGTTGCGTCTCAACAGAGCACGCATTATGTCAACTCCCTCATCTTGACTCAGTGATCAGTGATATGCTCCTTGAAATCAATAGAGAAACTCTCACTTTAGTCGCAGAGGACCAATATCACCCTTCTCTCCTTATAAATTTTCATGTGAATGGAGCAAACTCGCACAATTTTTCCACAAAATGTCAAAATGAATCTCACAACTTCAAGAAGGCTAACTTCCAAGAACTCTATCAACACTTACTCCTTATTGACTGGTCCTTCTTGGATCACATAGCAGATATAGATGAAATATGCAATGAGTTTTATGATATGTTATATAGAATTCTTGATATGTATGTCCCCCGGTATAGAAACACAAAGAGAAAGTTTCCCTGTTGGTACACTCAGGACATTATTTACTGTCTGAAATTGAAATCTCATTATTTATCGCGCTATAAAAAAACTGGTAACGGCACATTTTTCCGGGATTTTTCTCGAATTAGAAGTTACATCTAAAACCAAGTAAAAGTAGCTTATGATAACTACCAACATTCTGTTGAATCAAATATTCGCAACGACCCAAAAAGTTTCTGGAATTTCGTTCAACGCAAAAAAGGAACCTCCAGAATACCTAATAGATTATTTATGGAAGACACCGTTCTAGACGCTCCCCAAGACATAGTCAACGGATTTGCCGCATTCTTCAACAGTGTTTTCTCCCAACATGCAAACTCTGTTTTCAACGCTGATACCATATCAGGAGAAAATATATCCATAATGCCTTTTACACAGGAACAGGTGATACTTTCACTTAGGAAATTACCCAATAAATTGACTTCTGGTTATGATCTCATTCCCAGTTTCCTGGTGAGGGACTGTGCTCAGGTTTTTGCTTGTCCAATGTCTAAAATATTCAACACAATCCTAAGCCAAACTCTATTTCCTGTACAATGGAAACAAGCCAAGATTTGTCCAATTCTTAAATCTGGTAACCCGGAAAATATTGAAAACTACAGACCAATTTCTATTCTGTGTAACTTCGCGAAGGCCTTCGAGATATGTGTGTATGACCAGCTTATGCCACAAGTCAAACCCCTGATTTCTGTAAACCAGCATGGATTCCCAGCAAAAAAGTCCACTGTATCAAATCTCTGCACTATTAAACAGTTTTTGTCAGAAGTAATGGACAAAAAAGGGCAGGTTGACGTCATTTACACAGATTTTGCGAAGGCTTTTGACAGAATTGATCTTTCCATCTTACTAGAGAAAATAGTTCGAATGGGTTCCAATCATTCGCTAACGCAACTTCTACGTTCTTATTTGGATCAGAGAACCAATGTTGTTTACTATAATGGTTTTGCATCCACACCTTATTCATCACCATCCGGTGTGCCACAAGGCTCCAATTTAGGACCCCTACTTTTTCTCATTTTTATAAATGATCTCACCTCTGAGCTTACGTGTGGTAACTCACTTTTTGCAGACGACTTGAAGATCTTTTCATCTATCTCAAGTTTAGAGAGTTGCTCTTACCTTCAGTCTCAATTAGATATGATCGAAAACTGGTGTCAAGTCAATACATTGAGGATGAATGTTAAAAAATTCAAAGTTTTCTCTTATAGACGAAATGCCAATGATATTGAGTTCTTTTATACATTTGAAGATGAAATACTCCTTCGTGACGACACCGTCAAAGATCTAGGGGTCGTTTTCGACAGCAGGTTGACATTTGTTGGCCACACCAATACCGTTGCAGCATCGGCTAGAAAAACCCTTGGATTTGTTCTGCGCAACTGTAAGTCATTCACCAATATCAGCGCCTTAACCACACTTTATACATCTCTCGTTCGTTCTAGGTTAGAGTATGCTAACTTGGTTTGGTATCGTCTTTATAATGTACATAAAGAGACCTTAGAAAATGTGCAAAGGCGTTTCCTGAAGTTCCTTGCATTCAAATCTGATGGTGTGTATCCTGCTAGAGGAAGTGACCATTCTACATTACTCCTAAGATTCGGTTTAGCTTCCTTAGAACAGCGTAGAATTTCATCAAGTATAATTATGTTAAACAAAATTTTGAATGGTCTCATCGATGCACCTTCGTTACTACAACTAATCAATTTCAATGTACCTCAAGCAAATACACGCAGTCATACTGCTTTCTATACTCCTTTCACTAGATCCAACCTTGGAAAACTGTCTCTTATAAATTTGATGTGTGAAAATTATAATACCCACTGCAATCAATGTGATATTAATTTCGATTCACTGAAGACTATATTGCGAAAGTTGAACAAGCAATAACTTAGCACATGGTCTCCATGATGCGTCACGTACAAACAAGAAATTACGAAACTGTCACCTTTTTCTGTGAAATTCAGTAATATATGTGAATTCATCTCTTTCATATTTTTTTCAAATCATTGAGATGTTAATCATACGTTTGCTTATGTAGTTAGTTTTAAGTAACCTTCATTCAAACTGTATCATTATATAATATATATATTGTCCTGTAAATGGATTTTTCTGTTGGGCAATAAATTTTGTTTTTCTCTTCTTTTCTTTCTTCAACTTACATCCCTAATTGAGGAACCCATAAATTTTTTTTTATTCCTAGATTTATCTTAAGCTCTTATTCCAGTAAGTCCTGAGTTATTGCTCAAAAATTTGAAAGAACTGGATTTCGCGGAGTGAGCTACAAATTGATATAAAAATATCAACAAAATCTATTCAACGTGTTGAGATAGGGAAGTATATAGGTTTGAAAAGAGAGTTGTGTATTTCCGCAAGGAACAGTTCTAGGTCCTGTATTATTCAACGAATTTTCTGAATGATACATTTTATGTGGAAAAAAATGGGTTTCATACACAGTTGGTAGATGATATTGTCATGATATAGGTATGAATGCGAACTTTGGTGATCTCTCAAAATACTTCTTCGAAATAACTTTGAAAATATAAAAAACAATCTTCGACAATAACTCATTGACTCAATTTCGAGATATATTCCTTTCACTTCTGTTAGAAATATTCTTTCCGATCTTCGACCCATCCAAATTGATTATATAATGAAAAATCAACTCTTCCTATTACCCAAATTCAGATTCCAGATCACTCTCAGTTGAAAATGTATGGAGATGATGCATTTTCCTAAATCTCAAACACATTATGGTGAACTACTTATTGGACAAATTTAGATTTTCGTTTAAATCATGTAGAGTAAAAAATATTCGACATTCCTCCAGATATTATTTTTTGAAAGTGATAAACGATTGTTTTGTTTTGATACAATAAGTTATTATATAATAATATTTTCTCATGAAAACTGCTGTGAACTCCCATTCGAACTTCATCTACCGGGAGGATACCAATACTGTGGACGTAAGCTGTAACAGTTCCCCACACGATAGCGAACGGGAATTCTAACCTCAAATACTTTTAGTGGGATAAAACTTCAGAAACGTCTGGCGCGCGGCGATCCCGGAATCAATAAGATCGACGCTGCCTGCCGCATCCACGTTATAGCCTACTCCAAGTCTCCGCTGCTTGAAGAGGGACATGAAGCTGATAAGGTGCTCGAGGACTGGGCTTGAAATAGAGTTCAATCAGAAGACGCTTCTTTGGGTGAACGAGTAAACGCACTAGTTGTCACCGGAGCCATGAAGGCCAAAAGAAAGCTTGGCATGGCGCATCACCTCTGTCATTCAAACGTCACATCATTCGAAAGGTGATGAAAGGCATGAAACCATCGGCGATGCTGGAGCAAGCTTCCATCAACGCCTTGAAGGCTGCTAGAGTGGCGGTGAAGAAGGTTGGGGGAAGGATCGCATTCGAATTCCCAGAATGATACCCATAGAAAATTCAGAATCAGGTGGAGTCTTACCTCTTATACTGCTGTTTGCGGGTTTGAGCGCTCTGGGCGCTCTGCGTGGAGGCCAAGCAGGAATCGTCAAAACGGTCCTGGATGACAAAAACGCCCAAAAGAAACTCGGTGAGGAGAAACGTCACAACAAGGTCATGGAAGCCATCAAAGACAAATGATTGTACCTGAGAACGAACGTCAAAGGTGGATACGGTCTATCCTTGAATGAACAAAAATCCCAATAGAGCAACCCAATAAGGCGCTGTTCGATCACAAACTTTGTCATTACGCCAAGCAGTTGAAAATCGCGCATTTCCGCGGCGTCTTCATGCGGGACACTCTTTCAGCTAAATAACGACGTTGGGAGTGTGCCATTGTGAACTTGGAAGTTTCACACAACCCTGGAACGCATTGCGTAGCTATTAGGAAAATAAACGATCGCGTCGAGTACTTTGACTCAGTTGGCAATCTGAAACCGAGAACTTGTGCGATACCTCAAAGACTGCGTCATCGTCTATCACAACGAACAATACCAGACGTACAATCAATACACTTGCAGCCACCTTTGTTTGCATTCTCTTGGAGTACTCCGACCACCATCACCGCGTAATGGACTTGTCCGAGGAGGAATTTTGGTTCGTCATCGTCGTCCTGAAGAGGAACATCACCATCGAAACGTGGCTCTGGTTTCCTGAAGATGTACGTCAAAAGCTGAATTGTTTTCTGTCTTACAACCGATACTACAATCGTCACGTGTGGCCTGACGTTTGCGGCCCTCGAATGGAGACACGCTGTGTATTTTGTCTCACATTGTACTACCAATAAACGTTTATTTGATGTTTTTCAAACTTTTTATATCTATGCACCTATCCATCCATCATCAGTCGTCATTTCTCAGCTGTTGAGGAACAGTCACAATCTTTTCCTTAGGCCGCAAGCGCCTATCGTGTTCAACCCGAACAAAGAGTACGAGTTGGCGTTTTCTCGAAGATATTAGGAAATTGCCGATATCGAGGCGTTCATTCGGAAAAAGATGGACATTTCGCACCTGAGCGGTGCAGAGCAGGATGCTGCCTTCTCGCTGAAACCAAACAATAACATGCTGAAATGTGAGATGTACAGCAAGTACTTTGACATTTCATTCGAAGAGGTGGGGAACATTGGACACATTTTGGGCATTCCTTCGAAATTACTACCTATCAACCAATTTTATTCGTCGGATCTACCTGTCATAAAAGTATCGACAATACGTTTCGAGTGCAGTATTACTTGGGGAGTCTTCGACGGTGACACGCCTGCGCACACCATCTACGAATTCGCCATTCAAGTGGACCCCGGATACGCAATCAACGAAACACCTTCGAATCTGTTGTACCTACCGGTAATTCCGCAGCGGGAAATCACCAACGTTACCGTATTAGCACTCGATCAGGACGTTCGACCCGTAGACTTTCAAGGTGAAAAAAGCATCATCGTCTTGGAGGTGCGAGTTGCCAGAGACAAATGGGACTGATCTTTGACTCCAATGAAGGAAAACGCGCTGCAGGAGGTCAGTTAGTTGTGAAGCAACTTTCAGAGCGTCACCACCACCACCAATTAAGTTGCGCAAACAGTGCGTTTCTCAAACAAGTTTTTACCGGATATACATTGGGTGACGGTGCCTTCAAGAGCTATGCCGCAAACAAGCAAAAGAAGACGTAATGACTTCGAATCGTCGGGGTCTTCGGAGTCACCGAACGCGACCTCGATATTCGATGTGTTTCGGAAGCCAAAATTCGACAAAATTATTCGCAAGGCCGCTCGTACACTCCTTTTACCAAGGCGTTCAACTGCAACGATATCGTAGTGTTCAACATCAATATCAATCAAGTCGACTCGTATTTCGCCATGACCGAGTCTAGAATGGCGATCAATGGAAAGCTGGAAATTACCGGGACAAGCCACGTATCGCTCACCCCCCAATTCCGCCGCCTTCCTCTTCGACCTTGCACCTACAGCGAGAGCGCTCGAGAAGTCGAAACGGTTCATGATCCTGGGATCGTGAGCGCCATCCGAGACATGGTTTGCTATGAGCGCGAAGACTCCTCGCACATGGCAATAGCCGGATGGGATTATCCTGATTCTCCGCCTGTTCTCAACGATCAAGACAAGTCGTTCAGCGTACTAGTTCCGCTGAAGCACATATTCAACATTTTTAAAGCCTAGTATCGACAGTGCGAGGCTGCTAGCTGAGAATGCCTCGTGGCGAATGCTCGGCTTTGCCTCGGACTGTGGATACCGGATTTGCTCGCCTCACATTGCGCGACGCGAACGCCCCATAGCGAGCGACCCCGGTATCCACAGTCCGAGGCAAAGCCAAGCATTCGCCACGAGGCATTCGCAGCGAGCTGCCTCGCACTGTCGATACTAGGCTTAACGATTACTCGCTCATAACTTGCGGTAGACAGACACTTCGCTCCGTTCGAGTTTGCAACGATACCAGTTGCGTAATCATACAGGAATGAGGGGCGGCGGCTGCAGAAACAACCACCGTAAAAGTTGTCATCGAAAATGTCGAGCTGAAAATCAAACACATCTATCCTAACGATGACATTCGGGAACAGTTGATGAGGGCCATTCAGGTAGATGAACCTATAGTTATACCGTTCAGAAAATGGGAGTTGAACGAACTGCCCGCCATCACGAAAGATGCTAAACGAAAAATTTGGGCTGTCAAGAAAAGTGCGGCTGTGGAAAGACCGCGTTCCGTCGTAGTATGTTTCCAGACGGACAAATGCGATGCTCCAACTGCCGACCCGACGTCCTTCGATCACGTTCACATTCAGATCATTCGTCTGTCTCTGAGCGGATAATATTGGGCGAATGAACGTATGCAGCTGGATTTCCAGCGAAATCACTACAAGTAGGCTCATTTCAATTACACCGAGTTCCTGCCGAGCTACACCAATATGGTAGCGTAAAAGTCGGCCGTCCTGAATGACGCATATTTCAAGGACCGCGCCCTCTTCATCATAGACTGCTCGATAGAAGAACATATAAAATCCTCGACGGTCGACGTCCGTCTCCACATTGGGACCAGCGTGGTGTTATCCGTAAAAACCGGGGTATATTGCATCATCATACACAATTGTCTGATGGAGTATTTCCCCCTCACCGAAGTCATGAGAACTCTCTCATAGGCGGCGCGCGCGTCACCGCTGCAGTAGTGGGGTTAGTGGCAGAAATGACGCTCTCATCTTAGCGCGCATCGTCATTCAGTTGCCAGCTATTACGAGTACAAGACGCACAATCGCTTTCGTCGACAAACAAGGTTTCGTCGTTAATTGGGCGTTCCACCCCAAAGAACTTACCATCCACATCGGACATCAGCGGCAAAATTTTCCATTCAAACCACCAATGCCCTTCGTCGTGCTGACGGACAAAGATAAGAAGACCACCCGGTACTTGGAAAACTACATTCACAGTATTCCGTTTTCTTCGGAGACATTGAATACCAGGACGTCGATGCCATTTCGCAAAAATACCTTCTGCACTCGGCCGAAATCATATACGTGAGAGGTAGCTAGAAAGCAGAGTTCCTCACAAAGGAAGTACGAGAAATCGGAGTATTTCCTTCTATCCAGGATGTCTCTCAATTTAATGGTACGATGCAGGGAATGGAGGAGAATTTCCAGCCAATGCTCACGCCATGTCCGAATCACGCCGCCGCCGCCTACAACTCCAAGTGTATGTGTACACAGTTCAATGTAGACTCTATGCTCTGATGGTTTTGATGGTTTTTTTTGAAAAAAAATGAAAACAAAAAACTCACAGAGTGTGAGATATACTCTTCACAGATATATCACTCACTGTGCGAGTTGGTTCTGAGTCTCGTAGATAGATGGCGTCCTCGGGAGAGTCATCTGTCACTCACACTTATGAGTTGGTTCAGAGTGGCGTGGATAGATGGTGTCCTCGGGGGGCGTAGTCTGTCACTCACACTTATTATTATTATGGCTAACCTACATCGAATTATAGTGGAAATTTTTTCACATGACATGACATGAGCAGAGAATATCTGGTTTGACATGACATGTCACTCACCCACTATGAGCAGGAGTTGAAGAAATTCAACATTGAAATTAGACATTAGAGTAATTCAGCAGACTGAAGCAGGACGCGCAGTGAATCGGATGGGCACGGTCGGATCGGAACAGGACAATCGGAACGGAAGCGAGGACCGTGCACCGAATAGGAACATTCGGATGTTTTCGTTCTTATGTCAGGCATCTGATGTTTCTATCTCAATTATTCCAGATTGACAATTGTTGCACAAATTTGAAATGTCTATCATCAGGATTGAATTCAATTTTGTGTAATAATGATAAAAATATCAAATATAAGAAACAATTTTTGCTTTTGAATAATTAATTTTATTATTATTCTTAATGTAATGGAATTCTATATTTCGTTTTAATATATAATATTGTTGGAATCACAGCTTCCAACAAGTTTATCATGTTATTTATTAATTATTTATTTCCAATTCAAATTATATTTGAGCCGTCCCTGAGCGCGCTCAGTTGATGTAACTGACATTTTTATATGAAGACAATTGATATCTGAGTTTGTTTACTTTCCTGTCAGATCCACGACGCTCGAGTAATTGTCGGCGTTTGTACTTCTCCAATTTATTATTAATAAAAATAGTGAATTTTCCGTAATCAGTAACAACTAGTAAGGCATTGTGCATTTTGTGTTTTTGATGAATGAATATCCTGTTATCCTGTAAGTAGATTTTCCATTGACTATCGCATGAGAAGCAATTGCCAGAGTCCAATTCTTACCTGTGTCCTATGATTCAGTCGCTGTTAATGATATTTGAATATATTGGTTGAATGAAATTGGTTCAGCGTTAAATTATTTTGAAACCCAGCAATCTAGAAGAAATACAGTCCACAATTATCGAAGTTTTTGAGTATAATCCCCGTGTTCGAGAAAGGGCAGTTAACCCATTCCGATCATTTGGTCCTTCGAGCCGGATGCTGAACATTTTGTTCCCGATTATTCGGATTTCCTAGTTGTATTACGAAAATACAATTCCCAAGTTTCCAGCTCCTTTAGAAGATATCGTCACCTGGCCGGTAACGTTTCGCTCCAGAAAACATTTCCGCCGCGCACAGCGTAGGGTTCTTAACATTCAAAAACTCTTATAAAGTCATTTTTGCCGTTTCAGTTTGCTTCCGATTATATCGTCTTGCAGGTTGATCTAGATTTAAGATATTGTTGTGTGTTTCCTACATGTTAAAAAAAAAGATATCTTTGGTTTGGCATTTGCTCTCTCCTATTTGATAGAGTCGACTTAATTTAAAATAATTTATTCCTTCCAGGAAAAGCTTTAAAAAGAGTTGATTTTTTTTCCGTCGAAAAACTAATTTGAAGTAATTGATTTCAGACTCCAGGGTCATAATGAAAATTTCACAGCCCTTTTTTGTTTCCCGTAGCGATTTATGAAATTTTAAATAAAGTCGACTTTACTTACCAGTTTGATTTGCTATACATTTTTGATTTATTACAGTTTGATTCACTGTACATATTTGAATTCTTCCATGCAATTATCTTTGATACATTGTTTATTGCTATTTTGCGCATACTTATATTTGATTCAGTTGATTTATATCCTATGTTCTAGTGCATTTATTGCTTTGTCTAAAAAACTTTACGTGTTCCAATTCAGCAAGAACATTTACGCTAATTTTCAGTGTCGAAAAAAGCTTGTGCCGTAAGTGAAAATTTAAATCCACGTCGCGAAAAGCAAGAGCATAGTGTTCCTCCACAGAATCCTGCGTGGTTCTTTCTATTTAGAATAGTTGTACCACTTAGATTGATAAATAACTTCAGGATTTCTTAATTCAAAACACATAATGCAGTCCTTAAAGAAAAAGAGAAAAAATGCAAAAGCCGCAATTACACGAACCCAAACTTGGGTTACTCAGAATTTAGAGTCCGAAAATGATTTGTTTCTCCTTCAAACTAAATTAGATAATTTAGAAACTGAAATTACTAAATATGTTAATGCTCAGGATGAAATTGAGGAATTAGATTTAGAAAAATCTGATAGAGAAGATAGAGATAGTTTACAAAATAATTTTGATTTATGCGTTTCAAGTCTTAGAAAAAAGATTCACAGTTTAACTGTTCCTCCTACTCCTCTTTCTCCTCCTTTTCCGAATGATATTCAATTTGTACCTGCCTTCAATGAACAAAGTGGACGAGTAAAACTCCCTCAAATTTCCATACCCCAATTTGAGGGTGAGTATGCAAAATGGGCTCCGTTTTATCAGCTGTTCACTGCTTTGATCAAAAATAACAATTCCTTAACTGATGTTCAAAGATTAATTTATTTGCGTTCTTATATGAAAGGAGAGCCTTTGTCACTCATTGAATCGCTTGAAATCACAAACGAAAATTTTCAAATTGCTATTAATATTTTAGAAAAAAGGTACGAAAATAGTATAGCTATTATAAATTCACATTTAAATTCCATAATGGATTGTCCGAACATTACAAAATGTACTTTTTCCTCCCTCAGAGAATTTTTAGTAAATATTCGAAAGAATTTAGATGCTTTGAAAAATTTGAAATGCCCAGTTGAACATTGGGATTTAATTATTCTTAATGTTGTCATGAGAAAGTTAGATTACGGTACTAAAAAAGAGTATCAGTCTAGTAGAGATTTGAGAGTTAATCCTACTTTAATGGAATTTTTTGAAATCGTTGAAGCCAGATGCAGTGCTTTAGAATCCTTGACTCCTTCCTTCCATTCCACGTCACTTGAGTTAAAATCGGAAAAGATCTCAAGGGCAAGTTCAAAAATGGCATTACATGTAAATAGTAGTTATCCGACAAGTAAACGACGAGCTTGTTGGTTCTGTAAAGTTCCTGATCATGATATTTATCAATGTTATGAATTTTCCAAATTAGTACTGATGAAAAATACAGTTTTCTTAAGTCCTTATCACTCTGTTTCAACTGTCTGGGTGGAAAACACCTGCTGACAGAGTGTAAGTCTAAAGGTTGTACCCTATGTGGTAAAAAACACCACACACTACTCCATAAAAATTCTTCCCAAGGTTATGTTCCAACAAATTCCCAAAATTCAAATTATATTCCGAGAGATAGTTCCAGACCTCAAAATAGTATGGGGGCAATTCCTAAATCAGTTCAAAATACAAGTTCCAGCCAAAATTGGCGTTCTTCTCCTCTTAATTCTCCATCCCCAAATGCTGACAACACAGCAAACTTCCAAGCTCTTGAGCCTGAACCTCAAGGGTATTCTTCGGCACCTTCGATGCCATCCTCACTTCTTGTAGATAAAAAAGATCATGAAATTCTACTGGCCACAGCGGTCGTAGATGTTCTTTCCGAAACCGGTTATCCCGTTAAAGCTCGGTTGATCCTAGACAACGGTAGTCAATGTTCCTTCGCTTCAGAAAAATTCGTAAGAAAATTGAATAATAAAACTTACGATAGTCAACTTCAATTTTCTGGCATAAAATGCACTCCTACTGTTTCTAACAAAATGTTAGATATTGTTATCCGTTCCAATACTCATGAGAACTTTATCCTCAAGGTGTCTTGTGCAGTACTCCCGGTAATCACTTCGAAATTACCTAGAATTCCTCTAAACAAGAATAGCTTGAATATTCCGCCAGAATTCAGACTTGCTGATCCCGAATTTCACATTCCGTCCGATGTGGACATTCTCCTGGGCTCTGACTCCTATTACGACATTATACTTCCACAAATCCACAGGCTAGGTCCCAAACTTCCTACCCTTCAGCTGACGAGGCTCGGCTGGGTTATTGGAGGACAGTTGCCTCCTCAAAATGTTCCGAAACAAAACAAAGTTTCACTCTTTTGCCAAAATGTCTGCGAATCCACAGATTCATTAGACAAAATTCTTTCGAAATTCTGGGAAGTCGAAGAACTTCCAGAGTTTAAGTCCTTATCAGCAGACGAAGAGCTTGCTGAACAAAGTTTTATTCAAACGCATGTGCGTCTTGAAAGTGGTAGGTTCCAAGTAGATTTTCCGTTCAAATGTCCCACTGATAAGATTCCTCTCGGTGATTCCTTCCATATCGCGAAAAGGCGATTTATCAGTTTAGAGAAACGTTTCCAAAATAATCAAGAATTATTTTCCACTTATAAAAATTTCATTGATGAATATGTATCATTGAACCATGCCACATATATTCCGTTTAATCCCACCGACAAGGCCGCTGAGATTAAATATTTCCTTCCTCATCACTGCGTAATCAAAGAGTCTAGTGAAACCACGAAACTCAGAGTAGTTTTCGATGGCTCCAGTAAAACTTCTACTGGAGTTTCTTTGAATGATATCTTACACAAGGGTTATCAAGTACAGCCAGATTTGTATGATATATTTTGCCGTTTCCGTCAGCATTCTTATGTCCTGACCTGCGATGTTGAAAAAATGTACCGTCAAATTGAAATAAATCCGTCGCAACGACATTTTCAGAACATCTTGTGGAGAAACTGCCCCCAAGAAGAGCTAAAATGTATTCAACTTTCCACAGTGACTTATGGAGTCGCTTCCTCCTCTTTCTTAGCAACCAGAGTTCTAAAGGAGCTCGCTTCCAATTCAAAAGGTTTCCCATTAGCCCAAAAGGCATTATTAAAACAGACGTACGTGGACGATGTGCTCCATGGCACAGATTCCCTTTCCGATTTAGAAGATTCTTATCATCAACTCAATAGTTTGTTAAATTCCGGAGGTTTTCGACTACACAAATGGTCATCCAATTCTTCACAGTTCAGGAAAAAATATTGTGAATCTCCTGATCCAATTCAATACGAAATAAAAATGGAAGACAACCCTAACAAGGTGCTAGGTTTATTTTGGAATCCCTGTTCTGACAATTTAGGTATTTCTTTACCGAAAATTTATTACAATGATACCCCTTCCAAGCGCAAGGCGTTGTCAATAACTGCTCGAATGTTTGACCCGGTAGGCTTTCTGGGCCCTTTCATTGTTCTTGCAAAAATTTTCCTGCAAAAACTTTGGTTAGCAAAAATCTCCTGGGACGAACCGCTCCCTGTTGAATTGTTCCAAGAATGGAAAATATTTATCGGTTCCATTGAATCCCTAAAATTTCTTAAAATTCCTCGATGTTTGTTTTCCTCAAAGCCAATTGTGAAAATCCAAATTCACGGGTTCGCTGACAGCAGCGAACGTGCTTACGGTGCCTGTTTGTACTTCAGAACCACTTATTTCGACAATAATGTCACAACTATCTTAGTCACTTCCAAATCCAGAGTAGCACCGCTGAAAACTGTTTCAATTCCTCCTCTGGAATTGTGTGCAATGTTATTACTTACCAAACTCACAAGAAAAATTATTCAAATCTTTGACGAAGATTTAGTTTTCGAATCTATCAATTTGTGGACTGATTCGCAGATAGCTCTGCACTGGATTCAGTCCCATCCATCCCGTTGGCACACTTTCGTGGCCAACCGAGTGTCCCAAATTCAAACTTCCCTGCCACAAGCTCAATGGAGATATGTTCGCTCTTCTAAAAATCCCGCTGACTTACTTTCTAGGGGCGTATTAGCTTCTGATCTCCTGAACTCAGAACTGTGGTGGCACGGTCCTGATTTCCTTTCCGAAATAAATTTGGAATTGTCTAAATTTATTTTGAAACCCCCTCCAAGTGTATTACCTGAACAAAAGTCAAACAAGCTTCAAGTGCTAGTAACAAGTACTCAAGTTAAAGACGAATTTTGGAATGAAATATTCCAGAGATTCTCTTCCTTTAACAAATTACTACATTCAGTAGCATATGTTTCCCGTTTTTTGTCTAATTCTAAAAATAAGGAGACCAAGTTGTCCGGTCCTTTATCCATATTTGAAATACATTCTGCTTTAGTCTGGTCTCGTTTAGTGGTAGCTATCGCCTCAAGCGGAAGCCGGGGTCAATCCTCCCGGCCCCTGCTGGGTAATCGCACGTTAAGAGGTAAGGCCCTTATCCATTGCTCCCAAGTTTCACTTTTGAGGGTTGACGTTGTCACTCACAACAATTTCAAACAATTAACATTAAACAAGCTGGTCCTTCGCAACTTACAGTCCCAATACTTTTCTAAAGAAATTTCCGAGTTAAAATCCTCGAAACCAATTTCTGACAAGGGTATATTAGCCCTCAACCCCTTCCTGAATGAGCAAGGTCTCATTTGCGTCGGAGGGCGTTTGCGACACGCAGATGTTCTTGAACCCCAAAAACACCCCATACTTCTCCCTGCAAAAAATTCTGTAGTTTCCCTTCTACTCAAAAGAGAGCATATCCGTTTGGGTCACGCTGGTGCTCAAACTGTCCTTGCTAATGTTCGTTTGCAATATTGGCCTCTAAATGGAATTAGGGAAGTAAAAAGAGTAATTCATGAATGTATGACTTGTTTCCGTTTCCGAGCCGTAGCTGCTCAACAAATTATGTCCGATTTACCTCCTGACCGAGTCACTCTTTCTAGACCTTTTGAGAAAGTAGGAGTAGACTACGGTGGTCCTTTCTTCATAAAGTCCTCGCGCCTCAGAAAGGCTCCGATTATTAAATGTTACATGGCTGTCTTCGTGTGTATGGCTACCAAAGCTGTGCATTTGGAGTTAGTCTCCTCCTTGTCCACCGAAGCCTTTCTCTTAACTTTGAAACGTTTCATATCCCGTAGAGGAATTCCTGCTGTAATCCACAGCGACAATGCTACCAATTACGTAGGTGCAAGAAATCACCTTCGAGAATTGCGCGAATTTTTCGCTAAGTCCCAATTGTCCGAATCCTTGAAGGTTTTCGCTTCTGAAACTGGTTTTGAGTGGAAATTCATACCGCCTCGCAGTCCTCATTGGGGAGGTCTGTGGGAAGCTGCAGTGAAGGGAGCCAAACGGCACCTTTATCGCATTATTGGAAATTCTCAACTCACCTTCGAAGAGTTCAGTACTGTACTGGCTCAAATTGAAGCCATCCTAAATTCAAGGCCGTTATGTCCCATATCGAGTGATCCGAAGGATTTAGGAGTTCTAACTCCTGGCCATTTCCTAATAGGTCGTAGCTTAACCTCCTACCCTGAATTAGACACTACCCACGTGCCCGAAAATAGACTTACATTCTGGCAGAGGTGTTCCCAAATACAACAGTGTTTTTGGAAAAGATGGACTGTCGAATACCTCAACCGTTTGCAAAATCGGCCAAAATGGCTGTCTCCTTCCAGAAATTTAGAAGTTAATCAATTAGTTTTATTAAAAGAAGATGATGTCCCACCACTAAAGTGGCCATTGGCCCGAATTGTGGAAATTATTCCTGGCTCTGACCAAAGGGTCCGTGCCGTGAAACTCCGCGCCAAAGAAGGTATTTTTGTCAGGCCTATCACTAAGGTCTGTCCGTTGCCTAGTGCAACTCAGCGAGTGTAACGCGTTCGGTGCGTTAGTTACTTGGCGTTATTAGTTAGTTTTTCTGTTTCATTTCTCGTTTGTTTTAATTTCATTTCCTCATTTCAATTTTTTGAAATCTATGAGATTCCAACGGGGCGGGAATATGTTGGAATCACAGCTTCCAACAAGTTTATTATGTTATTTATTAATTATTTATTTCCAATTCAAATT
The DNA here is from genome assembly GCA_032362365.1 of Zygogramma bicolorata. Lineage (NCBI taxonomy): Eukaryota > Metazoa > Arthropoda > Insecta > Coleoptera > Chrysomelidae > Zygogramma > Zygogramma bicolorata. The sequence goes on from JAVJAQ010005177.1 coordinate 84,978, forward strand.
ATATTTGAGCCGTCCCTGAGCGCGCTCAGTTGATGTAACTGACATTTTTATATGAAGACAATTGATATCTGAGTTTGTTTACTTTCCTGTCAGATCCACGACGCTCGAGTAATTGTCGGCGTTTGTACTTCTCCAATTTATTATAATAAAAATAGTGAATTTTCCGTAATCAGTAACAACTAGTAAGGCATTGTGCATTTTGTGTTTTTGATGAATGAATATCCTGTTATCCTGGAAGTAGATTTTCCATTGACTATCGCATGAGAAGCAATTGCCAGAGTCCAATTCTCACCTGTGTCCTATGATTCAGTCGCTGTTAATGATATTTGAATATATTGGTTGAATGAAATTGGTTCAGCGTTAAATTATTTTGAAACCCAGCAATTTAGGAAAAATACAGTCCACAATTATCGAAGTTTTTGAGTATAATCCCCGTGTTCGAGAAAGGGCAGTTAACCCATTCCGATCAAATATATAAGTTATAAACGAAAATGAATTGATTCCCTACCGGAGAGACCTGTTTTTCTGGAATATCTTTTGCGAATATTGTCGTGATAGCGTCTGTCTTGTGGATCGTACAAGACATACTCCCTCACTACTCCGATTAAAATCTCCTCAGACATCTCTGAAATACTGGAAATATATTTATTTACAACCTTATATGTACTGCTGTCATTACTGAGGTCGTTGGAGTTTGGGAAGTGTCACATTACACACCTCTACTTCCCGCCTTCATTTCATATGTCCTAGTCATTATCTGTCATTTATTGACTTTATCTGACATTTATTTATATTGGTGACAATTGTATACTCCGTAGTCACGGCAACAATATATCTACTTGATTATTCTGAGAAAACCGCGTTCTTGGTAATTTGTCGTTGAATGTAATATTTCAGATATGTTCAGAACGAATCAGAAGTTTATTGATTTCAATCGAAATATGATGATTGTAAATAAAATAGTATACAAACCTCGGAAGGAAGTTTCATTCCTGTCTCGAAATCAAAGCTAACCTTGGCGCTTTGCGTCTCGGTTAACTTACTGATCTCATGACAGGAATGAATCACTTCCCACATCGGTGTGTAATATACTATTACAAAACACACATATAACTTCGGAACTTTCGGGAGTTTTTGCTCCTTCTAGCATTCTTTGCCGTTGCCGTTCCGATCCGACCGATATTACCGTTCAAATCCGATCCAGTGCGCGGGGATGCATTTAAAAATATATTATTATTCCACATCTTCATTTACGAGCCACTGACTCATCACTATTTTGTCATGTTTGAAAAAAGGATACCTATCTATTCTTTCTTGCTTTGAGTACGGATTTCGTGAGGCCTTGTTATTTCATTGCATTTCAGGGAGTTGATATATTCCAGTGATATTCATGTTCCCCTTTTTGCAGAAAATTCGGTATTTTTCGAAAAGGGTGAACCTGAAATGAATAGAAATTTGGGGTTATATTCGCTGTAGGTGTAATCGGTTATTATATATTCGAAAAGTATTATAAGAGAATGACTTATTCATTCAATACATCAAATTGACAAACGTAATGAATAAAACATTCGTGATCTGGATCAACAGAACATTCAAGAAACGAATGAAAATACACAACAAATATCTCCCCTTGGGAAGAATTCATAAGTTCAGTCTTTGAACTGGTTTGCTCACTCTTGTACTTCTTCTTAATGAAGAACCCCGGGCTCTCCCAGTAGATTCATTTTGTGCTTGTGTTGCTTCTGTACTCATCTCAGGCACGTAGGCAGAATCTTCTGTTGACTCTTGTGTTAGTTGAGAATCAACAGTTTCTATTCCACTCTCGGTAATAGTGTTTTTGGAAAGGTTCAAAACCGGCTCCTCTAAAAGGTCAGAAATCGGGTAGTCAGACTCACAACTGAGTACACCAGTACTTGTTATTTGGTCTACATGTCGTCTCACTTCTTGCCCATTCACATTGATTATGTAATGTAGTAAGCCATCTCTTCTCGCGATTTTTCCAAATTCCCACCTTTTATCTTTATTACTGTAAATACGAATTTTTACTGGCTCGTTCACAGAAAATTCTTTAGTCTTGGCGTAAGCTATACGTTTATTGTCACTGCCCACCAACGGTTCTGGCCTCAGTAGGTCGAGGCGTGTTCTTATGTCGCTATTCAACATCAGCATAGAAGGAGAAAAACCACTTTTATCATTCGGTGTTTTTCTGTATTGCAGTAAGAAGTTTGTCAATTTAATATCGAGGCTTGAAGAATCCTCGAAGAATCATTTTACGTAGAGATTGCTTCATAGTTTGTACTAAACGTTCCACTTGTCCATTAGTTGCGGGATGGATTGGTGCCGAAAATTTATGATGAATTCCATTAGCTTTGATGAAATGAGTAAATTCTTTGGATCGAAATACAGAACCGTTGTCGCTTACCAATATCATGGGTAACCCAAATCTTCCGAATATCTCTCTGAGAACTGATAAGGTCTTGGATGTTGTGATACAATTTACTGAAAAAATTTCCGGCCATTTAGAAAAAGCATCCACCACAAGTAGAAAATAAGTACCCATGAAAGGTCCAGCAAAGTCTATGTGTACTCTTTGCCAAGGTGACCTAGGCTCTTCCCAGTGATGTAAAGGGACTTTCTTGGGGTCTTTCTGAACACTTTGACATGATCGGCAGTTCATGATGAGCGTTTCTATATCTGAATCAATTTTCGGCCACCAAACGTAAGATCTGGCCAAATTTTTCATTCTAACAATACCTGGATGTGTCTGATGTAACTCCCCCAAAACTCGGCTCCTCAAAACAGAAGGAATCACTATCCTCGAACCCTTGAAGATAACTCCATCACAAATAGAAAATTCAAAGTCATTTCCTGAGTAACCTGTGATATTAATTTTCTCGCTTTTGCGAAGATTTACGAGAATGACTTTCAAAACGGGGTCTTCATTAGTTTTCTCAGCAACTTCTCGATGGGTAACAGGTAGAATTGAAATTTGAGACAACTGATATGTTTTAACGTCATCAATGATTTTTCTGGAATCCCCAACATTTCCAGTGATAGGTATTCGAGACAGAGCATCTGCGTTCGAATGGCATTCTGTAGAACGGTAGCTGATTTCGTAATCAAATCCCTGAAGAAACTGTGCATAGTGGAGCATTCTAGTAGCGATCATACTCGGTAATTTTTTTTCAGGGTCGAAAATTGAAATCAGTGGTTTATGATCTGTAATGAGTTTGAATTTACGGCCGTAACAGTATTGACAAAATTATTCAGTGCCCAATATATGGCTAAAGCCTCTTTATCAATTTGACTATAGTTTTTTTCGGAATTGTTTAAAGTTCTGGAAGCAAATGCAATTGGTTTTTCACTACCATCAGGAAAAATGTGGGAGAGAACAGCTCCCAAACCATAGGCACACGCATCTGTGGCTAATGAAAGAGGAAGATTGGGATCTTATGCACAAAGAATTCGTTCTGAAACAATTTCCTTCTTGGTTATCTGAAAAGCCTTTCCACAATCCCGATTCCAAATGAAATCGACATCCTTCTTGAGCAATGAATAAAGTGGATGTAATTTTGATGCCAAATATTCTAAGAATTTACCATAATAATTTACCATTCCAAGCCAACTTTTCGATTCCGTTACGTTCTTAGGTGATCTTGCTCCAGTGATAGCTTCAATTTTTCATTTGTTTTCTCTATGCCCCGTGAGGGAATCCTATGGCCCAGATATGTGATGGTTGATTGAAAAAATTTGCACTTTTCTCTTTTTATTCGTAATCCCACATCGTGGAGACGTTTCATCACCTTATGGAGTCTTTCCAAATGTTGGTCGAGAGTACTTCCTTGTATTTTTATGTCATCAAGGAAGACGCATACCCCAGGTATGTCAGAAAAGGTTCTAGAAATGTATCGTTGCCAAATAGATGGCGCAACCTTCGTCCCAAACATCAATCTATTAACTTTATAATCACGTTTCGGAGTAGTAATCGCCTGTATTTTGGAACTGTAGTCATCGACAGGTAAATGTAAATGAGCTTCTCTTATATCAAGGGTTGTGAAAATTACCCCACCAAGCATCGTTGTTGCAAAAATATCTTGTGAATTTGTGATAGGAAAATGGTCATTCTGTAGAACCTTATTCATAGTAACTTTGTAATCTGCACATAAACGAATGGAACCATCTTTCTTTACAATGAAATGAAACCCGCCTTTTCCAATCTGTCAATTTCCTCATCAATTTTCCCTATCAACGCATATGGAACTCTACGAGCAGGCACATATACTGGTATAGAATCAGCTTTCAAAAATAATTTTGCCTCAAAGTTATTGATTTTTCCAACTTCTTCTTCGAAAACATCAGGGTATATTTGTTGAAATGTCTGCAACAAATCTCTTCTCATCGTTTCAGTCAATTCGAAATGTTTCATTTGATTTATTTCTGGTGAAGTAACATCAAAGTATCTTAACCATTCTCTGCCAAAAATAGGATCAACTCTTCCTGGTAAAACATAAATGTTTGTATTCGCAATTTGGTTCTTGTATTTTGTACTGTCGGGAACCCAATAGGATGTATTATTTCCCCTGTATATGTTTGCTTGAAAGTGGTTGACAATGTTCCTTGCTGAATGGTAATGGTTCGGACTTCCATTGTGTATATTTTTTCAACTCTATTGAAACCTGTTGCTAGGAACGGAAAGATTAAAATATGAATAAAGTGAGAAAAAATCAAATCAAAATCAAAATTTTTTGGTCAATGATGAAATTAGGGATTGATTGATCAAATAAAACACCGTTGTTACGAAAAATCGAGATTTCGAATATGAAATATGAGTCAAAAAAATTTTTAAATAACGAAATGAATGAAATAATATTGTGACAAGAAAATTGAGGTATCGAATATGAAATACTAGTCAAAAAATGTAAATAAAGAAATTGAATGGAAAATTATGAAAAAATGTTGAAACCAAGTTTCAAGTTGAGTTTACTCACGACGTTTCGATTGCTGGTATCCGCAATCGTCTTCGGGTGATGACTGACAATATTTCGAGGTGTGGTCGGTTATAAAGCCCTCCGATTTTCCTATGGTGGGGGAAAGGGTGCTACTACCAAGGAGGCGAGCGGGTGCTACTACTAGAAGTGTGCCGATCGATCTTCAGCGGGAAATGGATGTATTGGCGCGAGATTCTCTCTCATCGAGTCGCAGCCGGTCCATGCCTTGGACCTTTTTTCATAATATTCCATTCAATTTCTTTATTTACATTTTTTGACTAGTATTTCATATTCGATACCTCAATTTTCTTGTCACAATATTATTTCATTCATTTCGTTATTTAAAAATTTTTTTGACTTATATTTCATATCCAAAATCTCGATTTTTCGTAACAACGGTGTTTTCTTTGATCAATCAATCCCTAATTTCCTCATTGACCAAAAAATTTTGATTTTGATTCGATTTTTTCACACTTTATTTGTATTTTAATCTTTCCGTTCCTAGCAACAGGTTTCAATAGAGTTGAAAAAATATAGACAATGGAAGTCCGAACCATTACCATTCCCCTGTATATGTTTTGAGTGGTAGAAAAGACTCATGAATTTGTTTCTGTGGAAACAATGTTTTGAAAGTTTCTAACGAAATGGATGACACAGCCGCACCAGTGTCAAACTCCAGTTTTATTGGAACGTCATCTATGAAAATGTCCATCATCATTTTATCAGGTTTTCTTATTTCTTCCGGAATGCAATGTTCTAAGGTATTTATGTAGTAGTTTTCTATCTCAGAGTTTCCTTGATCTTCTGATTCAGAGTTTAGTAACTTTAATTGATTTTGATTTGTCCTTCTTTGATTTCCTCTGAATTTTTGTGAAAATTGCTCGGTACTACTTTGGCACACTCTAGCTAGATGTCCAACTTTTCTACAATTACTGCATCGTGCTTGTACATGTTTGCAGACGTTCGCTAAATGAGAAGGATCACCACATCTATAACATTTCCTATCGTTTTTAGATGTAAACATTGATGGAATCGATTTGTTATGAGACAGAGATGGTGGTTTCAACTGATTCTGAGACAAGGATGAAGCAGTACGTGTGAGCTGAATTTCTCTTGAATCTTTCTGTGCAGATTCCATGGCTAGTGCCATATTCACACAGTCTTCAAAGGTATCGCGAGGTTCTTTGAGTTGAATCAATTTTTCTAACCAAGAAGAATTTCTCAAACCGCTAATGAATTGTTGTCTGAGATGACCACTTGCAGTTGAAGCGTTGCAAGAGTGACACTTGAACTCACAGTTTTTACAGAGTCTTTTGAGATCAGCAACAAAATTTGAAATAGTTTCGCCTTCTTCTTGAATTCTTTTCGAAAAACGATTCTGTTCAGCAATAACACTCGGGGGTGGATGTAAATGTTCTTTTATTAAAGTAATTAGTTGATCAAATGACTTATTTTTTGGGTCATCATGACTGGTCAAATTGAAAAGCAGCTGGAGGGTTTTGGTACCCATCGTATGAATCAACCATTCCTTTTTCTTTTCATCAATTTCTTTCGACGTTCCAGTGATCTTCTTCATATTGAAGAAATTTTCCAATCTCCTGATGTATATTCCCCACGTTTCCTTATCTTCACAAAAAGGATCCAGAGAAATTGCATCGGAAAAAACACTATTGTTTGTAGATGTGGGTTGCATGGCTTTTGTTAAGGCTTCCATAAGTTTATCGAATTGTTCTGCATTCATTGTGAACTGTGGATTCGCACTTTACTCGTCGCCACTATTATATATTCGAAAAGTATTACAAGAGAATGACTTATTTATTCAATACATCAAATTGACAAACGTAATGAATAAAACATTTGTGATCTGGATCAACAGAACATTCAAGAAACGAATGAAAATACACATCAGTATTATTATGTTAATTATTTTAAGTAGACATTGTGGAACTAAGAGACTTACCAGATATCCAATTCGCCATTGATTTGATTGATTCAAGGTGCACCTCTCTTTGTTTACTCTCATGTTTACTGAAGTGTTCCACAAGAATACTAGGTGGTGGCAGGCGGCGGTAGCCTTTTCACCAACGTACGTACACAACATGAATATACCGTGTTGGAATTCTTGCCTATGTTTCTGTGCAAATAATGTCGATACAATGAATAAATATTGTAGTTTTTTGACCGAATCGATTTATTTTGTTAAAAGCTCAAACAATGAACTCAATTAAATATGACAGAACAAGGCAATTAGGATTTAATTGTTGACGACGTAAGTATTTCGAAAGTCTTAAACGTAAATTTCAAATAACTCGTACTGAATATGGTGTGAAATTTTCTTACCGAATACCACGCGTACTTGAATTATCCTTGAATTTTTTTTTCTTGCACACGAATATTTTAATAAAATTACCCCTCGCCTTCGGATCGAGAAAATTTTCAAATTTGGAATTATTGTTGGTTTTTTATGACGAATATTAATATTTTATGCATACTTTCGAATATCACAAATGAATATTTCAAATACATATATATTTATTCGACCTCCTCCCTCCCCTCCTCTCCCTCCCTTTCCTTCTTCCCTTTTCATGATGCGTTATTGAAATTTTATTATTTGAAAATTGTTGGGGACGTGCCTATGTACTTTGTATATTGAAGGGTGGAAAAAAATGACTATGACTTAATAAAATTTTTGTTCACGAACCGTACCAACTCCGACCCGCTTGCTAATTGATTTAAAATCTCATATTCATCGAACAGAACAAAATTAAGTTCAAGTGCCACGACGCAAGCGATGATGACATGATGGCACGGATTGTTGAATGAATTGTATAGTGTGCACGAACTGTACCCATTCGCACCCACTTGAAACTTTAACCAAATGAAAATTCAGACGATTTTATATAGAAACAAAAATCAAATGCCTCATATATCTCGGTTCTATATGCCTGGCAGGAAGCTTAACATTTCGCGATGTCCTATGCTACTATGTGTGTTGCCATCACTCTGAAATTTTTATTATCGATTCAATAATTATTTTCAATTGATTACAAAGTCAGGCACTCGTTTTAAATTATGTAAAGAGAATTTTGATCATGTCATTAATGCTAAAAAATTATTAACTTCTTTAACGTTTTCAATTTTTCTAGCACTAAGTATTCAACTTGGCATTTTTTTGCTATTGCAAAATATATTCGAACTGATATCTTAGCATTAATTAATCAAAAAATAACTGTTGCCACGCCTATTTAAGTGTTACATACCTGAAAGTATAAGGACATGAAAAGAAGACAAGCATCCTGCCAAGTATGTACCACTTACATAGGCGCGGCAACAATTTTTTTTGTCAAATTGATGTTCAAATATTAGTTTGGATATATTTTCCAATAGCAAATAAAATGACAAGTTGAATAATTAGTACTTAAAAATTGAAAACGAGAGGAAGTAGATAATTCAATGAAAGAAGTACGTTGAAAGTTTAATGTTAAAAAAATAATAAAAAGATGATTTTTTAGTATTGAAAATATGATCAAAATTCTCTCAATATATTTCAAACGATTGCCTGATTTTGTAATCAATTGAAATCAATTATTGAATCGATAATAAAAATATCAGAGTGATGGCTGTACACATAGTAGCATAGGACATCGCGAAATGTTAAGCGTCCTGCCAGGCATGGAGAACCGTGATCAACGAGGCACTCATTTTTTTCCTGAAGGAAATCGTCTTAATTTTCCTTCGGTTCTAGTTCTTGCACACTATACAATTCACCGGTTGCGTCTAGGCACTTGAAGAGTATTTTGTTCTATTCGATGAAAACAAGATTTCAAATAAATTGCCAAGAGGGCCGGAGTTGGTACGGTTCGTGAACAAAAATTTTATTTTCCGAAATATTTACAAAGTACATGTACCCAATACGCTGAGACAAAAAATATGTTTTATGCGTGCCGTTGATCGGCTCGCATTCTTGCAGTCTCATCGCGGCTATTTGCAATGGAACATTCTATGAATAATAGAATATTCCTGTAAAATATTATCGAAATACATCTCTGAATGGATGTGTGCTATTTGGGGAATTATTTTTCACGTGGGGGTAAAAGGCAGAATACTTACTAGGAAAGAACCTTTTCAGTAATACAGTTCATGTTTGGTGTTCAGTTCCAAAACAAACATGGAGTCTCTTTGAATCAATTGTTAAAAAGGTAATCGTCTCATCTGTGATACTTGCACGTTTGGTGTGACTATATAATATAATGAAGTGTTATCCCTGCATTGGTACTCGAGAAGAATATAATCATTTGTCGAAAACCTAATAGGAATTTTCTGCCAGAAAACACCAATTCATTTTCCACTCCTTGTTTCTAGCGATAACCTCCCAACTTTCTGTTTTTTTTTTGAGGACCCTGGGATAAAACATTATTCCACTTCATGTACATACGAAAATGAACTCAGGAATACTCAATTGATCTCCTTATTATTTCCAAAATTGTTACATTTTTCAGATTCAATATCCACACTCGATTTTATATCAGTCTTTAAAATATATTGATTAGGAATTGAAATTCACTTGACCGAAATTGAGAACAATGTGGGTACAATCATTCTTAACGACTCGTACTCTAGAGCAAGCGTTTTCATTGAAAATTAATTCGTTTCACAATCTTTACTTTCACTAATACGTGTGTGATTCGATTGAACGTAATTGGTTCATATCGATAGTAGGCGAATAGTGAAATATTATTCAACCCAAATGAAATAAGAAACAAAAGATAAAAATAGTATGAGAAAGGTATGAATTGAAATACACCCTCGATCACATTTCACATTTCTTAGGAATTATTCTCCTAATAATAAGTGTCTCCATACGACCACAGATCGGTAATATGTAGTAGGTATTATAATATGTGATACAGACATCTCCTCTGGGACATACATCCTAGCTTCATTCTTGGGAGAAGATCAATCAATGGTTTCGTTTTATTGGTAGCATCAAATAAAAAGAGATTATTGAGAGGAATGTGCCGAGTTTAAGTTCGAATTACCGTAAAATCTGTAAAATAGTAATGTAATATAAGTTATCTTAGGATTGATAAATTATCTTCACCAGAAAGTCAATCAGTACTATAATAATAACAAATTTCCCGAGAGCCGCTGGAAAAGCGTCCGCAGACAAGTCTGAAACCAACTTGAAGTGTACAGCTTCCATTGCGAGACCAACACATAATCAAATATATGATTATGAAACTTCAACAACCCTTGTTCTGAAAATTCGAATATGAAATAGTCCAGCCTTATCAACGCAGGACTGTGGAAAAAATCTCAAACGAGAAGACGAGGCAGAGGAAGATCCTTCATTCAAGGTTGGGTCAATATAGGGTGAATATGACAAGTGACGCACCTACTTCACGCACTTGAATTTTTTGGAGTCGATAATCCACCAGTTTTGGGCGATCAGACATCGAACTGTGTATACTCCGTTATAAAATTATTTCAATTGGATGATCTCAAGGTCATTTTATGTCTTCCACTTGGAGAATGCCCTAACCATCTCTGAGTGCGGAATAATTTTGAAGACATTCTTTTCTCATTTGGGAGGAAAATATCAACACAAAAATATCAAAATTGCGACTGAATTCTGGTTATAACTGGGAAAAATAACTTTCATTCAAAAAGTCTTGAAGAACTGAAACATCAACAACCGATTCATGAAGACTTTTCGAATAATTAGGTGGAATGTGCACCCCTATCAACTTTCATTCAAAAAGTCTTGAAGAACTGAAACATCAACAACCGATTCATGAAGACTTTTCGAATAATTAGGTGGAATGTGCACCCCTATCAATGTATACTTTGGATCTGCCACTTCAAACGGCACGAGCAATGCTTCAAATAGTTCTCGATATTTAACCACATTTAAAATTTTGTATTTTTTGTTTAATGTTATAATCACGCCACCTCCAGCAGATTCATTTGTTACCTGTATGTTTCGGTATCCAACACCTCACCATATCTAATATTTTCAAACAAATTTCCACGCATACTATTTCATAGAAATCATCATTCAAACTCCTCCTGAAAAAAATTCGTAGTGAGACCTCTGCGATTCTGATAATATATATATATATATATATATATATATATATATATATATATATATATATGTTACCGGCAAAGTGTAAAATCAGGCATTGTATAGAATGCCTAGGCATTCTATACATTGCCAAAAGTAAGCAGGCAAAGTGTGAAATTTTAAACATTTCATACTTTGCCTAGGCATTCTATAGAATGCCTGCTGGAGTTCAGGCAGAGTTAAAAATCTGTCTGTTCCATTGCGAAATAAACTCATTTCTTAACAATTGTACAAACTTTGCCTAGGCATTGTGTATAATGCCTAGGCATTATATAGAATGTCGAAAGTTTTGCAGGCAAAGTATAAAATGAACAACATTGTTAAAAATTGTTTATTGCAAATAACAAACATGAAATGTATTAAACATAGGATCTGAAAATCCTCATATTTTACTAGAGTAAAATTTAAAAGTGAAACATTAATTTAAGAAATTACTTGTTACAGCAGGAAAGAGAACTATGGTTAGGTTAACCTTAACTTGAAAACAATGGAACAGACAGATTCTTAACCTAACCTAACCTAACCTAATTTTTTTTTTTTTTTTTTTTTTTTTTGGCGGGTGGAAAATTCTTTATGAACAGCCGGGTACAAGTTCCTCCCTTCCCCAGGGGTGTGGGACTCCGATGTCGTGACCGTTTACCCACTAAAAACCACCTCCTTGCCCTCTCTTATACCTGGAACTGTCCGTTAGGATATAGCATCAGGTATAAGCGGCATATTTGAATTAATCCCCTGTACCTTGCTGATGTTGTCTTTCTTCCAATTCCTTTTGCTTCATAATGTGCCTCAAATACTCTGCTCCTACTTTCCACGACTCTCTGGTGCTAAGCATATTTTGGATTAAATTTTGAGCGGATGTTTCCATGCCAGTCTTTGCTTCGAGTGTTATCCTCTCCCTCACCCATCTGTCGCACCTTATTAAGGTGTGCTCAGGGTCATCCCTTTGGCCGCAATATAAACAGATATCATAAATACTCTTGCCAATCTTGTAGGTATATGTCCTAAAAGACCCATGACCGCTAATTGCCTGCGACAGATAATAATCTATGGTCTTGAAGTCACAACCCAGCCAAGCGCCAATGTTCGGGATTAATTTCTTTGTCCACTGTGCCTTTTCGGTGTTCGCCTCCCATCTGGCTTGCCACGTTTCGACGGTCAGTTGCCCAGCCTCCTTTTTCACCTCCTGCGTGACTCGGTTCATGCCGTGCAGTGTCTTCCTCTCTTTCACGAGCAGGTCGATGGGTGGAATCCCTGTCATAACCGTTAGGGCCTCTGTCGAGACAGTGCGGTATGCCGATGCCACCCTGATCAGCATCCTTCTTTGAGATGCTGCTATCATCGTCCGATACTTCGACACCTCCATCACCCGGCTCCAGATGGGAGCGGCATATAATAGTACGGACTGCACCACCCCATTCAGCAGTTTCCTCTTCAGCACCTCTTATATTTGGGATGATCTTCGTGAGAGCGGCTACCTGCCTATCAGCTCTTTGGCATGTCTGTCTCACGTGTTCATTGTAAATTAACTTGTCGTCGATCCAAACTCCCAAGTATTTGACGAACTTCTTAGGTGTGATCACTGTGCCGGAGACCACAAAGTGAATATCCTTCCTCTTCCTGGGTCCTCTGACAATAACGGATTCCGTCTTCTGAGGTGCCATGTCGAGCCCATGCTCCTCCATCCACACCTTTATGTTTTCCAGACTCTGATTTGCTGATCGCATCAGATCCTCCGCCTTGTCAGAGACTACTATTAGCGCTAGGTCGTCCGCGTATGCCACGGTAGTGCAATTCCTGGGAAGGTTCAACTCCAGTATCCCGTTATAGAGGACATTCCACAGTGTGGGCCCCAGCACTGATCCCTGCGGGACGCCCTGCGTAAGTTCCATTTCGACGGAGTCGAAACAGATACTCCTTCTCCGAAGATGGGTTGCAACCCCAAAAGATTCACTACATATTCATTCATCAGTCACGAGTTACTTTCCTATATATATATATATATATATATATATATATATATATATATATATATATATATATATATATATATATACCGTGTGTCACAGACTCTGGGTACACCCCTGTTTTCTCCTTTGCTTCTTCAGCTATATTTCTGAAATTTGGAACATTGAATATGCTCACTGAGCAGCATTTCTCGACATATCTGAAAGAAAAAAACAACTTTCAATTTTTCCGGAAATGGCATCAACTTTCGATTCTTGAATGGGACACCCTGTATATTGTTACATGATCGTTTAGGGATGATCATGAGGAATCCAACGATACCAGGTTTGATGATGTTATCTCCAATGACTGCGGAGATATCGCCATTTATTTTATTCATAAGCTCAATGAGTGGGAGAGAGAATTGGATTGACCCGCCAGAAAAAGTTTCTCTCTCCTACTCGTTGAGCTCATGGATAAAATAAATGGCGATATCTCCGCAGTCATTGGAGATAACATCATCAAACCTGGTATCGTTGGATTCCTCACGATCATCCCTAGCCGATCATGTAACAATTAACAGGGTGTCCCGTTCAAGAATCGAAAGTTGATGTCATTTCCGGAAAAATTGGAAGTTATTTCTTTCTTTCAGATATGTCGAGAAATGCTGCTCAGTGAGCATACTCAATGTTCCGAATTTCAAAAATATATCTAGAAAAACAAAGGAGAAAACGGGGGTGTACTATGAGTCTGTGACACACGGTATATATATGTTACCGGCAATGTGTATAATTCAGGCATTGTATAGAATACCTAGGCATTCTATACATTGCCGAGTGAATCCAGGCAAAGTATGAAATAAACTCATTTCTTAACAATTGTACAAACTTTGCCTAGGCATTGTGTATAATGCCTAGGCATTATATAGAATGTCGAAAGTTTTGCAGGCAAAGTATAAAATGAACAACATTGTTAAAAATTGTTTATTGCAAAAAACAAACATGAAATGTATTAAACATAGGATCTGAAAATCCTCATATTTTACTAGAGTAAAATTTGGAAGTGAAACATTGATTCAAGAAATTACTTGTTACAGCAGGAAAGAGAACTATGGTTAGGTTAGGTTAGGTTAGGGCGAGCTGCAGGCGGCTGCGAAACTCCTCAAGAGCAAGAAATCACCCGGCCCTGATGGTTTTATGTCAGAGGCCATCAAGCTGACGGTGGAGACGATTCCGGAAATCGTTCTCGAGGTATTTAATAACTTATTCAGCGGAGGAATTTTCCCAGACACCTGGAAAAGAGGCAAGGCCATATTAATACCGAAAGGAGATCCACGCGTCGAGGAAAAGTACAGACCGATATGCCTGATGGACGGACTAGGGAGGCTGTATGAGTACCTTGTAAAAGCCAGATTGGTGGCCGAACTCGAAGAAAAGGACTCCATCTCGAATGCGCAGTATGGGTTCAGAGCTAGGCGATCAACAGTAGGGGCTATTGAGGCAGTCATAGAAGCCGCCAACGACGGAAGAAAGAAATGGGGGCCATAATAATGATCGACGTCAAGAATGCTTTTAACACGGCCAAATGGCATGTAATAAACCGACAACTCCGTACACTGGACATCAGCTGGCACCTGAGAAGAGTTATCCAGGACTATCTTCGGAGAAGGAGTATCTGTTTCGACTCCGTCGAAATGGAACTTACGCAGGGCGTCCCGCAGGGTTCAGTGCTGGGGCCCACACTGTGGAATGTCCTCTATAACGGGATACTGGAGTTGAACCTTCCCAGGAATTGCACTACCGTGGCATACGCGGACGACCTAGCGCTAATAGTAGTCTCTGACAAGGCGGAGGATCTGATGCGATCAGCAAATCAGAGTCTGGAAAACATAAAGGTGTGGATGGAGGAGCATGGGCTCGACATGGCACCTCAGAAGACGGAATCCGTTATTGTCAGAGGACCCAGGAAGAGGGAGGATATTCACTTTGTGGTCTCCGGCACAGTGATCACACCTAAGAAGTTCGTCAAATACTTGGGAGTTTGGATCGACGACAAGTTAATTTACAATGAACACGTGAGACAGACATGCCAAAGAGCTGATAGGCAGGTAGCCGCTCTCACGAAGATCATCCCAAATATAAGAGGTGCTGAAGAGGAAACTGCTGTATGGGGTGGTGCAGTCCGTACTATTATATGCCGCTCCCATCTGGAGCCGGGTGATGGAGGTGTCGAAGTATCGGACGATGATAGCAGCATCTCAAAGAAGGATGCTGATCAGGGTGGCATCGGCATACCGCACTGTCTCGACAGAGGCCCTAACGGTTATGACAGGGATTCCACCCATCGACCTGCTCGTGAAAGAGAGGAAGACACTGCACGGCATGAACCGAGTCACGCAGGAGGTGAAAAAGGAGGCTGGGCAACTGACCGTCGAAACGTGGCAAGCCAGATGGGAGGCGAACACCGAAAAGGCACAGTGGACAAAGAAATTAATCCCGAACATTGGCGCTTGGCTGGGTTGTGACTTCAAGACCATAGATTATTATCTGTCGCAGGCAATTAGCGGTCATGGGTCTTTTAGGACATATACCTACAAGATTGGCAAGAGTATTTATGATATCTGTTTATATTGCGGCCAAAGGGATGACCCTGAGCACACCTTAATAAGGTGCGACAGATGGGTGAGGGAAAGGATAACACTCGAAGCAAAGACTGGCATGGAAACATCCGCTCAAAATTTAATCCAAAATATGCTTAGCACCAGAGAGTCGTGGAAAGTAGGAGCAGAGTATTTGAGGCACATTATGAAGCAAAAGGAATTGGAAGAAAGACAACATCAGCAAGGTACAGGGGATTAATTCAAATATGCCGCTTATACCTGAGCATATTCAATGTTCTAAATTTTAGAAATATAGCTAAAGAAGCAAAGGAGAAAACGGGGGTGTACCCAGAGTCTGTGACACACGGTATATATATATATATATAGGAAAGTAACTCGTGACTACTGAATGAATATGTAGTGAATCTTTTGGGGTTGCGACCCCAAAAGATTCAATATATATATATATATATATATATATATATATATATATATTCAAATGAGTCATATTGAAAATTGTATATCAACAAGCTCATAATATTAAGATGGGTTTCTAACGTAACACTCATAACAGGTAGAATTTAACACATATTTCAATAAAGAGCTTTTCACGATGAAGAAACGAAAAACATCTATCCGTTACTTACTCAAAAAGTACCAAGTAAAGATAATATTTAGTATACGATCATAAGTGTGACCAGACCTTAACAAAGACAAAACCAAATAGAGGAACAATTCGTACAAAAAAAAGGTGAAAAGTTACAATATTATCAGTGTTTTTTTTTGCAAGAAAACATAATATCAGTCTTCTCCGTGATGACTTTCACATCGTTGCCATCCTTTGCATAAATTCTTCCATTCCTGGTCCAGACATTATCGCCATATATTTTTCGACATGCGATTTGCATTTATTTCCTCCCCATTCATACAGATATGTTTCCCTTTTAGCAGTTCTTTTGCAATACCTCATTCTGCTTAGTGGTAGTTACAAACTCCATAATTACTGTTCTTGTCTTTTGTTGATCAATATTCACTTTGTCGATACGATCCACATTACTGACTTCCGCTGCCACACACTTGATGATAGGGGAGCCAAAGCGGGGATTTACTAAAGCGCGGCAGATTAATATACAGGGGAATACCTTGTACCCGGTTAAGTACTTCCACCGTATGTGTGCCCTATACAGACAATTTACGAAAAGTGAGTCAGACAGACCGTTGAAAGTCGTCATCGGAAATGAGTGAGCCTCGAAGAAGCTGGCCACTCGCGCTAGCGAAACGTTAGGAAGAAATTCCAAAGAACGACGGCCTTCAAGCCCGATGAAAAGTAGTTATACTCACAGTCAGTAGCTTGCTATCTAGATCTTTTTCGATATTTGAGAAGTCTTCTTCTGCTTTAGATTTCAAATCTATCCAACTATCACCACTGACAATTCTAGAGTGACCTACACTACAAAGTTGTAAAAATAACGTCATCTTGACATTCTCGAGCGAAGCTAATTTTATTTTTATTTTGAAGGGATTGAAATTTCAAGAATTGCAAAAAATATTTATTCTGACGAATTCCACAAGCCGAAATAATAAAAATTCATCGATAAAGTTTAATGAGTGCAGCTACGTGATGCTTATATTCCCTCTACACGTTTCTATTTCTCTCTCACTCTTTCTCTCTCACTCTTTCTGTATTTTTTGCTCCCTCACTCCGTCCCCAGTCTGGTTTCTGTTGCCATGATGCCATGAAAGTTGATCACACAGACTCCAGATTATAGTCAGAGACTGCAACGTCTAGGGCGTAAAGATAAACCATATATATCTAAGAGCTTTTTTTAAGGTTCACTTATCATCACCTCAGAAAATCTGACGCGCTCGAGAATTTTATTTTTCATTTTCAACCCTCACCTACGACCACCCCCATCATGAAAACAATCAGATTACCATACGTACATTTTTAAAAATATGTAGGAAATAGATGATGTCAATATCTGATGCGCTCGAGTATGTCTATGCAATAGTTTTTTTTACATTTTTGAAAATCTATAGCCGTTCCCCCCACCGATGAAAAGATATACACTATATAACTTTTTTTTATCATCTAAGCCTCGCAACCCAATAGGTCTCTATGACGCTCGAGTAAATCCCGATTTAGCATCGCGGGCTCTTCTACTGTGACTTTCAAGTCATTGTTTATAAGTTCCAGCACAATTTCTAATGAATGTTCGTTTGGTATATCTTTCATTCCACTTGTCAATGTCTTCTGTTTAGCATTTTTACTTTATTAGAATTATCATTTGACAACTGCTCAATAGGTGTGATTCTTCTAACTACACTATCTATTTTAGCATTTAGAATCTGTGTCAACTTATTTATTTCCGATTCCATCCGTGTTCTGATTTTTGGCACCAATTCATCTACTATGGTATCCACATTGGATTTATCCAGTTTATTGATTTCATTGATTTTCGGGGTGAGTTTCTCAATCAAAGCATCCATTGAACTCTCTTACAGGGTTAACTGGTTCGAACTGTTGCTTCGTGTCTCCCTCATTTTGCGATTTGGCACCACTGTTAATCATTCTCTGTATGTACACTATCAAACTTCGTTTTTCGGCTACGCAATTCCATGAGTCGAATTGCGTAGCCACCTGTTGGATGTAATCCAATGCCCTTCGTGGTATTAGCCAGGGGAGTAGTTGTTTTCTAATAGGTGTTAGTCCGTCAACCTACAGTGTAGGTGAGTTGAGGCTGGCCTGAACAAATTGTTCATTTTTTGAATATTTGATTTGAAGCCAGTCCTCAAGCATACCCATGAATATTTGTTTTAGTAGTGATTTTGATAGTACTAATTTCAGGAACATGTTTTGGAGCACCTCAAGTGGATTAAGGTGTTTGTGGAATGTTCCACCCCATCAAGCGATTGCATATCTCAGATGACTCGTCACAAGTGCATGATACAGAATTTTTGTGATATGAGTGTATGTTAGTATTTTTAACAAATATTTGAATTTGTATGGTATACAACGTAACTCTCTCTCTATTTTGGATGGTCGGAGCTTCCTATCAACAGGCGCATATGACCAATGCTCCTCCTGGTACGTAACAGCTTATGTTATGTAAATAACAAAAGCTTCGTCGGGAGACAGAGACTGTATTGCAACTTTCAAGTCTGTGTTCGTAAAGGTGTGCTATTGAGTTGGTAGGTCTATTGTGCTTGTCTGTATGAGTAACTGCCTGAACTGGACTGGGCTGCTGTGCGATGCCTGGTTATAGCAGCACATGCGGCTACTTCGAGCGTTTTCTTGTGTGCTAGGAACAAGTGGATAAAAAGACAGATAGTACATACATTGGGATGATAGGATGGAATAAAGGAGTAATAATAGAAAGGAGGTGATAGTAAGGGAACCATCCCCCCCTGTTTACTTATAGTTTGATATGATTATATGTCATAAAATGTACTAGAATTTTGATAATACCAAAATGTAAAGAGCCAAGTACTGTTGACATAGTCAAGGGAGCCGGGATGCCTTTTTTGACTAATTGATGGTGAATATCATAACCAGGGATACTGTTAATTGGGCATTCGAAAAATGTATGTTCCAATGTATCAAGTTGGCCACACTCACAATGTGGACTTGAAGAAGCGCCGATACGAAATAAATGTGACTGAGTCCAACAATGTCCTGTTTTCATACGAAAAAGGAAATATGTCTCCTGTCCATTGCAGGAATTGTCGAATACCAAGGCCGTTTAGGGAAACAAGGGTGGATTTTACAATATGTTTTTCCTTCAGTCTGTATGTCTTGTTGCCATTTAGTATAAAAGTGTTGATTGATGTTGTTTTTCAGGAATGGTAAGAAGTTATGTTTATCTACTGGGATGTTCAATGGAACACTGAGAATCGTGACAATCTTCGCCAACTCATCCGCCTGCTCATTACCAACGATATGGGAATGTCCTGGAATCCATGAAAATTTGAAAGTATAGTGTGGAGTTGTAGTAGAGATAATGTGTTTAATGCTCAATGTAATATAGCCTATATTGGTCTGAAAATTCGCGTGCTTTAATCGTTCGAGGGCACTTGCAGAATCGGTGAGAAGAAAGTTGTGTCTCTTGCCCTTTTCCATACAGACCTGCATCTCTTTATACAAGGCAATCATCTCCGCGTCGCAAATGTTTAGGTGATCATGTAGTCGTGCTGAGAATTTATAGTCTAATTGTGGAATATAAATGCCAATACCCACCTTATTGTTTGTTTTTGATGCATCCGTATATACAAAATTGTAGTCAGTACAATATTGTTCTGAGAAAAGTAAGAAATGCTTGTTACAATCATGATCATTTTTTTAAATTTTGGTTTCCATAATGTGTACCGTCTGGAAATATGTCGACAAATTAAAACTGTAACTTGGTATGACAGGGTTTGTATACATGGTTTTTGAAATCAATTTACTAGTGTAACCTTATCTTGTTCATACAATGAGGTATACCAGATTATATGCCCAACACAAGGCACAGATTGCGAACAGCTAGCTTTTGTCAGGGAGGCAAGGGCGTGATTCAGTGCTATTTGAGAACTCCCAGAAATCCAATAGATGGCACTGAGAATAAGTCTGAAGTGAAATGTTGTTAATTGGACGCCATCTACAGAAAGAAAGATTATACAAACTTATTCTCAAGCCAATCTCTGTAGAAAGACTTTACCACGCTGGAAAAGAGATTCTTGAACATACAAATAAACACGCAGGTGTCGAATAGAAATATTTAATTGAAATTTTAGTAAATATCAAAGTACGATAGATTTAGAGAAGAGTTAAATATGGAATCAAATAATATAGAATGGTCAGAGGACCAACAATCAAGATGAATGCATTCAAACCTGTTACATTTATACTTATTGCTGAAGGGTGACGTTTTTCCACTTTGTTACTCCAGTGTGATATTCACTTCATTCCAAAAACTGTTCCTACAGTTTCACGATAGTATGATAGCGCTAGACCTCAGCTATCCCTTAGTATCCTCCATGAAAATCTCCACAGACAGGAAGGTCTCTACTATCACCATTAATACTTTATAAGGCCTCCAATCTCCTTTAAATTCTCCACAAGGTCTCAACAATTCTTTATGAAGTCTAATTACTCGTCAATAGTCCTTTATAAAAATTTGGACTGCTATGAATCGAATGCTTTATTGTAAAATTGATTGCTTTGTTGTGGAATCCTGGCAGAACTTTCAAATGAATGGATTCTATAATCTTTTGGGCAGGTCAATCAAAATTAGTCTACAGTTAACCTACACGGGTTTTTCTTGGCGTTACCAGGGCAGAAAATGGGCCCTTGAAGACTTCCGTCCTCTCCAAATTGAAATTCAGATTTGAAAAAAATAATTTCCGTTTCATTTCACGGTTACCAAGTCGAACACGCTTCATTCGATTCAATTCCACAAAACAGTAACCTGCACCGAAAACACAAGATGAGATAAAAGCAGAATCACATAACGCACAAACTATTTACATTTGAGGTGTAGCTTCTGAAAACTCTATACTGTGGTCGATTAATCGAAATTGTCGGCGATCAGTGTCTTCCATGTTCATTTCCAATTGCATTTGGAAACCATAAGACATCTTGAGTTAAAATTTGGCACACTTATCGAAAAAATGTTGAATTTTGGAATGAATGAAAAAAATTTCATCTGTTTTCAAAATTCCCAAGAAAAAAAATTGTATTTTAGAAATTAATTCGGAAACAAGGCATTTCTATTATTTCAACCGAAAGCCCTGTGAAAGTTACGTACATTCTGAAAAAATCAAACTGTCAGTATGCTTCCTTGCAAAATGCAATTAGAATTAGGAATTTGGCGGCATTTCCCACTATTTGAACCAGTATTATGAAATACGTCGAAACTTACCGACATTTTTAGTTCAGCCCCTAACGGGCAGATGGTGATGAGGCATGAGGTTTCGGAAAGCAGTTTCGATTACGGAAATACGCTGAAGGAAGGTCTAATTATTGCTTCCTTCCACGTGGCTGGCTTATACATTGGCGTAGTTGTTTTCAACGAGTGAAATTTGCACTTTATCGATAATGGGTATAATATGTAGGTATTGGTTCTTTTAGGAAAGAAACACATTTCTAGATATGATATCAAACATGATAGCAAAAAAAAAAACAATGATTTTGATGGCATTTAGTATAAAATAAAAATGAAACTGATCAATACATCGAAAAATGGAAGGAAAAAAATTGTAATTAATACAATTTCTTAGGGCCGAAGCATTTCTTTCGAGAAAATTTTCAGAGTAATGAAATTTGTGCATCGAATGAGTATTTTTTTTTCTGAGTCTTCTGGGTATTTAAGCTGGTAGCATTTGAACATTCCGTGATAGTACGTACCTACTGAACAAATTGAATCGTAAAAAGTTCAATGGTTTTCTAACTGTATAGCGTGTCTCTCGGTCTCTTATGTCTTATTCGTTTATGGAAATCATAATGCTAAATTATTCAGTGAATTTCACATCAATCTGAAATATTTTTGACGCTGCGACGTAGGCACTTCTATCGAAAAAGTTCTAGCAAAAATTGAATAAAAATTAAATGCGCGGCATACCCAAAAGTTTTTCATTAAAATATTTCTTGTTGACGATTCCCTCTTCCTGTTCATCGGTTTCCGAAAAAATAATTTGGATAAGCCCTATTTCGACTCGGGTGAAAAAGTTATATTTTATAATTCGATACAGAATTTTCATTACGATACAGATTTTCAACCAACAGAAACCCATTTGCATTTGACGTTTGTCAAGTCAAAATCGGAATAGGTATTGAATTTTTGAAGAATATATCCGAACTTCGATAGTCATAACAAAATGTCTGATACCAGCGATATGAGAGAATCACCTTCGACACCTTCGCCGGCAGAAAAACAGTTAGAATGATTAAATTTCTCATTTGTCAAATGCATGATTTATTATTTTATTTTTTCAAACTTATTTCTGGAGAGGCGAGCGGTCGCAAGCGCTGAGATTATGTTAGCTAATTGGGAGAGACAAGGGTTCGATTTTTTTCAATTTTTGATCTTCTCTTCATTCCTCATTGTTTTATTTCTCGAAGTAATACCATTAATTACAATTTTGTGGAATTTTTCAAAGAAATGCGTTTAATTAGTTTTATTGTTTGCAATACAAATATAAATATAATATTTGAAGTTCTTCACTATTTATCGGGTGTAATGTAATGAAAAATTAGGAATTGATAGAGTCTATATAATAATGGGAAAAGGCATATTTCTTATCTACTCCGAAAAGTTGCTGCGTTAAATGAAAATAGTTACTTGTAAATGAAACACTTCCTATCAGTCAACTTCTCATATAATGTGAATTTGCCTTCCACGAAAATACAAGAACTTATCTATGCTACTATTATAAAGAGGTGACGTCTATTACTTTTTTGTTTGAAGGGAGTAATCTTCGGAAATACTGATCGGATCATGGAAATTCTCTTTCTACCTGAAAGCCACCCTATTAGAGATTAATATAGGCTATTTTTCAGTACGATTGAACGAAAATTCAATAACTCAAATATTATATTATGTGAAACAAGTTGGAGAATAGCATGCGAGATGTGAATATCCACCGGCGTGCGCTGACTAACAGTTCGGTTCGACTTCTACACGAACAAAATCGGCGGCAGAATCTAGTATAGAATATATAAAAATACTTATCTTCGGTAACGGTTCCGGGCCGAAACCGAATCCGTTTCCATTATCGAAACATATTCATAAATACTAAAAAAAACTGTCAAAGATTTCACCTAGCATTACGTATAGATTCCAATAATAATTCAATTTTTTTTCCATTGTGGTAGGTTGACCATCCAAAAAACTCAGAAGCAAAATGAATGCACTACTAAAAAAAATTACTTTCAAAGTAAGTCATCATAAAAAACACATTTTTTTTCGCAACTTAACGTTTCAGTTTTCGCAGTTTTTTTCTAGCAACCATAGTATGTAATCAAAATATAACGAAATTTTCTCCCAAATCATTATACTACTGGCGAGGGGTCTGCGAATAACCAGGCTGCTCCTGATGTATGGCGTAGGGAGTAAGTAACAAGGCCTACCTGATGCTTAAAGACTTCGTGCGAAGTCGTATATGTATATATATATATATATATATATATATATATATATATATATATATATATATATATATATATATATATATATATATATATATATATATATATATATATATATATATATATATATATATATATATATATATATATATATATATATATATATATATATATATATATATATATATATATATATAATCTTTTTCCTGTGACAACAGCTGAGGTGTGATGAATTGGAATCTCACAGTGAAGTCGTATCAACTTCTTGAAAATGGCTCCAAAATCGACAGAAACGTCGATCCAGATGCGGTTCAACCCGAACTTGACAACATACAACTGACCGCGGAAACCTATCTGATCACATATATTGTAAACATCTACTTCATTCCCTTCGTACATGAATAACTACTTCATCACAATCAATCATAAATTCTACCGTTTGATAGGAGCTTATATTATGATCTTTTTTTTTGTATGTTTTTTTCTTATCAATGAAAGCAATATTATTATTATAATCTTTTCAACTGAAATTTTCTATATAGTTGGGACGACTATCTTGTTAACATTGCATGAACTCGTGCATGAATAAAAATGTGTTCGATCGGGTTTTTATTTTATCAACTATTACCTATTACCCTCTTCATTAACGTGTCCACTGAAACTTGTATGCACCTAGAAAGTAATTCCTTGTAGATTTTGGGTTGAAACATAATATAGGTACCTGCACTCCAATAAATAAGTCATAAAAAATATTCAGCAAATCTATCCTTGTCATTATCAAACATCATTCAAGCACACCGTCTCACTTTCTTCCATTAGTTCGACCGGTCATAAATTCACCCTTCTTCCAAACATGGACAGGCGTTACCAGATGATAGTATCTTGTATCTTGCGTCCTTGTATTAACGGTCTAAGAGACCATTAAATTAAAGAAGTAGGTATAACTAACGATCCGGCAACATAGTTCAACATCAATTCAACATTTTGACAGATATTAGTTTTGATGCCAGATATATCGATGAAAACAAGGATGACGAAAACAAACTGTGAAATGGGTTCATATATGAGATAAATATTCATTATAATATATCGTAGCGCCGTCGCCGGATTAGTTTGTCAAGCCCAAGTGAACGCTGACCATAAGAAGAAGAATCATCACTGTCAAGTGGTCTGCTGGATTTGACATATTTACATTTCCATAACCAAAAACCAAATTTGCTAATTGAAACACTGAAATGAATAAATGATTATACGTATTGAAAGTAGAGAAGTAAAGACCTTCGTGAGCTGTGAAAATAAACATAATTACTTATTTCATCAGATGGTATGCCTTTAGGAAGTGTTTAAGTGACCAGTGTTTGTATTTATTTCCAGCAGTGTGAATTTAGCTGCTAAAGTCAGCTGCCAAAATTTCCGATCTCACCCGAATGGTCCCCAGACACCAGTGGCGCACCAATTTTTTTTAGAGGGGTTTAATTGGGAAATTTGAAATGACTGGTGAATTTAGCTGCTGAAGTCAGCTGCAAAAATTTCCGATCTCACCCGAATGGTCCCCAGACACCAGTGGCGCACCAATTTTTTTTAGAGGGGTTCAACTGAGAAATTTGAAATGACGGGAAGAAATCATCAGCAACGAAGAATTACGAAAAAAAATTGTTTGTGAAAAATAAATTGAATTATGAGTTTGTATCTTCACATCAGTGCCACAAAATCCTCATTGAATGTCTAACATGAACTGAACCGACAAGGAACAATACAAATTATGTTGATTGGATTGAGAAAACTAGAACTCATACTTTTCGCACCCCGTGCCAATCCACGTTCCCACCCTTATTCTGTATATTACCAGAAATTCCCTCCACCTATACAATCCAGACCGTCACGCTTGAACTCATGCAGATACATTGAGACTTAAAAGACAGATTGGTATATCAGTGTCAAAGTTCTTGCACCCCATGCCAATCCCAATTTCCACCGCTAGTTGGCGAAAATAAAAAAAAAATTCTACCATCGATACAATCCAGACTGTCACGATGAAAATCATGCAGAGACATTCAGGAACAGTAAAAGACTTGATATATCAGGGCCAGATTCCTTGCATCCCGTGCCAACCCCTATTTCCACCCTTCAGTTGACGAAAATTAAAAAAATTCCAACCGCCGACACAATCCGGACTGTCACGATGAAAATCATGCAGAGACATCCAGGAACAATAAAAGAGTCGATATATCGGGGCCAAATTTCTTGCACTCCGTGCCAACCCCTATTTCCACCCCTAGTTTACAAAAACCAAAAAAATTCCTACCGCCGACACAATCCGGACTGTCACGATGAAAATCATGCAGAGACATTCAGGAACAATAAGAAAATCGATATATCAGGGCCAGATTCCTTGCACCCCGTGCCAACCCCTATTTCCACCCCTAGTAGACGAAAAATAAAAAAATTCCTACCGCCGACACAATCCGGACTGTCACGATGAAAATCATGCAGAGACATTCAGGAACAATAAGAGAATCGATATATCAGGGCCAGATTCCTTGCACCTCGTGCCAACCCCTATTTCCACCCCTAGTAGACGAAAACTAAAAAAATTCCCACCGCCGACAAAATCCGGACTGTCACGATGAAAATCATGCAGAGACATTCAGGAACAATAGAAGAATCGATATATCAGGGCCAGATTTCTTGCACCCCGTGCCAACCCCTATTTCCACCCTTTAGTTGACGAAAATTTAAAAAAAAATTTACTGCCGATACAATCCGGACTGTCACGATGAAAATCATGCAGGGACATTCAGGAACAATAGAAGAATCGATATATCAGGGCCAGACTCGGGGCCAGATTCCTTGCACCCCGTGTCAACCCCTATTTCCACCCCTAGTAGACGAAAACTAAAAAAATTCCTACCGCCGACACAATCCGGACTGTCACGATGAAAATCATGCAGAGACATTCAGGAACAATAAGAGAATCGATATATCAGGGCCAGATTCCTTGCACCTCGTGCCAACCCCTATTTCCACCCCTAGTAGACGGAAACTAAAAAAATTCCCACCGCCGACACAATCCGGACTGTCACGATGAAAATCATGCAGAGACATTCAGGAACAATAAAAGAGTCGATATATCGGGGCCAAATTTCTTGCACTCCGTGCCAACCCCTATTTCCACCCCTAGTTTACAAAAACCAAAAAATTCCTACCGCCGACACAATCCGGACTGTCACGATGAAAATCATGCAGAGACATTCAGGAACAATAAGAAAATCGATATATCAGGGCCAGATTCCTTGCACCCCGTGCCAACCCCTATTTCCACCCCTAGTAGACGAAAAATAAAAAAATTCCTACCGCCGACACAATCCGGACTGTCACGATGAAAATCATGCAGAGACATTCAGGAACAATAAGAGAATCGATATATCAGGGCCAGATTCCTTGCACCTCGTGCCAACCCCTATTTCCACCCCTAGTAGACGAAAACTAAAAAAATTCCCACCGCCGACACAATCCGGACTGTCACGATGAAAATCATGCATAGACATTCAGGAACAATAGAAGAATCGATATATCAGGGTCAGATTCCTTGCACCCCGTGCCAACCCCTATTTCCACCCCTAGTAGACGAAAACTAAAAAAATTCCTACCGCCGACACAATCCGGACTGTCACGATGAAAATCATGCAGAGACATTCAGGAACAATCGATATATCAGGAAAAAATTCCTTGCACCCCGTGCAAACCTTTATTTCCACCCCTAGTAGACGAAAACTAAAAAAATTCCTACCGCCGACACAATCCGGACTGTCAAGATGAAAATCATGCAGAGACATTCAGGAACAATAGAATAATCGATATATCAGGGACAAATTCCTTGCACCCCGTGCCAACCCACATTTCCACCCATTAGTTGACGAAAATTAAAAAAATTCCTACCCTCGATACATTTCAGACTGTCACGATGAAAATCATGCGGAGACATTCAGAAACAATAAGAGAATCGATATATCAGGGCCAGATTTCTTGCATCCCGTGCCAATCCTAATTCCCAGACAGCTATCGGTGGAATAAACTGAGGATATATGTCTAGGATTTGAGGATATCCCCAGGATATGTGCACTTTGTACCAAGGATATCCTGAGGATGTAGAAGTGAGACTCTTTTCTTCATCCCCAGGATAACCTTCAGTGGTCCTTTTTCTATAGGTTCATCGATTACTGAATTTCTTTCAGGATCACTATGAGAATCATTTGAAGGGGAACAATCTGAATTAATATGAGATGATAATGAATCTGTATCGGTTTGTCTCAAAGATATGGTGTCTTCATTATCATTCCCATAATTTTGATTGAGAGCAAGTATTCTATCCATATCATTCTGTGCGTACCGAAAGTAAGATGCTCTGCTTTTCTTTCTTTTTGCTCTCGACATTTTTATAATTCGTACTCACATTCAACAATATATAACAAATAAAGGACAGTAGGTAGGTATGTTATCGTTTAATAATTCAAGCAGTTACAATGACTGACCTGTATTCTTCACTCTAAGTAGTTATATCATAAAAACAATACACAACAATAACCACAGACTACAACTGAGACGTCTTAAAACTTGAAACACCACAACACACGAATCATTTTCACCTATCACTGAACCTAACCTAACCACGGAAAACGAAATGTTTTCTGTGACCACGGCACACCATCGCATGCAGAAGGATAACGCACCTGGTGTGATAATACTGTTTCCTGATTGGCTGTTGAATAAGCACTTGTCATTCAGAGCCAATCAGAAGAGAGTATGCTGTATTCTCAAAGCTGATGTCTCTACAAATGAACATGTAGCAAAAAATAGAGGAAAGTTGATAAAGAACTTAATTATTGAACAATAAAATTGAATGTACTCTGCAAAGAATTATTCTTCAAAAGTAATCAGCAGATCATATCATTCTGAAAGACAATAAGATTAATCAGTCTTATTCAGACGTACATATTTGATATCGCTCGTTGAAATAAACACGACTGTCTCACTTCAGGTAATTACATTTTCCAAAAATTAATAGAATTTTTTCAATAACCAATATCTTCGTCTTAATAAGGTCGGTGTGGAGTTTTATTAATTTCGGAAAGTAAAATTTTTCAATACTCAAATTCCATCTGCATTTTTTTTCGGCGAACAAAATGTTTATCCCACCATTGGCCCAGGTCGTGGGATATATTTGAACGTTATCCCAGGGATGTGGAAAACTGGATATCATTGGGATAATATGTTACCATATAGTATATACTCAGGATATACAAAAAGGTTATCCCTGGGATATTTACATTTGGCTCAACCTGGGTTATGATGACGACTAAGGGAAAGCCTGAGGATAACCTACGGATATTGTAGGAGGATTATCCCATTATTGGATATCCAGGATCATTCTGGGATATCCTGAGGATATAGTGTGCTGTGTGGGTTTTAACCATTATATTTGTCGAAATATTCAAATATTTTTACCACATATACAATCCACACTCTCATGATGAAACTCATGCAGAAACATTCGAAAACAACAGAGGAATCGATATATCAGGTCAAAATTCCTTGCACCCGTTTAACCCTTATTTCCGCCCGGCCCCATACGGCAAAATATTCAAAAATTCCTACCACCCATACAATCCAGACGATCACGAGGAAAATCATGTTGAAACATTTGGGCATTGTTGAGATATTGGTCTGGATTTTAATTGCTTTTCGGATCACATAAATATTTGCATGTAGACAGATGTCTGTATCAAAAATATATTCCTTGTAACGTTTTTTTTTGTTCAGAGTATAACGCGAACTATTTTATGGAATTCCCTGCATACATGTCCTGTTCGATCACGATCCTAGTGATGCTCTCTACTGATAGGTGCCACCAGCCAACAATGAATTCGAGCCTAATATTTATCATTTATAATGATATCTATACCTAGAACATTCCAGGTTCTACCCGTCTCTATTAGATGGCACACGACTTCACTCTTCCGAATCTCAAACTCCATTTCTGTCCTCTGAAAATATTTTTCAATATTGTGGATAGTTACCAAGGTGATGTGATATGATAAGCGGCTTCGCCTCTCTGCCTCAGCAAATTGCGTTTTTTGCATTATTTAATTGGATTTGTTATGCTGTATGGCTATTGCTTTTTCATCACTTAATCATCATTTATTAATAGGTTTTATACCTATTTGGAATAGAAACCTTCCTTTATTGGGGTAAGTTTTTTTAGTCACTAGTTTTTTTGATTTCATTTGCTTAAAAAAAAAAAGGATGTGGCCCATTCTCCAATCCTGTGAATATTTATTCATAATTCTCTCGTAGGGTTTCTTCTGGAGAGTACCAACACATTCATCTGAGAAAAGCTTCCGGCTTCAAAATTTGATTGACTCCAGTCTCCGAATCACTTTCGTCAGCCGAATCCGAAGTTTTGGTACTAATTGGCAGATTCAGATTTCTACATTTCCTGAGACTCTTCTACTCTACATTTATGTAACAGTGGAACATTTTTTTTACACGAGAGCACTGCTACAAGAAGTCGTCGTCTCTTTAGGATATTACCCAGAACTCCAAACACCTTCATCCATCGTGGGAAATTAAGGCCAGATATTCGATATTTTCTGATTCATTTTTTTATTTTATTTCATTTATTTCTCCATAACTGATTACGAAAAATTATTGGTACTGATATATTTAACGCGCACAATTCATTCAAAATTATTGCTTTGAAGATTCAATCGTATTTTTTTTGCAACGTGTCATTATATGAGACTCACACTTGTTACGCTGAACATAGTACTATGCACAGGCGGATTATATAATATTAATGTTGATCATACTTAACTTGGATTCTCCTAACATTCGATTATTTGAATGCTCGAATTATTAAATGATATTTTATTTTAACGTTGTTTTCGTTTTTCAACAGAGATCAGTGGAATATTTTATGTAGTCGCTGGATAATTTTTTGTCATGTAATATGAATTTTGTTTTCCGTGGTTGGCATAATTCCAAAATACTACTGTTTTAAATCCGGTGGCGCCCTATTCAACATCAATTTTTTTAGTTTCCTCCTACTCACGACCCAAAGAAGTTTCCTGACCAAGAGCACCGTGCAAGTGTCTTTTTTTTAAAAAAATGGTTACATAAATTGCGCCCAACGTTTGAGGCTTGAGGAAACCTGCATAACTTTTATTGCATATTTATTTTCAATATCCAGACTTCATAAAGTATTTCGAGTAATTCTCCAGATTGTTTTTGTTGAAAATCGAAAACTCAGTCAGCGAGTATAGAGCATAAAAAGTGTCAACAGATTTTTTGTGCTCTGCATTCCTATTCCTTTGATCGTGTGCGAAAGGTAAACGAACATTTTCATAACTTGTTGAACTGAAAATATTCGATTGGCATATTTCGTGGTTTTGAAGAATTTTTATTGGAATTTTGGTAGTTGTTTGTCTATGAATTCGCGCATACATTTTTACGAATCGATTGATTTGAAGTTGCTTCAGATTTAAATTGAAATTGTATTGACACCGATCGGCAAGTTTATGAATGAAAAAAACTTGTTTGTCCGTAGAAATCTGAATTACCATTTCTTTTTTACATTGGTGCTGTTTTACTTTATCTTTGATTTTCTATTTTTTTTTGGTTGTCTGTGCACTTGAATTCCAACTCGCATAAACTTTACAAAATGGAAGATATCTTCAAGGTGAATCATTTGTTGGCTGATGAGCTCGATTATGAATTAAAAATAAGAGGAATTGCATCTCAAAAGAATCAAAGTGATAAGAGAAAAGTTATGGCTAGGTTATTAGAAAAAGAGAGAGATATTCCGGGAAAATTGATCGATATGACGGTATACACGGTTGATTTTGAAAGTGAGAAAAAAGCCATCGAGAATACATTATCATCAATTACGTCTTTAATTAACGATTTTGAGGGTAGCAGTAGTGATTCCTTGTTTTTGCGGCTCAAATCAAGGTTAAATCACCTCGACGGTAGAATAAAACGAATGCTTTTGCCAGATGATCCAAGTAACCCAGATAATGATAGTATGAGAGCAACTGTGAAATCATATAAAGACGAAACTTATGCAACATATTTGATTTTGGAAAATGACCTACATGAAAAAGTAATAGGTCAAGAATCAGCCAACTCTGACACTTTCAACAGTACGGTTAATCCTGTCATCAACATTCCAGCTCCTGTTATTTCATATCCTTCTAAATCTATACCACTCTCAGAATGGGGTGTTAAGTTCAACGGAGATTCAAAAAATGTTTATTCTTTCATTGAACGAGTGAGTGAATTAGCGAAATCAAGAAAAGTCGATAAGAAAGATCTTTTTGATTCAGCGGTCGAATTGTTTGTTGGTGATGCTTTTATATGGTTTAGAGGGGTACAAGCTAGAGTTACAGATTGGGACTCGTTGATTTCGCAATTAAAAAAAGATTTTCTTTCACCAAACGTAGATGATGATATATGGAATGAAATAAAGTCATTTAAACAGAGGAAAAATGTTAGGGTTGCAATTTTCATTGCACACTTGGAAAATTTATTTAGTAGGTTGAGTCGACCTCATAACGAGGCAACTAAAATTAAATATATTAGAAATAATTTACTTCCCGAATATATGAGCCACCTAGTTCTGGTTGATATCGATACAGTTCCCCCATTACAGGATTTAGTTAGAAAACTTTATGATGCAAATTCATCAAGATTCAATGACTCTAAAAAAATCGTGAAACTAGAGAAGTAGCTGCGAATTTCAATAACAACCCTAGTAAAGCATTATCGAAGGGTAGACAAAAAACTTTTCATAGAAAACAAAATTCTTCATTGAATGAAACACATTCTAGCCAAAATGAGATCGATAATTGCGACATAGAAAATAATATTGAGCCTGGTACTTCTGGAGTTTGACCTACTACCACCTCTAAAGTAATCATTTGTTGGA
The DNA here is from genome assembly GCA_032362365.1 of Zygogramma bicolorata. Lineage (NCBI taxonomy): Eukaryota > Metazoa > Arthropoda > Insecta > Coleoptera > Chrysomelidae > Zygogramma > Zygogramma bicolorata. The sequence goes on from JAVJAQ010005177.1 coordinate 117,747, forward strand.
ACTGTGGTGGAAAAAATCATGTCTTCTCATCTTGTCTTTTGAAAAGAAAAGTATTTTGCTTCCGTTGTGGAAATCCGGGGGTGAGCAGTAAACAATGTAAGTCTTGTTCAAAAAACTAATGAGAAGGATACGACAAAATGGCCAACGTATCCATTCTCTCGAAAAGGCTAAATCTGAAGATAGTTGTGATTTTGAAAATTATGATTCTGTGTCTCCGGTTCCTTGTGATGATATTGAAGCGAAACAAGCCGCACCACTTTTTGTTAAACGTAATTTCGATAACAGACCTTACATTAAAATAAATTTTTTTGATCGAGACATTTCTATTTTATTAGATTCTGGTTCAACCACTTCTGTGGTCGGGTCAGGTGGAATAAAATTGATTAAGCAGTACGGTTTGAAAATATTTCCTCCAGTTCATCAAAATATTTCAACGGCAGATGGAAAAGATCAACAAGTTACTGGAATAGTTGATTTACCTATTTGTATTGGTTCTGTATGTCAGGTTATTAAAGTGATTTTGCGAAACGATTCCAACTATAAGTAGATTTTGAAAATAATGAATGGCATATTCAGGCTGAATGTTGTGATGAGAAAGAATTAAATTTATTCTCATATCCTGATCAAGCTAATTTTAATGGTGAGCAATGTTTATCTCTAGAAAGTTTGAGCTTAGAAGAAAGATTACAAGTTGAAAAAATTATTGAGTCTTTCCAAGAAATTTGTAGTAGAAAGAAAGGGTTAGGTAGAACAAATAAAGTAACTATGAACATTGATACAGGTAATACAAAACCTTTTAAGAAAAAACAGTACTTATTATCCCCATATATGCTGAACATATTGAATTCTGAGTTGGATGAGATGATAAAACTTGGGGTTGTCGAACCTTCGAGAAGCCCTTGGTCATCCCCAGTCTTACTAGTCAAAAAAAGGGTGGTGAGTACCGGTTTTGTTTCTACGGCCGTTATTTGAATGAGGTAACAAAACATGACTCCTATCCCTTGCCTCATATTGACAGAATACTAAATATGCTTCGGGATGCCAAGTATATTTCGTCAATTGATCTGAGGAGAGCCTTCTGGCAGATTCCACTAGATGATTCGTCCAAGGAAAATAACCGCATTTAGCGTTGCAGGTCGAGGTCTTTTTCAGTTTTCCGTGGTTCCTTATGGACTTTGTAATTCTGCGCAGACGCAACAAAGGCTGGTAGATGCACTGTTTGGACCCAAGTTCGAACCGAAGATATTTGCATACTTGGATGACATTATTATTACTAGTTCCTCCTTCCAAGAACATATAGAGTTGTTGTCAGAGGTAAAAAATATCCTGACAGATGCCAATTTGACAATAAATTTGAAGAAGTGCGAGGTCTTCAAAACATCATTGAAATTTTTAGGTTTCATTGTCGGTGCTGATGGTCTTCATACGGATCCGGATAAGGTTTCAGTTATGCTGAATTACCCCAGACCTAAAACTTCTACCGAAATGAAGCGATTTATAGGGATGTGCTCGTGGTACCGTCGCTTCATAAACGGATTTTCCAGTCTGGTAGCTCCTTTGATTTCTTTGTTGAAGGGCAAAAAAAAGAAACAAAGTATTTCTTGGACCTTCGAAGCAGAATCAGCGTTCGTCAGTATAAAGGATGCTTTAATTTCAGCTCCTATCTTATCGCAACCAGATTTCAATCAAATTTTCACTATTCAAAGTGATGAATCCGACACAGGTATTAGGTGGTGTTTTAACGCAGTCGCTCGATGGGGAAGAGAGGGTGATTGCCTACGCAAGTCGTGCTCTCAGTCGTGCAGAAAGAAATTATTCCGTAACGGAAAGGGAATGTCTAGCTGTGATTTTCTGCATTGATAAGTTCAGGCCCTACATTGAAGGTACTAGGTTTCGTTTTCTGACAGATCACCATTCACTTTTATGGTTGAATAACATAAAGAATCCTTCAAGAAAATTAGCAAGATGGGCAATGCGTTTGCGTCAACATAACTTTGAACTGATTCATCGAAAAGGTGTATATAATGTCGTCCCAGATGCTTTATCGAGAATACCTCATCAATTTTCTGATGTAGCAGTGTTGGAAATTCCTACTGATAATCTAGATTCCTGGTGTAAATCTCTTCGAGAAAAAATTATGAGCTCGCCAGATCTCTATCCCCAACCCAAATAGCACACGACGTCCTGAAGACGAACCATTTATGTCCTAGTTACGTCGATACGTCCCGGGACGTATAGGAGACATTCGAAGAACGTACATTACCGGATGTACCATGTATATACTGGTTAGACGTCCCATGTAGGTACATACTTGGTCCCGTTCCAATCGGAATGTAATAAAAACATACATGCTTGGAAGTACTATGTACGTACTTTATTAAGTGTCCCTGATACGTTTACATTAACTCCTCTTCAGGTACGTACTTTTCGGAATGAATTAGGGACATACCAATGACGTGTTTTTTTCTGAATCCCATGTACGTACTGCTCAGACGTATCATTTACGTACATGTTTGGAAGAACTATGTTCGTACTATTTGGACCTTCCAGGTGCGTACATATTGAGTCCCTTTCAGATACGTATATTTCGAAACGTTTGCGGGACATAATAGTAATGACGTACATTTTTGAACATCGTATGTACATACTATTTGGACGTCTCGTTGACGTACTCTTTTGTACATACTGTTTGGACCTCCCAAGTACGTACGGATTGGGTTCCTTTCATTTTCTACATTTCTGTTAGTATGTACATACTGTTTGGACCTCCCGAGAACGTACGTATTGGGTCTCTTTCGGTTCAAGGGGTATTGGGATTTTGAGAGTGATCACTTAGTGTATTCAAACATATATCAATATTGGTAATGCAATATTCATAATGAATTATTCCTAAAAAAATTTGGAAAAATTGAAACATCGACATGTGGTGAATTTAAATACCAGAAAATTACATACAGAATTTTTTGCACAGCAAGTTTGATATTCCAAAACCGCCATCACATGAGACAGTGATCCTTTAGTGTTTTTTCGAATATATTTTCATTGTTACTGAACTATCTAAAATTTTAATATTATCTCGAACAAAACTAACTTGAAGTCATCACATCTAAAGCACTCAACTCCTTCTTAAAAACAAGTCTCTCCGTGCCGTAGAGCGTAACAGTGGTCGACAATAATATCTCCATAGAAAAGGTCGAGAGTTCAAGCCCCGCAGCAGCCAGGTCTTTTTCCAGGTAAGTATTCGGTTAGATGGTTAGTACACGTGAATGAGTAAAATTTCCAACTTGACTATTTGGTAAAAAAGAAATGAATAATCCCGAATATGAAAACTTAGATTCATTAAGTGATATCAAATGATATATCATTACGTTGTTTTCGAATATTGATCTAATATCGCCGAATGTTCACATTTTTTTGTGGCCACTATTGATATCATCTACATTATAAGGTTAATATTCCCGTAATATTGAACCAATATGGGTCAAATATGTTTGTTCTACTTGGGATAGCGCATATAGAATGGAAAATGTACGTTTTCGGAATGTCCCAAACAGTTCCCCGTTCTGTACATTTCAGGTCCTGTGTGGACTAGAAAAGTACGTACCTGGGATTACCGACTATGCGGAAACGGTAAGTCGCAGGGAGGTCTTATGTACGTCTGTCGGAGACAAAAGTACGTCCTAAATACGTACAATGCATCCTCACCATACATATGCAGTACGTCCACTGGACGTACTTGTGCTATTTGGGAATGGAAAGTCGAGAAGGGCCTTATTTATAAATTCATACCTTCTGACCTTCCTGTAAAAACGAATTTTTCCGATTGGAAGTACCCAAGACTATCAGAGAAACTGTCATTCATTCATGCCATGACTCTGTGACCTCAGGTCATTTTGGTTACCGAAAAACTTTAGCAAGAGTACAGGAACAATACTATTGGCCCAAGATGTCCTTAAGTATGTTCGAAAATGCCAAGTATGTGGAGCCCAAAAAGATTTGCCTTTCTCGCGAATGGGTTTGATGGTGGTGAAAAATATGTTCAGTTTCCGTGGCAGATTATATCCGTTGACTTAATGGGTCCATTCCTCAGGTCTTCAAAAGGTAATACCCATCTACTTGTTGTCTGTGACTGGCTTACCAAATATACTGTAATGTGCCCTTTAAGAAAAGCTTTAGCTGAGAATATTGTGAAATTTATTGAATCCAATATATTCCTGCTCTTTGGGGTTCCCCAACTCATATTATGTGATAATGGGTCACAGTTTGCTGGAAGTTTTCAAAAAATTGGTAGATTAGTATAAAGTACAAAAAATTTGGTTCACCCCAAAATATTCTCCACAGTGCAATTTTGTCGAACTTAGTAATAAAACCATAGGTATAGTAATTAGGTGTTTCATTGATAAGCATACCAATTGGGATGTTAATTTGAATAAAATTCAGCAGGCTATAAATACTTCCAAGCATGAAGTGACAGGATTCACACCTACATATCTAAATTTCGGGAGATATGTTCCGCTCTCTGGAAATTTTTATGGTGAAATTGGGAGTACAGCGGATATTGAAATAACTCCGGGCGATCGGGAAGCTTATGCATCAGAAATGAAGTGTCTTGCCAATATATTCGAGGAGGTTAGATCAAATTTTTATTCTTCTCATGCACGCAATGCTAATAGATACAATCTTCGTAAGAGAGATTTTTCTTTTAATCAAGGTGATAAGGTTTGGAAGGGAAATAAAACTTTGTCAGATGCTAGTAATGAATACACTTCAAAATTAGCTCCCAAATTTATTTTGTGTGAAGTGAAAAAGAGAATTTCACGTTTAGTATATCAGCTAGAAACCATGCAAGGTTCTGATGTAGGACAATGGCACATAAAAGATCTCAAACCTTATTTTGGTTCCAACGCAGATGTCTCAGTAAATTAGATATAATGTTTGTATGATAGGTGTATATATAGATTTTTCTGTAATCTAATTCTATAATTAGTTATGTTTTATATTTAGAAAATATTTGCGTTTATAGAACTCATCGATCAGTGTATTGAACACTGGCGTGAGATGTTATATTCGAAGTAAGAAACCGGGTGACTGCAGCACTCGTTTCCATTAGTTTTTATTCAGTTTTGACATGCCATACATCATTGTTTATAGAGGAACATTGTTGTAATATATCAATTGCTCAGCTATTTTTAGTAGTTGGTAACAGATATTCTCAAAATGAAAAGAGGATAACAATTTTTACTTTGGTATTGAACCATTGCATGTTTTGGTAGACATTCCCTATTTTTGACATATCCCCATTTTGACTTAACCGATATTGACTCCGTAAGGACGTATGATACGCGTAGTTATCAAACCAAAACACTGATGCACATAAAATAATCTAGCAGGCTAGATGATTTTATTTTCGGAGGAGGTTGATGTAACGTTTTTTTTTGTTCAGAGTATATCGCGAACTATTTTATGGAATTCCCTGTATACATGTCATGTTCGATCACGATCCTAGTGATGCTCTCTACTGATAGGTGCCACCAGCCAACAATGAAATCGAGCCTAATATTTATCATTTATAATGATATCTATACCTAGAACATTCCAGGTTCTACCCGTCTCTATTAGATGGCACACGACTTCACTCTTCCGAATCTCAAACTCCATTTCTGTCCTCTGAAAATATATTGTGGATAGTTACCAAGGTGATGTGATATGATAAGCGGCTTGGCCTATCTGCCTCAGCAAATTGCGTTTTTTGCATTATTTCTCAATTGGATTTGTTATGCTGTATGGCTATTGCTTTTTCATCACTTTGTAGTTCATTTAATAATAGGTTTTATACCTTTTTGGAATAGAAACCTTCCTTTATTGGAGTAAGTTTTTTTAGTCACTAGTTTTTTTGATTTCATTTGCTTACAAAAAAGGATTTGGCCCATTCTCCAATCCTGTGAATAATTATTCATAATTCTCTCGTAGGGTTTCTTCTGGAGAGTACCAACACATTCATCTGAGAAAAGCTTCCGACTTCGAAATTTGTTATATAATAAATTTGATTGACTCCAGTCTCCGAATCACCTTAGTCAGCCGAATCCGAAGTTTTGGTACTAATTGGCAGATTCAGATTTCTACATTTCCTGAGACTCCTCTACTCTACATTTATGTAACAGTGGAACATTTTTTTACACGAGAGCACTGCTACAAGAAGTCGTCGTCTCTTTAGGATATTACCCAGAACTCCAAACACCTTCAATCATCGTGGGAAATTAAGGCCAGATATTCGATATTTTCTGATTCATTTTTTTATTTTATTTCATTTATTTCTCCATAACTGATTACGAAAAATTATTGGTACTGATATATTTAACGCGCACAATTAATTCAAAATTATTGCTTTGAAGATTCAATCGTATTTTTTTTACAACGAGTCATTATATAAGACTCACACTTGTTACGCTGAACATAGTACTATGCACAGGCGGATTATATAATATTAATGTTGATCATACTTAACTTGGATTCTCCTAACATTTGATTATTTGAATGCTCGAATTATTAAATGATATTTTATTTTAACGTTCCTTGGAATTTCTTCCTGACGTTTCGCTAGCGCGAGTGGCCAGCTTCTTCAGAGGCTTTTTCATCTCCGATGACGGCCTTCAAGCCCGAAGAGAAGTAGTTATACTAATAACCTCGGCCGCGAAAGCCTTAACCATTTTGTTATTTTAACGTTGTTTTCGTTTTCCAACAGAGATCGGTGGAATATTTCATGTAGTCGCTGGATAATTTTTTGTCACGTCATGTAATATGAATTTTGTTTTCCGTGGTTGGCATAATTCCAAAATACTACTGTTTTAAATCCGGTGGCGCCCTATTCAACATCAATTTTTTTAGTTTCCTCCTACTCACGACCCAAAGAAGTTCCCTGACCAAGAGCACCGTGCAAGTGTCCTTTTTGATAAAAAAAAGGTTACATCTTCCGAGAGGCGAAAGAAGTGGTCCTGAATAAATTATCAGATTATATGCTTGGCAGAAAAATAATTAGTGTTGCGAGAATCCAAACCTTCCAGTACTTGGTAATGATATTTTGAAGGTCACAGTAATTAGAATTCTTCTATTTGTCATCCCTTCCACATTATTCTCGATTCTGGATATCTGGTTAATTATCCAGTTACATTAAAAATATATCAGGGTGATTTAGTGCGTTAGCTATTATTTTCGATTGTGTGTATTTCTTTGCATGATTGTGGTAAGTCCATTATTCTTTTCGTTTCGTCTTTTTTTCTAATCGCCTATATTCAAAGTTCATCAGTTCATTTTGTTCAGATATTTTGTTCGAATATCATTTTTCAATTTATTTTACTAACAGTTCAGTAGTAGTTTCAAGTTTATCATTATTAACATTTTATTAGTAGATTAATCATTAGGACATGAGTTTTTCACTTCAATTTCACCGTAAGTTTTTAGTTGTAATTAAATTGGGAATAATTTTTTTTTGTTTGAGTTTGTTTTAGATACAATTGAAATTAGGAGATAAATATTTTAAATACTCAGCAGATTGGCTCTTTTTACATTATTTCAATTTTGATTCCATTCTCTACCTCTCGATAAACAGTTTATGATGGATGCGATGGAGAAAAACATGAAACTTTCAAAGCACATCACTGATGCTATTTTGGATCTGGAACCAAATTGCACTTTAATTATCTTGATGAATAAGAGTCCGAGTGATCCAATATTTTTTAAGATTTCTTCGAAAAATTACAAAAATCTGAGGTATCCCAGTCAAGTGTATAGACATATTCAGAGAAATAGACATGTAATCGAGAGACTTTTGGATAATAAAATGATAGATAGCGGCAGTAGCGAAAATAAAAAAATAAATAAAATATTGAAGATTATCAAAACAGGTAACATTACTCCCAGTGACTTGAAATCATATAGGTCTCAATCTTCGGAATATAAAAAAATCTGTCACGAACTAGGAATGAGTGATAGAAAATTAAATAAGAAGAAACTCATTTATTCTTATTACTCAAAGTATTTGAGAGGATATGCTTACCAGAAATCTTCGAATTCAGATGAACTGTCGAAAACAGGATCACAATTCATATGTTCTACACCTGTTAATCCACTGATGTCAGCTTCTGTACCCCTGAATATTTCTCCCCAATCGAAATGAAACTTTTTCGAAGTAACTGCAGAGGGTTTCGAACAAAGAATAACTTCTGCCTCATCTTCTTCGAATAGTCATATTTCTCTACAACCGCTTTCAGTTATTGAAAATGAAAACCTTAAAGACGAAAATCCTGAAACCAAATCCGAACACAACTCTATATCTGGCTCATCGTGTGCTCTATCTCCGCAGGATTCCAAACAAATTGAAGATATTATTTCATCCATTCAGCAAACTGATAAGGATAAAAATGATATAACTCCTGAAAGTTTTCAAATACCTAAAAGTATGTACAACCTGTCCAATGAATCATGTTGTGATATCATACCAAGTAGTTCAAAAAATGTTGAATCTCTGCCAAAAGCTAGCTATAAAGATTGTACAATAATGGAAGGTAGTTTCAAGATTGAAAACAACGTTCTTTCCACTATATTGAAAGATAATAAATTAGTCACATCATTTTATCCCTTTTACTTCCGGAATCGAATCGATAAATATGTTAATAATGTTTGTTGTATAATGATGCGGTATCCAAAGTACTTGAAGAACAGCATCATCAAGATCCATGCAGCTTGCAAGTGCAATAATTATAAATGCAAAGAATTCAAAATCATTGTAAAAAATTCCAATGTAGATGTGTACTCCTCATCGGTGAACTTTTGCCATCCCTATATGATGACATCTTGTGTAAGAGGTGTGGAAAGAGAAATTATAAAAAAAACACTTTTGCGTAGAAAACCATCAGAATATAAAAAAAAACTATTCTGAAGGCAGATGAAAACTTGATTAAATCTGGAAATTTGCAGCATATTAAATCAGATTGCACTTCAAGGAAAATGAAATCTGAGGCGATGGCGCAATGGGAGCGAAGTAAAAACGATATTATAGACCTGATCATGATGCAGTTAGATCACGGAGATTATATTCAAGAAATATGCATACCTTTCAATGTAAAAGTTTATAGTGAGGAACAATTCACAGTCATCGACAATATTGCCAAAAATGGTCTACCGATATTATATTTCGATGCCACTGGCAGCGTGGTTCGAAAACCCAAACCTCTAGGTAAAATTAAAACAGTTTTGTTGTATTCCGGTGTGATTTCATCATCAATAACCCAAAGAATTCTTCCAGTTTTCGAAATGATATCATCCGATCATTTCTCAAAAGTTATATTCAAAATATTCAATGATTTTAGGACGTTTTGTGAATATCACAATGATAGATGGCCAGTATTTGATGCTGTTGTCACAGACTTCAGCTATGCCAATCTCCATGCAATAACAAAATCTTGCAGCAGGTGTAACTTTGTCGAGTATCTTGATACATGTTATGCAATTAGCAAGGGAGATATTTCTTTTCCAGATTCCCTCATTACCATTCATCTGTGCTCTTCCCACTCAATGAAAATATTCAGCAAGCACATAGATGATTGTTTTGAGGAGCGGAAAGTAGGAAATTTTTTGAAAGATCTCATGGCGCAAGTCATCAATATGAGAAACCTCTCAGATGTTGAGGAATGGTTCCACCACTTTTCAATAATTTCAATAAACCCGTATATCAATGATAAAGTAAATAATTCGCTCGAGTATATTAAATATTTTTGTGAAACAAGTAAAATAAATATAAATTTTTCCCACGATGATAATGATGGTTGTGAAGGAAACAAAATTGATACTGATAATAAAGAAAGTGGTACTTTGCATACGGCAAGCCCATTTTTCAATCACTTTTTGAAATTGGTGCCAAAAATTCGAAATCCGGAAGCAGCAAAAACACCTAACATTTACCATAATGACAATTTTTTAAAATTCATTTTGTTGAATTACATGCCCTTCTGCCCTCTCTGGACCAGAATTTTATTGAAATTCAGAACAGATAGTACCCTTGTAACAAATTCATATGTAGAGAATTATTTTGATAATTTAAAAAAAATATTTTGTGTGGGAAAAGGAATATGAAACCTTCTCGGTTTTTGAGGACCACAAGAGAGAATGTACTTGCACTTCACAAAGAGTTAAAACTTGAAATTCCTAAAAGCAGACTAACAAAAGGAGTATTATTGAAAAAAGATCCTACAAGCAAAGGTGTTGCTCAGGAAATGTGGAGTAGAAAAGTAAAGATAGTTGACTCTCATTTTTCTGGAAATTATCTTAAGCGGGTTATCAACGCGAAAACAACCACCGAAAAGAAAAACAATGATGATATTGTCCTACTTGGACAGGGCAATTGTATGTATTGTGGAAAAGTGGATCTCGATTTAACCCAAGGGGTCAATTGGGTTGCCTGTGACAACTGCAATGGATGGATCCATACCAAATGTGAAAATTCATGTCTGAACAGAACATATTCTGGTGAATTTTTGTGTAGATCATGTTTTTCCGGCATCAAGAAGACATTTACGACTTATCAAAAAAATGCGATGAATTTCTCAAAGTCCTCGAAAAACAGCTCTCTAAGAGGCTAGAAATTGAAGAAAGGACGAGAGTCCAGAGACTGTCACCAGAGTGGTTCGAAGAAAGACAGAAAAGACTTACAGCTTCTAATTTTGGACGAATTTGCAAAGCTAGAACAACACAATCCAAAAATAATATTGCAAAAAGTCTAGTTTCACTGGAGAAATTCACGAATGCTGCATTAAAACATGGTATTGAATATGAGCAAAAAGCTATTGAGAAATATATTCAAAATCGGCCTACTCTTATTTATCGCAAATCGGGACTGCTTATTCATGAAAATATACCATTTTTAGCTGGATCCCCGGATGGTCTTTTAGATGACATCAGGTTGATTGAAGTGAAATGCCCCTTCAAATTCAAAGATATGGACCTTGAAATTGCATGTAAAGAATATTTTTATAATGACGGTTCTTTCAAAACCACTCATAATGTTTATTATCAGGTTCAGGGACCCCTAGAAATAATTAACAGATCTTGGTGCGATTTGGTTGTATTTACTTTCAAAGGTATATAAAAGTACATAGAATTGAAAGGAGTGGAAAATTTTTTCAATCAGTTCTTCCAAAACTGAAAGAGTTTTATTATTTTTATCATTTGCCATGTTTAGTAGGTTATGATCAGCTGAATGAATCGTTTAGAAAATGGAGACCTCTGAACACTTTGAGATTCCTATCAAACGGTCTTGTTGACGACATATTTTATTATAAAAGAATAATTTCAGGTAGAGACTACACAGTGGCAATTTTCCAGAAGCTCAACGTTTGTGTTAATGAAGTCCGGATATCTGATTTTTCACGTTAGATGGAGAAAGTTGGATATCAAACTTCACTGAAGGTGAGAATATTCAGTTTTCGCGACAAGTATGATCAGGTTTTACCCTTTCGATTGTGCGTACAATTTTCTTTTGAGCCACAAAAACTTTCATTGCCATTGTGGAGTCGCCCAGAGACATATTCCGCATCTCAACCTGCTCTCGACTTTGATTGCTGGAAATATCATATTACCATCCTCATAGACAAAGAAGGTAGTTGAAATATTCGTTATTAGCCTATGGGAGGGCTATACTGGGCCTTCGTAAATAATTTCAATTTCCCACTTCACCTTATGTTCAATTCCCATGTCACTGACATGAGTTTAGAATCGTTTAGAAGCAGCAGTCTAGTCACATGAAAGCTGGTGTTGTTTAATTTTTTTCATAGTATGATACGATTATATTTCTCCGTAACTGTCACATAATAAGATCCAATATTTTTATATCCAGATCTGAGATTATTATTCATTCAATGGAATTCGTGAAATTCGTAAATTTTTTTCTTGTTTTGTGAAAATTACCTCTATATCTACTAAATTTTAACTATAGATATTTCTGAAAATTCGACAAAACTTTTAGCAGACTGTCTGAGCAAAACGTATTAATAAAGCTGTAGCCAGCGAAAATATGTTTTATTCTCCGCATACTTTTGTCAGCGTCGATTCTGTGAGAAAAAAAAACAAATAGAAACTTATATGATAATCTAAACACAATCATCAACGATGATAATATCCCATAGAGAATAATCATTTCCTGAGTAAAATCTTTTTGTGATAGTATCTGTGAACTTTTATAACCTGTTTTCAGAAATTCCTCATGGTAACATTCGTTGCTTTACTATAATACCTACTTGAAAAGCATTCCGATTATCTGCCAATAAAATGGTTTCAGTTTGAAATTTTGAAATGATACTCGAAATATTTTTCAATTGTAATTCAAAATTTCATCTTTATTATCGACCTGTTTCATTTCAGAGCTGAAATTTCCGAATATTTGATATTTTTCGAACTTTTCTTGTATTTACTTTTGCTCAATACTGCCAGCTTTTTCATTCAACCGTTCAGCCATCCTTCCTAACCATTCATCTGTTTCACAATTCGGGACTTTCATACAAGTTTACCATCGAAAACCCCATGAATTCATTTATTATTTCAGATGATTCTATCTATGAAAGTGAAAATTTTCGATTCAAAATCAATGAACCCTTAAGTCACGACAGTACGTTATTATTATGTCAAAACTCTTCTGTGATATTTTTGAAGACTCCACCTATAAATAAAAGTTTCAATTTATAACTGTGATATCAAAATACAAAAATAAATACTAGGAATATGTACTAATTTATACTCCTTTTATATGTATTAAATATAATCTAATTATTTATTAGTATCATCATTATACGATGTAAGTTATTTCATCATATATATATTTATATATATATGTATATATATATATATATATATATATATATATATATATATATATATATATATATATATATATATATATATATATATATTACATTCGTATGTTTTTTATATTATAAAAACATTATTCAGTATCATTATAATAACAACAATTTCACTTGTCAACTGTGAATATAAACTGTGATATTTAAAAACAAAGATGAATACTAAGAATAAGTACTAATTTATACTAGTTATTATAAATCATTATACGATGAATTATTGTATATATATATATATATATATATATATATATATATATATATATATAATATATATATATATATATATATATATATATAAATATATATATATTACCCATATCATACCAACTTTAATGAAGCCCATTATCGCTGTATCGAAGTAGAGATACTTATGAGATGCAAATACGTTTGCCTGCTGATTCGAAGTATTGGGAAGATTTGGAAAACCACTGATCGATTATTGTCGCCATATAGGTACCAGAAAATGTCAATGTATGAAGCTGTTGAATAGCATTGAGTGGTACGACTCTTCCAATCTGGGTCAACCAACATACAAGTTGAAAAAACCTGCAATATTAGTACCTTCATCATCAAATAGAAAGTAATGATACGTCTTCGTTCACCCAGATCGAAAGCACAGTAAAACAATATACATAAACAATAAGACATGAACAAAAAGACTGATCTTAACAACCTTAGTAACATTTATAATTATATTCTTAAATTGGAGCTGATTCCTCCAGTTCCCCCAAGTAACAGGTAGAGTTCTTGAATTTTGGGCGCAGTGCTGGGGCTGTCGAAAACTACTCACGTCAGTTGGGAGAGAGTGGCAGCACTGTACTCAGTTTCAATTTTTACACTTTGTTTTATGATTTTGGTCATGTTTTGTTGGTGTACCTTTTGGTAACCCTGGCTTGTCTCTGTCAATTTTCAAAATTTAAAACTTCAAATGTCTTTTCATATGTCAATTATCAATTTTCAAATATTTCCTTTCCTTTGGTAACCACCTCCGAGCACGTGCCGGTGAAATTTTAATTTTCCAAAAATTCAATTAATATAAGTTTTTATACATATATATGTAATGTTGAATGCAATGTGTGACTCTTTTTCGAATGAGGAAAAGTATCAGTTCTCTGTGTCTCATTTTACGTCTGACTTCTTACTATAACCTCACGTTAGTAAGTACATTTTCTTAATGTTTTACAACTGTTTCATAATGATTAAAATTTTGTAGATGTCTTGATAAAGGGAATAAACATTCTCGAAAGCTCGACCAGATAACAAAGAGTATTCTTTAAACAACAGCCCAGTAATTTGACTGCATCCCCAAACAACATTCCGTATTTCTATATATATATATATATATATATATATATATATTCTTTTTCAAGACAATAACAAGAAAATATAAACGGTTACGAATCACATTATGGTAATGTGAGTTTGGAATTACTTTTCTAACTTGAGTTTAGAGTAACAAGTAACAAGTCATCCGTGAAAATAAGGAAAAATGGAAAGATATCATTTTCTCATCGTTAAAAGATAAACACTTAGTAGACACTGTTACAAAATTTGGAAAACTTTCTTATATAAAACTAAGGAGTATGTGTCTGGATTGTATCGACGGCAGGAATTTTTATAATTTTGGTCTACTAGGAGTGGAAATAGGGGTTGGCACGGGGTGCAAGGAATCTGGCCCTGATATATCGATTCTTCTATTGTTCCTGAATGTCTGTGCATGATTTTCATCGTGACAGTCCGGATTGTGTCGGCGGTAGGAATTTTTTTAGTTTTCGTCTACTAGGGGTGGAAATAGGGGTTGGCACAGGGTGCAAGTAATCTGGCCCTGATATATCGATTCTTCTTTTGTTCCTGAATGTCTCTGCATAATTTTCATCGTGACAGTCCGGATTGTGTAGGCGGTAGGAATTTTTTTAGTTTTCGTCTACTACGGGTGGAAATAGGGGTTGACACGGGGTGCAAGGAATCTGGCCCTAATATATCGATTCTTCTATTGTTCCTGAATGTCTATGCATGATTTTCATCGTGACAGTCCGGATTGTGTCGGCGCGGCGGTGGGATTTTTTTTAGTTTTCGTCTACTAGGGGTGGAAATAGGGGTTGGCACGGGGTGCAAGGAATCCAGCCCTGATATATCGATTCTTTTATTGTTCCTGAATGTCTCTGCATGATTTTCATCGTGACATGCCGGATTGTATCGGTGGTAGGATTTTTTTTTATTTTCGCCAACTAAAGGTGGAAATTGGGATTGGCATGGGGTGCAAGAACTTTGACACTGATATACCAATATGTCTGTTAATTCTCAACGTATCTGCATGAGTTCAAGCGTGACGGTCTGGATTGTATAGGTGGAGGGAATTTCTGGTAATCTCCAGAATAAGGGTGGGAACGTGGGTTGGCACGGGGTGCGAAAAGTATGACTTCTAGTTTTCTCAATCCAATCAACATAATTTCTATTGTTCCTTGTCGGTTTAGTTCATGTTAGACATTCAATGAGGATTTTGTAGCACTGATGTGAAGATACAAACTCACAATTCAATTTATTTTTCACACAAACAATTTTCTTTCGTAATTCCTCGCTGCTGATGATTTCTTCCCGTCATTTCAAATTTCTCAGTTAAACCCATCTAAAAAAAATTGGTGCGCCACTGGTGTCTGGGGACCATTCGGGTGAGATCGGAAATTTTGGCAGCTGACTTTAGCAGCTAAATTCACACTGCTGGCCTGAAGTGGCTGAAGACGGGTCCATCCCTAGACTTCCCCTCAGGAGTACTCCACGAACATTCCCAAAAGGAATGATATGGCTCCCTACAGACAAAAAAAGTGGGGGCATTCAAATGCATGATACCAAATCGCCCATATTTGGTATTCTAGGCAAATACTTCCAAAAACACTCTACGTACACCCTATCGAACATTCCGAAAAATGTGAGGCTTGAAATGCATGGCAACAAACCACCCCAAGTTTGTCGTCTCAGCAAATCCCTAAGAAGCATTCTACATAGGAGAATGGGAGGTTTGAAACCCTGATAGCAAACCACCCCCAAGTATCCCATCCAGAAAAATACAAGCAGAGAAATCCCATCCCACAATCTGTACAATGATAGCACTAAAAGCCAAAAACCGTATAATACACAATGATAGGCCAACCGTCCGTTGAAATCGACAGCGAAGCTCCATATCAAAGTGTCACACAATGATAGGCCAATCGTCTGTTGAAATCGACAGCATAGCTCCATATTATTTGGCTGTGTATAGGTGTGTGAATTTGTTGCCTTCTCCGTTTTCAAGTGTTTTAAGTAGTTAAAGTTGTGTCAAAATCATAAATTTAATATCACCGTGATCAGAACAAAGAGATCTACATTTGTAGTATATTCTGGTTTTGATTCCCTCATCATATGTCCATCAGTTTGCGTTAATCGTGTAGCAAAGGTGCCACTTATTATCATAAAAAAACCCCAACAACTTTCTCATCTTTCCAAGTCGCATTTTTTGTCAATCTCTATACCAGTGGCGTGAGACAGCTAAGTGCCTTTCAAAATGAATTGAAGGCATTGAAGGATGAAGTTCAAATTTTGAAGCAACAAATAAATGATCCTGCTCAAGTGAATTTGGATTATCAAACCGTCGAGAAAATTGTAGTTGAAGCGGAAGAGAGAGCTAAACGTCGGTCTAATCTGATCATTTTTGGTTTAGACGAACATGATCAAAACGAACAAGGCGTGAATCACAGGGACAGTGACAAAGCTGAAGTGTCGGAGATCATAAAAATCGTTCAACCTAACATTGACATATCTGAACTAAGACCTATTCGACTGGGCCGATTTGATCCTGCAAGAAAGCGGCCTGTTAGAGTTAGTTTTGCTAATGAAAAACTTGTTCATGACATTATCAGGAATACAAAAAGTCTTATGAATTCTAGATTCAAGAACAAAATCAGATTATCCTTAGATAAAACTCCACAGCAACAGGAATTGTATAAGAAAACTCGTGACAAACTGAATGAACGTTTACAGGCCGGTGAATCAAACCTGATAATGAAATATAAAAACAATATTCCTGTAATTGTACCAAAAAATTAGAACTGCCCAACAGTAATCATGGAGTCGCCTGTTATTTTCAAAATGTTCGCGGAATTCGTTCAAAGTGTGAGGCTATGTATTCTGCTGTGAGTCAAGGGTGATTTGATCTTATTGCTTTATGCGAAACCAATTTATCACCTGACATCTCCAACAGTGAATATTTTTCCGATAAATACACAGTGTTCAGAAAAGACCGTAAATTAGATGTGGTATCTCAAGAAAGTGGTGGTGGTGTTTTATTAGCTATAAAAAACAGTATTAGAAGTGAAATAGTAAATGTTGAATTATTTGATAATTATTTTCCCCTTATTGACTTGCTTATTTGTAGATGCTTCTTGAAGCACACTTCATTTTATGTGTGTGTTATTTATATTCCACCATCTGTTGGCACTGAGACTTACGAACTATTCTGTGAAACATTAGAACAACTAGAAATTTTGCAGTCCAAAAATGTAGCTCTGATTGGTGACTTCAATGCTCCTAATTTTGTATGTGTCTCCGCTTTGGATAACAGGTGCCATGCTCTCTACAATATGATCAACTTCTTGAATATGAACCAATGGAATAATATCTTGAATGATTCGAATCAGCTCTTGGACCTGATCATTTCCAATATGAAATGTGCGGTTACAAGAGACAAAGCACCAATGGTTTCTGAAGATATGCCTCATCATCCAGCATTATATATTGCGTTTAAAGATATATTTATTAGTGAG
Organism: Zygogramma bicolorata; assembly: GCA_032362365.1. Classification (NCBI taxonomy): domain Eukaryota; kingdom Metazoa; phylum Arthropoda; class Insecta; order Coleoptera; family Chrysomelidae; genus Zygogramma; species Zygogramma bicolorata. The sequence continues at coordinate 135,451 of JAVJAQ010005177.1, forward strand.
ACTAATTTTAACTCAAATGATAACCAAAAAAGTTACAATTTCAAACGAGCAAATTTTCCTGCATTATATAATGCGTTTCTCACCACAAACTGGTCTTTCCTTCAGAATTGTGATGATGTGAATTTAGCTGTTGATAAGTTCTATGAAATCTTATACAACATTATTGATATATATGTTCCTATTTTCAAAGTGTTCGAACATAAATATCCCAAATGGTATACATCAGAGATTATTTGCAATATCAAAAAGAAAGCTAAATTACGCGAGAAGTATAAGAATACTGGTAATATACAGTATAATGATGAATTCAAGAGCCTGAGAATTGTTATCAAAAACCAGATCAGAGTCGCATATAATGGTTATTTAAATGCTATACAAGAATCTGTAGTATCCAATCCTCAATACTTGTGGTCATACGTACATTCCAAGAATAGAACCTCCCGTATTCCAGGTCAGATGAAATATGGTGACATAACTATCGATTCTCCGGATGAAATTGTAAATAGTTTTGCAACGTTTTTTCACAGTACATTTTCACGCTCTGCAGTTGATGACGATAATGTGCTTACATCCTTACCTACTTCAAATTGTTTTTACAATAATATCAACTTTGATAACATCAGCGAACAGGAAATCTTGATTGCAGCACGTAAACCGAAAAACAAGTTCACTGCTGGTCCTGATAAGATACCATCCTTTTTGATTAAAGATTGCATCGGTTCTTTGGTATCTCCTCTACTGACACTTTTCAATCTTGCAGTTAAAAATTACACTTTTCCTTTACTGTGGAAGATATCACGAGTTTGTCCCATATTAAAGTCTGGAGATCCTTCGGATATTAAGAATTATCGTCCTATTTCAATTATATCTAACTTTGCTAAACTTCTCGAAATTGTCATCTATAATCGTGTGCATTTCTCAGTTCGTAACATCATATCTCCGCAACAACATGGTTTCATGTCTAACAGATCCACCATAACTAATTTAATTGTATTGACTCAAAATATCAGTGATGTCTTGGATAACCGAGGTCAAGTTGACGTGATATATACGGATTTTGCTAAGGTATTCGATCGAATAGATCACATGATCCTTCTACAAAAACTCCACCATTTTGGTTTCCATAACTCTGCAGTACTTTTCATTAAATCCTACCTTCTTCAACGTGAACAGTTTGTATCATATAACGGCTATGACTCTTTTTATTACAATCCTTCATCTGGAGTACCTCAGGGATCTAATCTCGGACCACTTCTGTTCTTGTTATTTATTAATGACCTCAGGAATTATGTCGATTGTGATAAGTTACTTTACGCAGATGATTCAAAAATATATTTGCCTGTTGAAACTATCGAAGATTGTAATATATTGCAACGACAGTTAGAAAATATACAGAGGTGGTGTGAAGTCAACAATCTATATCTCAATGCATCCAAGTGTAGAGTAACGATTTATAGCAGGAAAATGTCAGTCATTCAGTACAATTATCGATTAGATGCCATTTCACTTTCACGTGATAAATCAATAAAAGATTTTGGTGTATATTTTGAGCAGAATTTGTCATTTTCCAATCACATCAGATTGAAAGTAAATGAATCATTGAGAGCTTATGGCTTTATTGTTCGCAATTGTAGATCTTTCTCAAACATAACTGCTCTAAATTCTCTTTATGTAGCTTACGTAAGGTCAAAATTAGAATATATGGCTCTGTAGTATGGTCTCCTTTTTATAATTGCTATAATACGTTAATTGAAAAAGTTCAACGTCGTTTCCTAAAGTTTATTTACTTCAAATCTTTTGGTATCTATCCTGAGAGGGGTATTCCATATGAATTCCTCAGCACAACATTCAATATAGAAAGTCTTGAGCTACGCAGAAAACTTGCTGGAATCATTTTTCTATATAGGTTACTGCACAACAACGTGGATGCTTCAGAGGTTTTATCTGTCATAAATTTCTGTGTGCCTCAGTTCAGAACAAGAAGTACAAAAACTTTTTATTGCCAACTGGCCAAAACTAATTTGTACCTCAAGTCACCTATCTTTAGTATTTGCAATAATTTCAATTCAATATCAAATCTGTGTGATATCAATTTTGATTTCCTAGAATATATTGTATAAACTGCATCCCAGTTTTTAATGGAGAATTCTTAATCTTGGTGTAGTATTATTTTGTAGGTTTATATGTTTTCCTTTTCCATTGCTCCATTTTCATATCTATTTTGTTCATCTTCTTCACAAATTGTAACTTCGTAGTTATAAGCACCTATTACTCTTTAACATATGTAGTTAACCCTGTAAATGGTTTTTAACTGTTGGGTAATAAAGGCTATTATTATTATTATTATCAAAGTATCACACACTGATAGGCCAATCGTCTATCAACTCAACGAAGAAGCTCCATATCCAAATATACTCATTTACAAACAGCAATAATATGTACAGTGGACAACTATCGAATACCTAAATATCCAATAGACCAACACATTTTTCTGAGGTGAGTACACTAGAGAATTTAGAATTTATTTATTTCAAATTCCAACAAAATTTTTTTCACAGCCCACTAGATTCGTTGAGCAAGATCAATCCTAAACTCCTGCAGAAAAATGCTCGTCAAAACAGCGTTGTTACTGCCGTGAGATTCCGAGATGATATTGTGAGCAATCATACTCAATCGAAATCTCACTAGTTGGGATCATGTCCAAGATCTAGTTGCTTTGGGCCCAATGCCCGAGACAGCCAACTTCTACCTCAAAAACAAAAAAAAAAGTTTTTGGCATCAATCATCGAGGTGACAAAATAGTGTTCCACATTAATTCCCAAGAAACCTCCATAAGCAGGCAACTTCTCTTATGAGGAATTGTCAAAAAGACTTCAAAAATTCCATTACACAAATTTCTTTTTCTGGTGAAACAACATAACTTCAGATAGAAGCCTCTTCAACAAAATAAAACGCAACACCTCCAATGACTGAATCAGTGGTTTTACTGTCGTGGTTTTTTCGAGTCCGTTTTCCAAACTAAAATACCAAACAGGTCATGTTGGTCACGAAATCTCCCACTAGCTAGGAACGTACCAAGTTCAAGTTGCTTGGACGCGATGTCGGCGATAGCTAGCTTCTACCTCAAAAAAAAAGGTGAGTTACACATGCAGCATGAAAATCTAGAAGTAAAATAATTTCTAATGAAGACTGGCCAAGTCTCAAAGGAATTCTGTACGCTTCCTATAAACAAAAACTTCCATCAACCTTAAATATTTTTTGTATAGAATCATACCTGGAATGCGAATATGTATTCTATCTTTTTAGTTTTGATTTGAAACCTTACTTCAACCTAACACTATAACTACTATTTACAGGTATACCCAATTACTCAGTGAAGTTGATCAGACTCCACTTTCTAAAACTTCAAGACAAGTTTTCTTTACATCCTATAATTGTACATGATTTTCACTTATTAGAGCAAACATTTTTTTCCATCGAGTCCTAACTAATAGCACTCAGATAGAGCTACCCAAAACCGAACAAAAAAAAAAGTCCTCCATGTGATATAAACAGAATTTACCAGCTCATGACTTCTTCTTGGATCAAAGCTACAATAATTTTGAGAAATCAACAAAATTGAGCTATTGTTAGAATTAATTTTTTTAGGAATATTCTCATTACTAAAATGAATTCAAATTTTATATTGATTCTCGAGAAATAATTCAGATTAAAACTAGTCTAAAAATCAAGTTTGCCATTAGTCATAAAGGGTAACTCATTTCCTGAAAATAGTTTACAAATTTTCTAACTAGTTGGTCAAATCACCATCAGACCCAAAATATGGCTTAAGTTTTGATACATGCCATGTACCAGCAGGTGTATCATCAAGATTACTCAACTCATAAGCCACTTTCGATAATACCTTTCTTATTACACAAAACATATCGAGGAGCTAATTTACTGGAAAATTCATTCGCAGCATCTGATAATGTGAAATTTTGCTTCCAGACTTTTTCACCTACCCGAAAGATATGCTGACGCTTTCTTAGATTTAGTATTTTGCATTCTTTTTATAAGAATCAGAAAGCCTCTCCTGGACTTTCTTATAAATTGGAGGAAGTTTTTCCAACTCTTCTGAATGAAGTTTTCTTGATTCCTCATTATTATTGCACTCAAAGTCCACTACTTCCCCATAGTAATTTCCTGAGACAGGAGTTATTCTTCCAAAATTTAAGAAATTTGGACTAAAACCGGTCACTTCATGAATGGCAGAATTCATTGCATGTTGGATTTGCAGAATTTCTTTGTCCCATTGTTTGTGAGAATCTTTTATGAAAGACCTTTTTGCTGTTCCAATTGTACGATTATTTCTTCCTGTTGGATTATTTTGTGGAAAGTATCTACAATTATACCAAATTTTGGGGATCTTATGTTTTTCAACAAAATCCTTGAAAACTTTTCCTGTATGAGCTGAAGCATTATTCAACAATAAAATTTGAGGAGAACCAAAAGTTAAAAATACTTCTTCTAAGAAATTTGTGATTGCTTGCGCAGTTGCATTTCTTACAGGTTTCATCACAACATATTTCGAAAAATAGTCTGAAGCTACACTGAGAAATTTATTACCCTCATTACTTCTGGGAAAAGGACCCATCACATCTGTACTTACTAACTGAAAAGGAAAGCCAACCCTTTTCTCCGCACCCATTAAACCAAAACGTTTTGCATTTAAAGCTTTTTGACTACAACACACTTGACATTGACGAACATATTTTCTCATTTGTGGCCAGTGAAAAACTTTCAGCTATTCTTTTTGAAGTTTTAAAATAACCTAGATGACTAGCAGTAGGCAAATCATGTAAATCAGAAATAACTTTCTTTCTCTGAACAAATGGAACCAACAATTTCCAATCAGATACGTTAGTTTTCAATGCAATTTTACTAGGTGTATGTTTGAAAATATACCCATCTTCAATCATCCATCGAATATATATTTTTCAGGACTTTTAATGATTTTTTCTTTCAATTTCAGATACCAGGGTTCAAGGTTTTCCAGTGAAATTCCTAAAACATTGATTCCTTCTGGCAGAGGGGCTCGGGACAAAGCATCTGGAGTTAAGTGGAGTTTACCTATTTTATGAATAACTTCAAAATCAAATACAGACAGTCTCATTGCCCAACGGCTGAGCCTACCTGAACTAGATGACATCCTCGAGTGAGCTTGCATGATCTGTTATTATTTTGAAGTGGGTTCCTTCGATATAAGGTCGAAATTTCTCCAGTGAAAATATCAACGCTAAGCACTCACGCTCTGTAGTTGAGTAATTTCGCTCTGCCTACTCAGACTCCGACTCGCATATGCTATGACCTTCTCCTCACCATTTTGAACTCGGGTAAGTAGACCTCCTAAACCTGTATCACTCGCATCTGCTTGAATAGTAAATTCCAGTAAAAAATCTGGGGCTGTGAGGATATGGGATGAAACTAACCTTTGTTTTATTTCAAAGAAAGCCTTTTCAGCTGAATCATTCCAATTAATTGTTTGTCTTTTGTTTTTACCTTTCAGTAACTCATTCAATGGACTGATTGAAGTACTGAAATGGGGGATAAAACGCCTGTACCAGGAACACATTCCTACAAAACGTTTTATCTCAGTTGTAGTCTCAGGTCGAGGATAATCGATCATGGCCTTTATTTCGTCAGGGGATGTTCTAAGTCCTCTGTGATCTACCACAAAACCTAAATATCGTAAAGATTCTCTGATAAATTTACATTTTGGCAAATTTACAGTTAGATTTGCATTTAATAAACGTTTTTGAACTTCTTTCAATAGGGCTATATGTTCAGAAAAAGTTGAACTACACAATACTATGTCATCAAAGTAAACAAATACTTTTGGTTGTAGCTCTGGACCTAATATCCTATCCATTAATCTCTGCATAAGAGCGGCTGAATTGGACAAACCAAACATGATGAAACAGTCCACGCCCAGGAATAGGAAAAACTGTTTTTTCCTTACTTTCATCGTCTAGAGGGATTTGCCAAAAACCAGACCGAAGATCAAGTGTCGATATGAATTTTGCATCGTTTAACATATTGAGGATATCATCAGCCAATGGGAGTGGGTAAGAATCTTTTTTTGTAATCTCATTCAGAGCCCTCCCATCAAAACAGAATCTAAATTCTCCTGACTGTTTTCGAACTAAGAGAACAGGCGAACTCCAAGGACTGAATGAGGGTTCCACTATACCCATTGCAAGCATCTTATGCAACTCTTTATTAAGGTGTCCTAAGATATATGGAGACATTCTGTATTGCCTCTTTTTGAACGGAGGATGATCTCCTGTGTCAATATGAGCTGTTATTTTGTCAGTAAAACCCAAACGATCTTCAGAAGAAATTGACTTGAATAAATCTTTCACCTTTTCCATCTCCAGAACTTGTTCATTTGAAAGATTTTTACAAATACCTGTATTCAAATCATTTTGCTTTGGAGCTTCTGTTAAAATACTAATATTCATTCCTAGTTTACTGTGAATATTCCAAGAACTATTTTTCAAATCCATGGTAAGTTCAAACAACTTGCAAAAATCACTTCCTAAAATAAGTCCACATTGAAGAGAGGGTATAACAGTTACCTTTACTAATTTGCAAATGTTATCTAGACACAAAAGTAACTCACAAATACCTATTACAGTTTGCTCTTTACCATCAGCAGTGGTGACAGGTCCAAACAAATCCATGGAATGTTCACCTAAACAGCTTGAATTTGCTCCACTATCAAGTAAAGAAATGATTTGATCATTGTAAAGTTCAACAGAAATGTATGGTCTTTTTTCAAATGGCTTGGAAATAAAGAGGTGATAGATTTTCAGTCCCATGACTTTCAACCAAGTTACCATTTTGATTCATGTCCAAAACTGTCTTTCTATAAGAATCTTCAACTGAGGAGAAAGGGGTTCTTCTCTTGAAACAATGACCTTTATCATAACTTTTATATTTACAAACTCTTCGATTCATTAAATTTGGACGACTTGAGGGAGCCGTCCAGCTTATACGTTTTCTGAAATATAAGGGCAATTCAATTTTGTGATACCAGCTTTACCACAGTTATAACAAAACTTTTTCTGTGAGTCTCTGCAATCTCTTTTTACATGTCCTACTTTACCACAATGAAAACATCTATTAGAGGATGATCTATTACTTGTAGAAGCTTGAGAAGTTGAAGGATCTCTCGAGTTTCTACTTTCAACATTTGTAGGTTTTGAAGAATTGAAATGTTTTCTATCATTACTCCTTGCATCCGTGGATCTAAAATTAGAATTTTTATCTTCAGGTATTGCCTCCACATACGCCAGATCTGTCTCCATACAATTTAAAGACTTTGGAGGAACATACTTCTGTTTGATCTGAGAAGCCTCATCGATTTTTTTGCACAAGTTTATTAACTCTCTAGTATTATTAATATCTTGTAAAATCAGGTGATCTATATATTTTGGTACAAGGTCACAACAATTCTTTATGGAGTCTAAATACTCGTCAATAGTCCTTTATAATAATTTGGACTGCTATGAATCGAATGCTTTATTGTGAAATTCAATGCTTTGTTGTGGAATTGATTGCTTTGTTGTGGAATTGATTGCTTTGTTGTGGAATCCTGGCAGAACTCTCAAATGAATGGATTCTATATTATTTTGGGCAGAAAATGGGCCCTTGAAGACTTCCGTCCTCTCCAAATTGAAATTCAGATTTAAAAAAAATTATTTCCGTTTCATTTCACGGTTACCAACATGAACACGCTTCATTCGATTCAATTCCACAAAACAGTAATCTGCACCGAAAACACAAGATGAGATAAAAGCAGAATCACATAACGCACAAAATATTTACATTTAAGGTGTAGCTTCTGAAAACTCATACTGTGGTCGATTAGTCGAAATTATAAGAAGAAGAATTATTACTGTCAAGTGGTCTGCTGGATTTGACATATCTACATTTCCATAACCAAAAACCAAACTTGCTAATTAAAACACTGAAATGAATAATTGAGGCACTTGCCTGTACGAATCTACTCCTCACAGTCGTAAGGGGCTGTGGGGGCACTGGCGGTAAACCAGAATTTAGAACCGCAGAAGGTTCTATATACTACGGATATGAATAAATGATTATTCGTATTGGAAGTAGAGAAGTGGAGACATTCGTGAGCTGTGAAAATAAACATGATTACGTATTCAGATGGTATGCCTTTAGGAAGTGTTTAAGTGACCAGTGTCTGTATTTATTTTCCTGCTTTCCTGAAGAAAATAACGATTACACAAATATGAGCGTTACATTAGAATGATAGGCCTCGACCAAATATGGTAGTTGTTTATTTTTCCAGTAACTATATTGCCGGTGGTACATGATATCGATAATTTCCAAGAGCTCTAGTAAAGGTGGCTTGAAATCCATTCTTTCCATGACATATTTATGAGTAAGCCACTGCCTGCGGTGGTCTAAATCTGTCAATCCTGCTTCCGCCAAAATGGCAGTGCGAGGCGTGGATTTCATGCACCCCAGAATAATTCTAAGTCGTATACTTCACAAAAGGTTTTTATAACATTAATGCCTTCATTTGCTTCTGAAATGACGTGATCAATGGTCCTGTCCCAATTCGAGTTAGAGTACCTAAGTATTTGATCTCTTTCTTGACCTGTAGGGGATGATTGTCGATCTTAATGCTCAATGGTCTAACGAAAGTTCTACCTTTGTGAAAGAGCATACTGTCACATTTACCTAAACTCAGCTGAAGGTCATGGTTGGACATCCACTTATTAATGGCTGAAAGTGTATTATTTATTGTGTCCTCCAATACATGGAGATTGTCTCCCTTGATTAGTAGCAGCAGATCATCTGCGTATGCCAACAAGCGGCATGTGGATGGTATGGCATCGAACAACGAGAGTGAATAAATGTTAAAAAGGAGAGGACTAAGCGGGGACCCCTGTGTGAGTCCCTTCGAGGTTGAGCCTGGTCCGTGCACAGTACCCTGTCGATCCATTAAATAGTTATGTCGATTGTCTAATATTCGGAATATGAGATTTGCCATCTCTGATGCGACTCCATAGTTCAGAAGGTACTCATACAAAGTGAAAATATTGACATTATCGTAGGCCCCCTTGATATCTGAAAACACCGCAATGACGTTCTGATTTAAACTGAAAGCCAATTGTATATAAGAAGTTAAAAATGCTGTGAAATCCATGGTACCTAAACCTTTGAGAAACCCAGTTTGGTATCTGGAAAGAAGTTGATTATGTAAAAAAAAACACTCTAAACGTGTTGTAGAGTCTAGAAGAGAAAACTACCCGTTCAACTCCGGTTCTCTTGGTTCAATGGAAATTGTTAAAAGTGTAGTACTGTTCGCTCAGCGATTACTGCAAACCCCAACAATAATTCGATTTTTCGACAGAACTTTTTTACTCTTCATTGACGTTAGAACGGTACCTAAACCTTTGCGAAACCCAGTTTGGTATCTGGAAAGAAGTTGATTATGTAAAAAAAAAACACTCTAAACGTGTTGTAGAGTCTAGAAGAGAAAACTACCCGTTCAACTCCGGTTCTCTTGTTTCAATGGAAATTGTTAAAAGTGCAGTACTGTTCGCTCAGCGATTACTGCAAACCCCAACAATAATTCGATTTTTCGACAGAACTTTTTTACTCTTTATTGACGTTAGAACATTCGTAACAAAATTGACAAATCTGTCTTGATAGACAATAAAAAAATAGTTTTTACAATTTGAAAGACATTACAGGGTGGTTTGGTACAAAATTTAAAGATAGATTTCGTAACATTCTCCCACCTGAGAAATATTATTATTCGTAATATTATTTCTCAATTATCAAGTAATGAATCTGGTAGGTTTTTTCGAAATTCTGCCACTACGCGTTTTCATAACGGAATCGGGTACTCTGCTTTTTGACACTCCCGATTCACCCGAATTTTCATTCGTGATTCCACAGACACATCTGGATCCAAGCATTCCAAAGGATACAGCTTCTGTACTGGTCGAAACATTTGACCATTCTTAGTTTGAACACGAACCAGACGAACTACACCATCTTTCCCAGGTAAAAGTTCAATGATTCGACCCATTGACCACTCAAGACGCTTCTGATTGTCGTTTCCTACCAGAACAAAAGGAAGACACTTCGTGATGTTTCCTTTGATGCAATTTTCAGAGTTCCCAAATACTCATTTCTAAAACGTCGACGCAGATCATCTCCCAGTTTCTGTTTGTGTCTCATTTTACGACAGAGCGACTGTCTGTCTATTTGATCACAATCAGGCATACCATACTCATTACCGAGATCATTTAAAAACATAGCAGGAGTCAAGGCAACTAGATCTGCTGGATCGTTAGACACATAAGTGATTGGTCCACTATTCACTACAGCTTCACACTCGCAAACCAATGTTATCAAATCTTCATAGTCCAGGGAAGCCCTTCCCAACACTTTTCTGAGAAGAGTCTTTACAACACCAACTAAACGTTCCCAAAACCCACCCCACCATGCGGCTGTCGGAGGGTTGAAACGCCAAGTAATGCGCTGCGACAAACACTGTTCCGAAATTTTAGACCAGTCAAGTTTTTCAAAAGCATTTTCTAGACCAACGAAACATCTACCGTTGTCACTGTAAATTGTCTTAGGCCGACCTCTGCGAGCAACGAAACGTCTTAAAGCCAACATGAAAGCACTAGTTGACAGCGAAGTAGTTAGTTCGAGATGCACCGCACGATAAATGGCACAAGTAAAAAGGCAAATATAAGCTTTATCTCCGTTTCTCAAAAACAAAGGTCCAGCAAAGTCGATACCTGTTATCTCAAATAAATTGGCGTCGCGAACTCGATCGATTGGTAACGGTGGCGAGTTAACAGTCAAATTTTTTGCGTTGAATTTCCTACACGTAAAGCATTTAGCAATCACAGATCGAATAGCACGACGTCCACCTAGTACCCAATACCGCTCTCGAAGAATGCCCATCAATCCTTGAGTTCCTACATGACAAGACCGTACGTGCTCTTGAAAAATAATTTGATGAACTGTTAGATGTTTAGCAGGAAGTAAAATAGGAAAACGAAAACCTTCGGAGTCGGTACGAGATGATACTCTAGATTTAAGACGAATCAATCCATTTTCATCGCAGAAAGGAGAAAGACTAATAATGGTTTTATCCCTTTCTTTATCTGGAAAAGTTTCACCTCGAACAATTTTCAAAATGAAGATTTCGGCGGCGTTTAGTTCTTCACAAGTCAGTGGTCCACAATTCCGGCTAGCCTCTTCAGTTTTTAGGTTGAATATAAATCTGAAGACAGCAGCCACCATCTTCACTGTTTGAAAGAATTCTGAGAAAACAGTTAATGCCGAAAATCAGAGCAATCATTATCAAGAAGTGTAGTGATCAACTTTTTCTTACGCTCACTGTAGACTTCTTCTTCATTGCAGTTGACAGTGCCACTAGGCCACTTATCTGGAATTTCATAGAGCCATGCTGGCCCCTCCCACCATCTCGAGCGGCGTAAAAATTTTGGAGAACAACCACGAGATGGAAGATCTGCAGGATTGTGGATTCCAGGAATATGTCTCCATGCATCTGAAGGAGTTAAACTACGGATTTCAGCAGTTCTATTCCACACGAATGTGGCCCATTCTTCTTTTCTTTGTATCCAGGAAATTACCGTAGACGAATCACTCCAGAAATGGCTCGTTATCTGTTTGAATTCGAAATTATCTATGACATTACTGAACAATCTTGCGCCGATTGTCGCTGCCAGTAACTCTAGCCTTGGAATTGTCAAAATTTTCCCTTTCTTTTGCATAGGAGCCAATCTAGACTTGGCTGCTAGGAGGTGGACAGATAATTGTTGATTCTCAACAACACGTAAAAATATGACTGCAGAGTAGGCTGTGTTATTGGCATCACAGAACGTGTGAATAGAGCAAACAGAATCAGAAGTTGGACCAATATCTACCCATCTAGGTATAGTGATTTCCAATAGACTAGGTAGTTCATGAAACCAATTTCTAAATTTCATAGATGTGTCTTCATCTACAGGCTCGTCCTAAGTCAGGTTCTTATTCCACCATTCTTGTAACAACAATTTTGGAACTAATGTAGCAGGGCACACAAAGCCGATAGGATCAAAAAAACGTTGAGCCATTGACAAAATTATTCTTTTGGTAACGTATTCTTTTTGTAAGTTCACCTCTTTCAGGCAACTTGGATTAATACTCAGTGTATCTCGTACTGGATCCCACATCAATCCCAATACTGACAAAGGTACTACATCTTCATTGTTGTAGTTATTGTGATCTCTAGTGAACTCCCACCCTCGCAAATCAAATTTTCCCTCTGCCATAATCATAGTGGCTTCTTGCAAAAACATCTTGAGAGTCAATTCATCGGGAACACTAGTGACGCAGTTGTTGATATAAAATCCTTTATTTGCCAGCTTCAATATCACTTCACGGGAATATCTCGTGTCGCCGCTTTCAGTCCTTCTTAACATTTCTGCAAGGTGATGTTCAATGGTTGCTCCTAAGAGAAAAGGGCTGCTGTTAACGCCAAACACAACTCTACAATGTCGAAAAGTCAACTCATTTCCATCTTGATCAACCCACAAGAAGCGAAGGAAATCTCGATCACTCTCGTGAAGACTAATTTGCAAAAATGCTTTACGGATATCTGAAACTACTCCAAACTTGTTCTCTCTGAATTTAAGCAAAATTGACGGAATCAATTCGATGAAATTTTGGCCTTTTTCCAAACAATCATTTAAAGAAGGCTTGTCTTTTTCATAAGAAGACGCATCAAACACAGGTCGGATCTTTGTTGTAAGGCTATTTTCTTTTATGACTGGTCTGTGAGGCAGATAATGAATGTTGTTTTTATCATGTTCGGATGAAATTATCTCAATTATTCCTTCCTCTAGCCATTCTCTGAAGACTTGATCATAAGATCGAACAAGGTTTTGATTCTGTAATTTTTGAAGAGTATTGTGTAGTCTCGTTTTGGCAAGGTGATAGTTTTTTGACAAAGGCGGGTGACCAACAATCCAAGGTAACCGAACTTCATAACGACCTTCATTGTTAATCGTCACGGTGTCTAAAAAAATATCTTTGGCGGCTGATACCAATTCCCCCCGTGTTCTGTGCTTGCTTGGCTCTTCGATACCCAACATATCAAGATCCCACAAAGTACTGATGATGGAATCTTTCACTAGAAACGACAAGGATGAGCTGATCAAAGAGTTGGCTATATTCAGATTGTTGTGCATTGGTGTTTTTCCAAGAAGTACCCAACCAAATAAAGTTTCATAGGCTACCAAACCATAGGATGATGAGTGACGATTTCCTGTGAATATTTGACCGACTGAATCAGCACCAATCAGAATCTCAATTGGTCCAGAAGGTCCAATGTCTGACAACTCTATATTGAGATTTCTGAGCTCTTCAATCCATGGTCCAGAACAGACAGGCGAAACCTCACTGCATATAATTGGTTGGTCTAAAACCTCTAAATCATATGAATGACTTTGATTCTTCAATTTGACCACATAACATTCATGAAGTCGTTCATTTTGAGAGCCCTCAAATAAACAATGAATAATTTTTTCCTTACCTACAGATTGACATCCCATTTTCTCAGCAGTTGATTTGAGAATGTGAGAACGTTGGGAACCACTATCAATCAGAGCCCTCACGAACTTTGACCCATTAGTACCAAATATGTTCACTCGCATAGTTTGCAAAAATACATGGGTTCTTGAGTTGTTATGGGTGGCTAGAGATTTGTCAATTTTTGGATCCACCTCTGGTTTTTTACTATGATCATGAGTATCAAGGGACTCCTTGTTGCTGGGCAAATCAGGGCACATTATAACTAGATGAGATTTATGACAGATAGCACATCTAGGATGTCCATGACATCTTTTTGAAGTATGACCAGATTTTAGGCATCTGAAACAAAGTTTGTTGCTAGTCAAAATACGTTTCTTTTGCTCCAAAGACATCCTTTGTGCTTTGAAACAATGTTCACCGGTGTGATTAGAACCCCCACAAAATGCACAATTAGAATTGACGCTAACCAAGTTCGCGGCGGTGGGTACCGGTGTACTCACATTTTTCTTAGCTGAAGAGTCCGAAACGGTTCTCGATAAATTACCACTCGCATTACCTTGACCGACGAAACCGAAACCCTCCGAAGCCAATGTAATACGCTGCTCGTTTTCAACTTCGGTTTTCAGAAATTTCATGAGGTTTTTGAGACGAGTGTCTAACTTACATGGACCTGACCCCATTGAGGTATTCGTAGCGCTTCCTGCATTTTCAGGTTCAAATTTATGAGGAGAACGTTGCCATGCTCTCAATAAATCTTGAGGAAGACATGACTCAATGAGAGGAAAAAGCATAGCAGAACACTTATCTGATGTAATGCCTAAAGTATCTAACGCTCGAATCTGTGTTTCGATCTTGTCGTACAAAATTACTAATTCAAGTTTAGATTTAGATGTAGCATTACAAAAAACCAACTTGAGCAATTCCCTAACGTAGACCTCGATTTGAAGATCTTCTCTGCCAAAACGAGATAACATGGCTTCGATAATATGATGATAATTTTCCTCAATTGCTGGATAACTCTCTACTAGTTGCCTCGCTCTACTGAAAGGTATAGTTGCCTGAATCAAATAATCAATTTTATCGACTGCCTCGATATCTCTGGCTTCATGGATCTTCTTAAATTGAGACCAGAATGGTAACCAGTTTCGAATATCACCATCAAATTTCTTAAATTCTATTAAAGTTAATTTAATGGTGGATTCATGCAACAATCGTAGCTCGAATCGAACTCCAACAACCATTCAGCAGCAATCTCAAGCTGTTGAATCGTAGAGTGGAATTTGTTCAATATCTACAATTCCGACTTAACCTCAGCACTTTTCATTGAAGATATCACCACTTCTTCCTACACTGCAATCCATACACCAAACACCTAAAACGCCTACCTGTCATGCTGACAATGGAAAATTCAAAATTTGCATCATCGATGTATTCTACTTTATGGGTTACCTTTCTGAATATTTCCTCATATTGGAGTTTCAGGGCTGCAAACTTCCTTTTGTATGAGTCGCAATTTGTCATGTCCGCCAATAAGTCATCCTCGGTAGCATCACTCTGCAGGAAGTCCTGATAAACTTCATTATCTGCTACTTGTATGTCCTCCATCTTTGCTTGAAGCAGGTCGTAACATATCTGTATCTGCTGATTATCGCGTGGGGTTGCTGACATTAACTTTTCGAGATCAGTTGTTAGTAACGTAAATGATCTACGTAAAACAGAACGATGCTTTTTATTACCTTCCATACTTTTACTTCGGAAAGAACAGCAAGTACTTGGAGGGTAATCTGAACAGTCTCCTTGACAATTGTCCTGTCACGGTCGCCAAATAAAATGTAGAGTCCAGAAGAGAAAACTACCCGTTCAACACCGGTTCTCTTGGTTCAATGGAAGTTATCAAAAGTGTACTACCGTTCGCTCAGCGATTACTGCAAACCCCAACAATAATTAGATTTTTCGACAGAACTTTTTTACTCTTTATTGACGTTAGAACATTCGTAACAAAATTGACAAATCTGTCTCGATAGACAATAGAAAAATAGTTTTTACAATTTGAAAGACATTACAGGGTGGTTTGGTACAAAATTTAAAGATAGATTTCGTAACACGTGTTTTGATTATTTTCTCGAGAATTTTCAACCCACAGGAAGCCATAGCCAATAGGCGATATGTGTTTGTAACTGTGTGGGTGACTTTTTCAATGCCAATCAACAAGAATTCTTTCCATGAACACGGTAGTGTGTCACCCTGAAGGAATCCATTATAGAAATGTAGGAGTTCGATTTTCAATTTCAAAGGTAAGTGAAGAAACATAGAATATGGGATGCCATCCCTCCCTGGAGCCGTTACTTTCTTGAATTTCAGTGCTAGTTCAAGTTCTGTAAGCGAAAAAGGCTGAGTGTTTGTAGTATTAGGTTGTAGTTGAAAGTTCGGTTCCACATTACACAATGACAATTGAGCTAATAATATGACTGCTGTTTGTGAGTGAGGCGCCTCATTAGAATTGTATTGTTTGAGTTTTTTGTCCGAATATCGTCGGATAATGTTCCATACGTAAGAGATGTTAGAGTCCCGATTCAGGGAAGCACACATTTTTTAAAAACTTTTCCTTTCTCAGGAACCGTTCAGTTACAGCTATTGTTTTTTCGCTTCTAATCGTTGGAAATAATTGAAAGTGTTTGATGACTTGTTTTTTGTGTAAATTGACTTGGGTGCATTCATTGTCCCACCAGGGGCATCGTGGTCCCTTTAAAGATTTTGGGTGGTAGGAAGGTATTGTTGTATCCGCTACCAAGTTCATTAGATTAATCTAAGTATCATATGAATCCACTGTATGAAGATCCGCTTGGAGAGTAAGCTGTTGTTTATATGTGTTCCAGTCCACTTTCGCAAAGACTCTAACTTTTCTAGAATTATTAGTATTTACGTGGTCCTCTAATTTATTATAGGTGCATAAGATAGGGTAATCATAACTATTCCCACATTCCTCCATTACCTCCCAAGAACATTTTGGTGCCACTGCACCAGAAACCATACACAAATCCACTGGACTTGGATTGTCCAGCGGGCTTGCAAATCTAGTACCTGTTCCCATGTTTAATACTATCAAGTCGCAGCTGGTCAATAATTCACCCAGGACATTACCATTGAAATTACTTGAGACACTACCCCATAAGGGATGGTGAGCATTAAAATCCCCCATCAAAATTGTATTACCGCGTAAGTGAAGGAGTAAATTAGTAGCTTGGTTAATAGATAGATGGTTATTCGGGGGTTGTAGGTGTCAACTATATTTATGTTATTGACACTGATAATTGAGGTTTTGCATTTATGATCATTCAGTTCTTGTATGTCTACGATGGAGTAATGGCAATCTTTGCGAACGAGGGTGGCAATACCCCCATATCCGTCCTCTCTATCGAGTCGTATGGTGTTATAATTTTTTATGGTGAAAGTATAATCTTGTTTTAGCCACGTTTCGTTTGAAAAAGGAGAACATGAGGCATTTGCTCCTGTAATACGAGTATCAAGTAGTGAAAATTGGCCTTAACGCTCCGTATATTCCACTGAATAACTTTCAATGATGTAGAATCCACCCTGTTCCCGAACAGTGTTAGTAAAATTTTGTGGTATCAGAATCTTTATATTGTCTAGCCTCATCGTATGCGGTAACTACGTCAATTTTTTTTTTTGTAGTTGTTTGTAATTTGGAAAAATTTGCATAAAATTGTTTTACTATATTGCTATCGTGCTCGTCTAATGTAGGAAATGGTGTATTGTCATTACGTTGGGATGGATGTATATACTGATCATTGGTCCCTATTGTTGTTTTTTTAATTGCCCCTGTAGTTACTGTAGTCAGTGAAGTTGATTGTAACGCTATAACATTTGGAGGTTGAGGTATTCTACCATCTGGATGAAGCAAAACTTCGTTCAATGCATCTCTGTCATAGCCTATTCTATGTTCTCTCTTGTTTTGTTTATCTCCGCCTACACTTTGTGCAAAAGATCTTTTGAATCGTTGAGTGTTTGACATATAAGTTCCTTTACGTTGCTTCACTGAAATAGAATTATTAATAAATGTATGTCTAGCCTGTAATGTTGGAAAATCGTTTCCTTGAGGAGTAGGAATAAGGAATAAGGTTCTTTTGGAAAGTTTTTGACCGCTTCATAGAAAGGAATATTTTCAAATGTCATTTTCTCCCTAATTTTTTTTGGCCTTCGAATTCCCTACATGTTCTATTATTGGATTTATGTTCTGTACTTCCACAAAAAAGGCATTTTATGTTACTACAGGTTTTATATGACTCTTCATCTATGTGGCTTTGAGTGCAAGAGAAACATTTTTGTTTACCCTTACAATATTTTCTGATGTGTCCGTAAAGCAGACAATTGAAACACTGAATCACTGGCGGTATGTAAGGAGTTGTTATATAAGTTAAAAAGGAAATGTCTACATATCTGGGGATGATAGTTTCCTCAGAAGTTATTAGAATCGTTGATGCTGGTACATATTGGATCTTCCCGTCTGAAACAATGCGTCTGTTCATTCGTTTGACACTTTTAACTTTATAAGGGCTTCTAATCATCATATTCAGTTCCTATTCTGAGAAATATGTAGTTATGTTCTCTACTATGGCTTTGCAGGTAACATTACTATTGGGAATGTGAACTTTATATCCTGAGTTCTTTAGTCTTTCATTCAATACTAGAGTATTAGCACTTTCTCGATCATAAAATTCAACTCCAATATTATGTCTACCTTTGATTTTGAACTTATTTATATTTTCCAATTTCGAGTCACAGACTTCCTTGGCGATTTCGAGGTGTGGATAACGTCCAAAACTAGCACCCTCCCCATAGAAATTTATTTGGTTTGCCTGATCTTATTCAGTGTCACTTGTCACCGGTTGTGATGAATTTGAATAACCTGTAGCATTGTCTTCTGCACTAATATCTGTCGTTTGTGTAAAATTACCAAATGCATTTTCCATACCTCGTCATCAACACTATCCCTGTTGGTTATATTATTATGGCTTCCTTCATTAACAATATGCAAACGTTTTACGGGGAAAGATGACTCTTCCTCCTCTCCCCCTAACATGTCAACAGCACTTCAACATCTTTCTCTTCTTTTTTTTATGATGTAAAAAAAAACGAAAGGAAGAAAAAACTTATAGGACTAGTTAATAGATATGCAAATATATGAAATTCCCAACTCTGGTTTGAAATATCATGAATCAAATTATCAAATAATCCAATCTAATAGTTAATTGGTGAAAAGGAAATAGAAAAAGAAATTGCACACCTGATTCGATCTTCACAGCTCGACGGTTAGCACAAAAGTCCACAATGTTACTCATTGCAGAAAATATATTGAATATGCGCATTCTTCTTGTGAAATGAATCAATTATCACACCGAGGGTTTTTACTTTTGATTCGGGAAGGTTAGGTTGTCCAATTTTCAGTTGTGAAGAGAAAGGATTACTGAAATTAATGCAATCAATGGGAAGATAATGCATTTTCTCGAAATTTAGTGTCAACAATCGATGCTCAAGTCAATTCTTTATTGAACCGAGATCAGATTCAACAATACTTTTCAGTTGCCCCCAGCCATTCGCACGGAAAATATAGCCTTATTGTTCGAGAATCCCAATATTTCACCTTTGCTCTCCATCCAGTCCATTCAGATATATGTTCAATAGGATTGGTTCTGAAACCGTTCCTCGAGGAACCCCAATAAAGGTTTTCCTTCACCAATATAGTCCAAAGGCCGTAGTCAACTGTGTCGAATGCCTTCGACAAGTCGATGAATACGCATAGGCATGGTTTATTTCCATCAATAGCTGCTGATATTTGTGTGGTGAGAGCTATATTTGCGTCTTGACTGGATATTTCTTCGCGAAACCCAAACTGACGATCAGATATAAGGTAACATTTCGAGACGTAAGATGTTAACTTTTTGTGAGGATATTTTCAAAAACTTTATTCAGGTGTGTAGTAAGGGATATGGGTCTGTAATTTGTGAACACTGTCTAATCACGTTTTTTGAATGATGGATTACTGATCGATTTTTCTAGTGCTATCGGCCAGAAACCTGTATCCCAACACATATTAGAAATGAATGCCATAGGCTTCTCGATATACAGGGTAATGGATTTCAGTGTTTCGGAACAGATATCGTCAATTCCAGTGGAATTTTTTTTGGCGTTAGATCTTTGAGAACCTCTTTGATCTCACCTCTGTTCGTAGGGAGAAGATAAAAAGAATTCGTTTCAGTTCCATGGGAATATAGGAAATTTGGGTTTCAATCGATCTTATCTACCATTAATTCCTAAGGTGAAATATATAAAGTTGAATTCGTTAGCAATTGCATGTTTATCCGTTATAGTGCGACTTTCAGCAGATTTCATTTGTGTGATTGGGGGTTTCATTTCATGTCTATTGATTACTTCTTCGACAACTTTCCATAAGCGTTTATAGTCAATCGAGTTCATTTAAAAATTTTTTTTTATCAACCGATTTCACTGTACCATTTGTAATCCATGGCGTAATCACTGTGTTTTTTCTTTGAGTTTTCTATTATACAACAATTCTGCTGGAAAAAATGCGAATTCAAGCGGAGTATTGCGATAGGAAAGCAGTGCCAAAGGCATATCACTCTGATTTTTCTCTAGTAATTTTTTTGCTATTTTAACTGCCGCCTCAATACAGCCGTTTGATTGTGATAATTTAGAACTATGGGTAATGTGTCTGAAATCGTACTCGTGGGCAAACTTCTTGAATTCTAAACTAAATTGTGGGCCATTATCTGATCGAAAAATTTCACTCATCCCATACCTCCAAAATATTTCTTTCACTTTCGAAATTATTTTGGTTTCAGTCACTTCGGTTAATTTGAAAATTTCGAAAAATCTTGTGAAATAATCAGTTATTATCAGATACCATGAATCTGATTTATAAAAATCTAGGCGATTCTTTGAAAGACGCGTTGTGGGAATTCGTTAATGAAAATAGGCTCCTTGAAGTTTGTACGATGCTCGACACACTGAGGACAATTCATCATCAAATTTTTGATTTGCATGGAGAGACTTATCCACCATTCACACTGCTCCGCCCTATTCCGGCATTTAACGATGCCTAAGTGTCCCTGATGATAAAATTTAGACGTTTTAACAGCAGAGATGGAAGAATAATGATTCTATCATTTCTTAGCAATAACCTAACGTATCATAACCCTTCAGAAAAGGAAAATTCAAATCTGTATTGTAAATATTGGCGTAAATCATTACTCAACTCTCTTCAATCCGGCTATTCCGTCTTAAGTTTCGTTTAACCTGCATTAAGATGGGGTCTTTCAACTGTTCACTTCTCATTTCTTCTAACAAATATAATTTTATTGGGAGTGACTGGATTATCAATCTAACGTGTGTTTCTCACTCCACTCGCCAACTCTCCTTCCTGAGCTGCCACAGCATTCTCAGAGAAATTCCGAGATTATTGGTCAGCTACCACCAGCTGGCTTCCAGGCGAGTATTAAACTTTATAGTCATTTCTCTTAAGTCCAATTGTAAAGCGTTGCAATCGCGGCGTCAATCATTCAATAGGTTTGGTTACATACATCTCCAATATGTCATTTATACCTAAAATAGGTTTCGATAGCTTATCTATTACATGCAGATCTGTATTTCACCTTGGTCTTGTATGAACTGTGCATAGATCTATATGGCATTAGTGATGAGGTTGAGGGAAGTATTCATTGCATAATCTGCTGAGGGTGCTTTAAAGACAACGTCCCAGGATACGTTTTTCACATTCTTTCTTCGCTCGGATTTTTGAATGTGCGTTATCGTTTTTCGACTGATTTTTTGTTGAATTGAGGGGTATCTACCATAGCAATAACTCTTCCTAGCAGTTGGGGAACTGCTTTAATAAAGATGTGATCGATACAAGATCCGTTATATCCTTGCATCCGAGTTGTTCAGATTATTGATAGCGAAAACTCACTCCAGGAACTCACTCCAGAAACTCACTCAAGGAAATTCAAATATTCCTCTGTCACATCGTTATTTCTCAAAACATCAATGTTGATGTCACCTTAAAATATGTATATAAATGCCTACTGAAGTCGTAAGGGTCTGTATATGGGGGTCAATAAATTGTAAATATAAATATATTCGTATTTCCGATTATCAACTTCCAACTCGATAGCTTCAATATGGTTTATCTTCAGTATTTTATGGCAATAAATAAGATGGGATTGGATATAAATCACTACTCCGTCATATTGATTCAAATCGCCTTCGCTGTATAGCATATCATAACTTGGAATACCATACAGTTCAGGATATTTCGATACCCATGTTTCTGTTAGAGCCACACAATCTATATCAGAATTCAAACCGCTGAGGAAAACTTCAAATTCATCAATATTTTTATTTCGGCTGCAAATATTGCACTTTGAAGTTGCACGAATATTTGTTGACGTTTAAAATATTTTTAGCGTCATTGTAGTTTCGAAGGGTGAATGTTTCAATTATATCTACATTGAAATCACGAATGTATTCATCAATTGATGAACCGAAAGAAGTGAGCTAAATTCACTAACAAAAAGCTTATATCACAAATAACCTGCGATTGAAAATACAACCTGTCGATCATGAACTTGAAAGAATGGAATGATTGAATTGAGTGTAGTAAAGCTATTGTAGACAATTGATGAGTTCGAAGAAGACAAACTTTGAATCGATAAGTGGAAGTTACTCTTTTTTGGGGGCATGATCGTAATCTAATGGTTTTGTCAAGTTTCAAAACTTTCTTTGCGTTATCGCTATATTTTGGAGTGTTGTTCAGTTCATTACTTCTTCTAGTATGCTTTTCAAGTCAATATTAATTTTTTATTTCCTCTTATTAATCATTTATAATTTACGATTTGAAAATCCGAACTAAGAAAAAGGGGTATTCCGCTGACTTTCGAATAATAGTGGAAAAGTGCCCCAGCCGTATTCTTCATCAGAAATTTCAAGGGCGCATCGTGAACAATGTGATTGCACACAGTTTTCGAAGAAAGTATGGTTATCTTCTTACATGTAAAATGACGTTTGTATTCACATTCACTTGAACAAACCGAATTCACTGTTTTGAAAAATTATTTTTTGTTCTGTACCGAATTATATGCAATGGGTAAGGAGAGGAGAATTAAGCGTAATTTTACTATTCCATCATTTGTATGGTAGAACCATATATTTGGTCAATATGTCCTGATATGTTTGATATGCTTCTATATCCCAATCTGCATAGTCGATAAAGGGAATTCCACGATTTCTCGGATAGAATAGTTCCTGATTGGGAGATTCCCAATCGGTGTGAAGACTTTCACTTCATCCCCTACGTAATATTCTACATGTAAAAAATGTCTTTCGTCAAATCTTTTCTCACCTTTCGCCTGGCGCTTGTTCACATTGTCGCATCATCAATATATCAATATTCCTCTGAGTCGGTCCATAAGGTTTTTTCTCAACGATCTCTTCAATCTAATCTTCGATTTACCAGCTCTCCATGACAGCGCTTTTAATGAGACGTAATTTGTTGTATTGTACTAGTGTAGATTCAGAGAATTATGTTGTGACATCTGTAGCCTGATTTTAGGAATTGCAATGGAGTCACCGTTGGCACGGTGTATTCGGCTTTGTTTTTCTGGATTTCAAATGAGGATGAGAAAATCAAAGAGGTGGGTAGTGGCATAACTCTGAAGATTTGCAATAAGATGAGGGCAGTAGTCACGATATTATGTTTCCGCCATGACTCTAATGGCTCTCTTTTGCAATATAAATACTTTATGTGCGAGGCAGGAGCCACCCCTGTGCAAACTAACGATATTCCTCAACTTCGAATCATAAAAGTTATACTAGATATTTTTTGCTAAAGATTAAATACGAGGAGCCCAGTTAAGTTTGTCATCAAGTAGCACGCCTAGTAATTTGACGCTATATCCCCGAGTATTTGATTTAGAAGAAACGAGAATAGATTAAATTTTTTCTAGATTGATCTTAGATTTGTTTAATGTGAACCAGAAGTGGCAAGATTTGAAACCTCATCAGATGAGTTACTAACATTATCGAGGTTTGCATTTTAGCAGAAAAATGTGTTATAAAGAGAAAAACGCTCTTTATCGGTGAGGTATAAGTGTATGGATCATTTATATATAATGAAAAGAGGAGGGGACCCAGAACCGAGCCTTGGGAAACCCCATAAGAAATTATATTTCGATTGGAATGATCACCACCCAGACTGACACATCGGGACCTATCACTCAGGTGATTTAAAAAAAAATCCACTACCAGTACACTAATACCATAGTAGTAGAGCCTTTTCAAAAGGATATCATGCGGCACACAGTAGAAGGCCTTAAACAGATCGCACAACGTATTTTGTGAGTGTTTGCCTTTCTTTAAGTCTTCGATGTCTGACACTACCTGCGTGGTTGATCGATTCTTTCCTAAACCCAAATTTGCTAATACATAAGAGAGTGTTGCTTTAGAAGAAATCGTAGAGTTGTTCCTTGAGAATGAATTCAATAATTTTTCCTATGATTGGTAAGATATATATGAGTCGAAAATTTGTTTACATCATTTATGCTTTCCTTCCCTAATACCGGCAAAACAAGAGAGTGCTTCAGAGCACTTGGGAAAATTCCTGCAGAGAAATAATTATTAATCAAGATAGCCAAAGGTTCAGCAAGAATGTTCGCTACTGTTTAGCTCACAGACATAAAAACCGTTGGAATTCCTTAGGTTAGGTAAGGTATGATATCGTGTACATCAGCAATAGAACATTTTCTCATTGAATTGGTCCATCAATATATTGGTCTCGATTGACTTTTTCATATATTTGTTCTGTGTGATGAGATATCACTGGAAAGCCCTGATAATGGAACATTCAATGCAGAACCACTGGAAATAGCAGAGATATATCGTTACTCACAGAAAAACACACGAGGAATAGGGTGCAAGTGATTACTTGAAAACATTACAAAGACTAGCCATAGCATGCAAGTTTTGTATGTATCTCTCGTGATATATTTGTGTTCGGCCTCAGAAATCGAATTATTCAAAGCACATTGTCAGAATACAAGGACTTGACAATTGAAAAAGCCCTGAAGGGTGCTGTTAGTAGAGAAACTTCTGCACGAGACGCTGATCAATTACATCAAAACAACTCTACAGTGATAATGAAATTTCTTGGGTGTAGATTTGACCAACATCTAGCAAACAAATGCAATAAAGAAAAAATTATATGGGTCGAATGTGAACTGAAAGGTCATCTGAGCAAGGACTGTATGGAGGAAAAGAAAAGAGACACTGTAAATCAAGTTGAGGATGTAGCTGCGATGGAAGATATCTGGTCGAACGATACGGATCGAAAAAATATAATGAAAAATTCCAATGTAGTCAATAAGGTGGTAATCTCATTTGGGATTGATTCAGGGGCTACAGACATATTATTACTCTCATATTGCTCGAAGAAGTTAATTTTTCTCAAATTCTTATGATTTGTCTGAATGCCGCTATAATTTCATTCCATTATATATATATATATATATATATATATATATATATATATATATATATATATATATATATATAGTGTGTGTTCGGATAGGTTTCCGCGGTCAGTTGTATGTTGTTGTTGTTGTTGAGTTCGGGTTGAACCGCGTCTGGAGTTTTGTTCTCGACGTTTCGGCTCCGATTTTGGAGCCATTTTCAAGAGTAAATGTGACTTCACGCTGAGGTCTCAATCTGCCTACTCCTCAGGTGTTGTCACAGGGGGCAAAGGTTTGTGACTTGACGCCGGGGCCTCAATCTGCCTACTCCCCAGGTCTCGTCACGAGTTCTTTCTAAGGTCTCAATCTGCCTACTCCTTAGATCGAACTGAGGTATCGAGGGATGTTGGGTGGTATTTATAGCAGCGGGTGCTGCTGAAGGACCGTCGGATGTCTTGGTGGGGACTGGGCATCTGGAAATTAAGGGTTTCCACGCAGTTGGAAGTCTCTGACCGTCGTCACGTTTATTTAAGCAGGAAGGTCGCTTCTCGATTTCGATGGCCTCACGAATTATACGAGCTTGTAGTGTTTTAGCTGTGGCGATGGTCTTGGTGTTCTCGAAGTCTATATTGTGTCCTGTCTCTTGATGATGTTTGGACAGAGCTGAAGATGGGTCTGATTTTCGGACAGCAAGTTGATGTTCGTATACTCTACTTGTCACACGTCTGTTGGTCTGGCCTACATATGTTCTATGGCAATCAGCACATGGTATTTCATATATACCCTGCGATTCGTTGACAATTTTGTCCTTGGGAGAGCGGAGGAATGTGGAGATTTTATTGTTGGCTGTAAATATCGTTTTTATGTCCTGTTTTTTGAGAATTCGGCTGATTTTGTCAGTAACACCTTTAATGTAGGGAAGGAAAGCTTTGTGGGGAACGTTGTTGTCTGTTGGGTCTCTGGGAATGGAAGGAGAAGTTTGATGGCGGCGGATGGATCTGTCAATGTGATGGTCTGTGAATCCATTCTGAAGAAGGGCTGATTTGAGTTTGGCTAGTTCCTGTGGTTTGTTATGGAGGTCTGTGAGGTTGATAGATTGAGGCCCCGGCGTCAAGTCACAAACCCTTGCCCCCTGTGACAACACCTGAGGAGTAGGCAGATTGAGACCTCAGAGTGAAGTCACATTTACTCTTGAGAAACGTCGAGTACAAAACTCCAGACGCGGTTCAACCCGAACTCAACAACAACAATATATATATATATATATATATATATATATATATATATATATATATATATATATATATATATATATATATATATATCAGAGGGGGAGTCTTTGCTGACCAGTCAAGAACAAGACTGTGAAGTTTTTTTGGGTGAACAGCAGAACGTAAGTGTACTCTTATAACACATGTTTTTCCAATATTTCGATAATGTTCATCACCATCTCCAGGGAAAAGCTACAAGGTTTGTTACTTCAAGTTCTCAATTGAAATTATCAGTAGAAATATTACTTACTGTACTTGAGGTACATATATATATATATATATATATATATATATATATATATATATATATATATATATATTTGATCGGCTAGGCTTCCGCGGTCAGAAATGTGCTGGCTGGAACTTCCGGTTGATCCGCGTCTGGAAAGATTTACTTGTCTACGTTTCGACTCCCATTTCGGAGCCATTTTCAAGACTGAGTGACCTTGCGTCTAGGTCTGAGTTTTTGTGGGCCCCCTGTTTCACTAGCTGGCTAGCGCGCGGCCCCGCGTCGGCTGCCTTCCCCTGCGCCTCTGCCGGTGCGGTTTTCAGCGACAGAACGCGCAACAGAACGCGGCAATTGCTCTTCCTTGCGCTCCTCTGTTCGGTCGTCTTCTTTTCGCCGGTGGGGTGTCCTTCCCTCCTGTTTGTGCGCGGTAAATGTCCCCTCCTCGTGTGTATGAAACCAAAAAAAAGAGGAATTCGACTGAAAATAACAAGAACTTGCTGCCCCCTTATGTTTTTTCTGAAAAGAAAGAGACGGTGAAGGACCCTCTCCCTCCTTGCCTCCCCTGGGACTCCTCTGGGCCCCCTTTCCCTCCCCTCATCGCAGTTGCAAGGTATGCAGGTATTCAGAGCGCCATCTTGCCTGAAAATCTTGTTGCATTCGAATGCTCAGCTGCTAGCGATTGATATAGTTCAACTTCAAATGGGATTTCCGGATCTGGTGAATTTGTACGCGATTCCAAGGGTTGAAATGACCTGGCTTTAATACAAATGAAAGATACGACGAAAGCATATCACTATTAGAACGAAACTAAGAGAATTTGATGAATGAACTCAACATACAAATTTCCCAATCGAAAAAACTCATTTTTCACTACAATGAAACCATCAATACTCTCAATTCGAATCGAGAAAATCTGAAACACAGCTTGATGATAATCCAAGAAAATGCTCAGAAAACTATTAACGATCTTGAGAGATATATTACCTTTCAAGAAATACTTTCACAAATCAATCTCAATTGCCAAAATATCACTTTTATCGATAATTTGGAAGACGCCATATTATTCGCGAAATCGAATAAATTACATTATTCCATAATATCAAGCTCAGAACTGAAATGAATGATTGATTACTTGAAGAACATGTACACTGATTAGAATATACCAAAATTTAATAATATGTTGACATATTATCAATTTTTTGGTACACAAGTAACATTCTCGAATAACAGACTGATTTTTGCGATTCATCGATTTATTGGGAGCGAAGTTCTTGAATTTTTCCACCTATATCCTATCATTCACAACCGATATAATTTCGTTTCTGAATACCCATATTTGGCACGAGGCAACGAGAAAATCCAGTTCGAATCGAGTTCCAATTCAATTGGAAGGATTGTACTTCTGCACCAAAGATCTTTTTCCAGAAGACCACTGCACGACCCACCAGATTGAGGAAAATTTCACTGACGATTGCCATCCCATCCAGATCAATGTAGCGGAGTCAATAATCGAACAAGTCACTCGAGAAGAAGTGTTGATAATTCCAGCCCATAACGAATGTATTTCCGAAATGCAAAACCGACCGGCATTTCGAAATGAACGTACCCTCCCTAGTCGACGTACCCACCCTAGTCGAGATTCCAGAGACCTGCGAAATTCATCTCCAAAACAAAATTTTGTCAACGACATGAAAATACTACAAGGCAAACCGCTAATTTTCCCCAAATTCCTAATCGAAAAAAATGAAACTTCACGAATGTACGAAACACCAAACTTCACCGAACTGAATGTTGACGAAATATACGAAATCAACAATATAGCGGATCGTCTGACTCCGATCAACAAATCGAAGAACCTCAAAAATAACGTCAATATTTTTGGCCTGCATATTGAGATTTCAGCCCTGTTATTGGCTCTAATGATTTCAATGAAAAAGACGAACTGGGGAAAATAATACCATGCCGAAAAATCCGTTCAAAAATTACTCAAAACGAAGTACGAACGAAACAGAAATGATTCCAACCAGCCAAAATAATTCCATTATATTTTCGGCCTAAGGAGGGAGGAGTTGTGTGGTCACCGTTCCCACAGCCCGGTCACTCACTCTGCTAACCCAGCAGCATCATCCCAGGAATCCTGTTCTGCACTTGTACGACAACTAGTTAACTTGCAATTCGAATCCCTGTATTCTATTTATTTTTTTGTCTGCTCTCCTGTGAGATTGTCGTTCTTTTTTGTAAAATAGGCGAAGCCTTGTTCGAGTTATTTAATTCACGTATTGTATTTTTTTCTCGTTTCCTCAGATCTATTCATTTTTCACCATGAGTGGGGCTGTAACTACGGAGTTGAAAGAAATTCATCCATTTCGAGATACCTCAATCGATAGAATATCTGTTCTTTATGATTCAGCAAAATTAGCAGAAACCGATGATCTTCAGCATTCATATTTTAGAGTTCGATACGTGGAAGGCTCTGATACTAACGAGGAATTCAATCGACATCATAATGATTTGATAAAAATTATTTCTTCTCAAGATGATAATGACCTTAAAACTGAAAAAACTGCTTAGACAAGGAGTTGACAAAAAATTATGTCTAACCAAATCGATTCATCCTGAGTTATTTGGAAAAACTCCTCAACAAGCATTAGCAAGTTTAAGTAATGACAACACTAGACTTCCAAAGTTCAACATACCTATATTCAACGGTGATCTGAAAAACTGGTCAACATTCATTGGTTTATTCAGTTCTTCAATCCATGGTAGGATAAATATGAGCAATATCGAGGAGTTTCTCTACTTGAGAACCTTTCTTATTAACCTTCTTATCAACAAGTTGGAACCCGAAACTTCGAAACGTTCCAAACTTCAATTTATTTCTTCAGGTATACCTAAATATGTGGAGTTAATTGATTATCTAAAAAAACAATGTACCGCTTTCGATTATGTTCCTCTTTTTGAAGATAATAAAAGTGGCTATAATACATCATCATCCCAACATGAGTCGTCTATCTCCAAGAAAGCTGCACTTCTAGTAAAATCTGATGCTAATCAAATCAAATGTTTTTTTTGTCAATCAGATCATAGTATTCATTAAGTGTCCAGCTTTCTTTGCCAAATCTCCTCAAGAAAAATTCAAAATAGTTAAATAGCGTAATTGGTGTAAAAACTGTCTTGGCTCTCATATATAAAAAAATTGTAGTTCATCATCCTGCTGCAGGGTATGCCAGAATAGACATCATACTCATCTTCATGACCGTAGCGATTCGAGTTCCACCTCCTCGATAACCGCCAATGATCCCTCCAATTCAGCAGTAACTTCCAATGCTCAGATTTCCTCTGATGTGCTAGAGACACCTGTTACTCATTTATCTACTATCACATCCGCTCATTCTAGTGCAAACGATGCATCTTTCACAGTATTATTATCCACAGCCCGAATACACGTAAGAGATAATCGGGGATGTTTTCAACCAATTAGAGTTCTTCTGGATAGTGCAGGTCAAGCAAATTTTATCACTGAATAAGGTGCCCATAAGCTCGGACTGAATATGTCCTTTCCATCAGTGGTATAGGACATACTTCCTCCAATGCATCTCCAATGATGACTTGCCAATTGAAACCTCACAATAAGTCTGAACCTCTCTCCACTGTAGATGTCGCAGTCCAAATATTTGCGTAAACATGCCGAGTGTCACTGTCAATATCGATGAGTGGTCTCACCTCGAACTCGCAGATCCTCAGTTCAATGTATCAGCTCCAATCGAAATGCTTCTTGTTGTTAGGGTAAACAATTTGGTCTGATCTCCAATACCCCTGTGGCTCTTGATACTTCGTTTGGATGGATCATTATGGAAAAAGTCTCTTCCCATACTTCAAAATCTGTCACCTCACATCTGTTGTTATGTGATACCTCGCTTGATCTCACTATGAAACGCTTCTGGGATATGGAAGATTTCCCTGGGATTAGTACTCGTTCTCCTGATGATTTATTGTGTGACAAGCTCTTTGAAGAAACACATTTTCTCCTTCCCTCCGGAAGATTTGTTTTCTCTCTCCCTTTTCCTGAAGCAGAACCCTTTTTTGGCGATACTCAATCTATTGCTCTCAAACGATTTCACACACTCGAAAATCGTTTGAAGATATATCCTTCTCTTCATCAACAATACACCGATTTCGTGAAAGTTTATCTTTCATGTAACCATATGGAAATTGTTGACGAACCCTCTTCTTTCGACAACATGTATTACATTTCACATTCAGCTATATGAAATCCCAATAGTACTACCACAAAACTTCGCGTCGTTTTTGATTCTTCGTGAAAGTAACCCCAAGGTTTCTCTCTCAGTCTCACTCTGCTCACAGGAAAAACTTCAGAGGGATCTCATCAGTATTCTTCTCAACTTCAGACTCCACAGATATGTGTTCACCTCAGACAAGAAAATGATGTACAGACAAATTTTAATTAAGGAATCCCACCGAGACTACTAGAGAATATTGTGGAGATTCTCTCCTCAGGATGCAGTGCAAGATTTCAGACTTTCCACTGTTACATATAGGTCATCATCGAGTCCATATCTTACAATTAAGTGCTTGTTACAGCTGGCTGAAGATTAATCTGATTTTCCAGATGCGTCTCGTGTTATTCGCCGTGATGTTTATCCTGATGATATAGTAACAGGAAGTAACACGCTGAAGGGTGCAAAGAAGCTTCAATCTGATCTGATAGCTCTCCTTGAGAAAGGTGGCTTCTCTTTGAGAAAATGGTCGTCGCATCACCCCGCTCTCCTTGGAAATTTTTCTCCTGATGATTGTCAGCAAGATGTTTTTTTTGATACACAAGATTCCGTTGGTAAAATCCTTGGTCTGAAATGGGTGCCCTCTCAAGACTATTTATCGTATTCAATATCAGCTACAAACAATGTATGCACGAAAAGAGGTATGCTCTCTGAAGTTGCTAGAATATTCGATCTGATTGGATTCATTGCTCCAATAACATTTACTGAAAAGCATCTCATCCAATATCTATGGTGTCTCGGTTTGGATTGGGACCAATCTTCTCCTTCAGACGTTATTGACAAATGAAGTCGTTATAAATCCGAGTAAGCCTTACTATCTGATATCAAAATCCCAAGAATTATATCCCCCTCTGACTATTCATCATGCGAAGTCCATGGTTTCGCATATAGTTCTGGGAAAAGAATAGCAGCTGTAGTATATCTGCGATTTCTCACAATACATTTTTCACTACTCTGACTTCAAGTAAATTTAAAGTTACACCCTTGAAAAAATTACTCTTCCAAAACTAGAAATGTGCGTAGCATCACTTCTTGCAAACTTGATGCAGTTTGTTATGCAATCTTACTCACATTTAATCTTTTTCAAGGTATATGCCTGGTCAGAATCTATGATCACATTGGCTCGGATAAAGCCCCCTCCTTATCGATGGAAGACATTCGTCAGCAATAGGGTGAGTCACAATTAAGAAGAACCCGAGAACGTGACACGTGAAAGGGCTCTCGATTATTCCACACCCAGAATACAGAAGTTCAGGATTCCAGGTGAGTTGACTTTATTTTCTTCAGATGGCAGAACCCTAACTCTCTCAAACATCAACGTTAGGGTTGAAACGTCAGCTCTATCAACTCAAACGTTACAGGTTCATTGGCTCTGGGTTAATTATTTTTTTCTCTTTCTTTCACAAAAAAAAAATTCACCTGATT
Organism: Zygogramma bicolorata; assembly: GCA_032362365.1. NCBI lineage: Eukaryota > Metazoa > Arthropoda > Insecta > Coleoptera > Chrysomelidae > Zygogramma > Zygogramma bicolorata. The sequence goes on from JAVJAQ010005177.1 coordinate 167,858, forward strand.
CAATGAACTCTCGATTATTCTATTCTATATAACGTGTGTTATTTTCACAGAAGGAAATGCAGGATGAATGAAATAAGCATAAAAAATTGAAGACTTTCACGGCCGGCAACTAATGAATTGTTAGGTGCTTCCGGGCTTCTGAGCCGTAGACAACAGGTTTTAAGGCCTGACGTTTCGTCTGCATCTGCGGCAGACATTCTTAACGGCGATGCGGCAATGGTCGAAGTATCATTCTCTGCTGCGAGGCTTTGATCTGATGAGATCATCATGAGCATAATTTTAACTCTGGCATTGATGCGAATAAAAAACCTTTTTCGCGCTGGTGGTCGTTGTGCGAAAACCATCAGATCAATTTCAATTACCTATGATTTCGAATATTGTTTTGTGGTACTCCGAAGTTGAAGTAGCATCGAACGATTTCTCATCAATTGAACGATGATTTCAAAACACTATAATTTTTTCCAGCTCTCTCCTCACTTTATATTCACGAAATAACGTTACCAAATCGAAAATTAGTACAAGACAACTATGAATTTCATGAATAAAAACGGGGAAGACCATTCCCGTTTGTTCGAAGTTTGTGATCATGAATGAGATCAATCGAATATATTACTCATCGCAAAATGAATTATATTCACCTACATATTTTTTATGGACATATATACATTGATATTTATGGAGCACACACCACCAATTTGTGAAATTGACCATGTTGAGATTGTGAAAAAGACACAAAATTCTATCAGGTCATTCTTTGCAATGCTTCTCAATTTCAAAAGGAAAAAATTCTTCACTTCACTTCAACACCAAGTAGATATTCTAAATGAGTTATTCATTGGACGACTGGATGCTTTTTCAATTCCTTCAACTAAGATAGATGAAGTATTTCGTTTCATAACCGCTAATGAAGGCGATCCGACATTTCCGTCAATCTTTTCTAATCCTGTGTCGAAAGAAAATGTCATTCTTAGCAACCACTCCTATCAAATATAACCGATGAGATTGGGGCGAAAGTTGAAACTTACCCTAACACTAAACTGATATTATTGTTAGCATCTTCAGATGAGGAAAGTTGAAACTTAATCTTAAGACTAGGATGAGCTATCTATATACTGTACAATTTTCAGGTAGTTCTGATTAATGTCTTAATAATGAACTGGGAAGCGGGCTAATATAAATAATCAATCCTATGTTTACATTTTGCTATTTCTGGACTCCCACATGTATTGAATATGCTTTAGTCATGCACATGCTCGATCAGTTCAAGATTGCTTGCACCAATTTTGTGGTCATTGTCCAGAGCATGTTGGATAACCTATCAACAGCATTGATAAAATTCCGAGGAAATCTGACGATCCTTCATATATTGGTTTAGTGTCAGAATAAATTTTAAATAGAGTTCAATGAATTTCTGTGGACATGGTTGAATTTGATACAGATGAAGAACCACGTGAATGAACTAGATTTTCAATTTCAGGGTCTGTCATGAATTTGTGAAGTGAATTTGTTCAATAATTGTTCAGTGCAAAATACCGTTTTTGTATGAATGCATCAATAAGGACTGTATTTCAATTATCAATTTGAGGCCAAAACAATCTCGTTGAAAATAATGCTCAGAATCATGAAATATTAGTCTATCACAAAAATATATCTGAAACGTTAATGTTTGTTGAATAAAATGAGCTCCTTATATCAACGTATGATATAACTTATTCGTCTACTTTGTATCAGCGTATAATACAAGCTGTTCTTTGTTGTCTCAATTCCATTATTTAATCGAATAATGAGAGCAGTGTACTACGTGTTGTCTGCTTATGATTATGGAATGTGAGATGACTGTCGATTGTGCTTTTCCTTTCGTTTGTTCTTAAACTAGTTGACTTCTATAGTCTGGTCATCAATTCAAATATCGATAAGAGAAAAAGATGTTTGTTTCCGAAACCTTCACAAATGATTACGATTGAAATTTGAAGGAATCGTGGAACAACAGGAGAAAAACTCGACTTACTACGATAGTGTGACGGGATCTCTTCCTGGAGTCTGTAATGCCTGGGTCTGATGATCCGGTCTTTTTGACGGGTGGTTGATGGACGGAGCTATCGTTCTGATAGCGAGTTACAGTTCGATAACCCCTTACATGAGCAGAATATTGTTCGATGACACGAAGACGACATCAATTATTTATTGCTGATATCTGCAAAGTCGACAATAATTAATATATAGATAAGTTACCGGCCTCAGAATCATCCTTTTTCGTGTTCGGCTGAGGGCTCTCATTATCGGAGCGCTTTCTCTTTGGATCAGAAGGCGCTACCGAATCAGGAGGGTGAGGAGGAGGAAAGGTGGAAGGAGGGGTCAAACTACGCTGGTTTGACCTGAGAAGGTGAAGAGAGGGAAGGTTATTTTTGAGGGTATCCCTCACTATGTTGACAGGTTGTGGGGTTAACTTCTGAATCACCTCGTTAACTTTTTCGTCTATTGATTGTGTCGCTCTAAGGTATGAAACACCTGGTATCGGTGTTGTTATTTGTAGTTTTTTCTTCGCTTCGGAATAAGATATACCTTAATCAATTTAAACTTTTTGTATGGCTTTTTCTTTTTTTAATTCCGGACAGTCTTTCGAGTTGGACAAATGAGGTCCCTTACAGTTTACGCACTCTACAGGATCTTCACATTTATCTTCATGAGTGGGTTTTCCACAGGTACATACTTTGGTGTTTTTACATCGCTTAGATATATGACCGAACCTTTGGCAGTTGTAACAGCGCATAGGCCGGTAACTTATCTACTAGCACTCAGTCATCAAAAACCAGTAAACAAAGAAAAAAAAGAGGACGACCCGCTGGCAGCAGGTCGACGAAGTGAGTTATCTGAACTAACTCACAAAGACACTTTCTGTGATATTGCTGAGATAATGTTTAAAATATCTATACTCTCTGTGCTTTTCAAGTACCCCTGTGTGAATGAACTATATATCACATCAAAAATGGGCTCATCGAATAATCTAATATATTGGAATTGTAATGGTTGTAAATGCCATTATCCAGAAATAAAGCAGGTAATAACGAAAAACTCTCCTTTCTCCCTGCGCCTTCAGGAAACACACCTGGAACCAGAACAAACTTACAGACTCAGAGGTTTCAATTCCTATAGAAAAGATGCCATCCCTGATCGTAGAGCAAGAGGAGGTGTAGCAATTTTTGTTAAGGAGAGTATACCCCATCAACAAATTCCCATAGAATCCCCATTGGAGGTTATTGCGATTGAAACCCTTTCAAAATAAGCATATGCAATATTTACTTACCAAACTCGAACTGGACTATAGCAAACTTACGCAATATCATCAATCAACTCCCAAGAACATTCCTAGTGGTGGGCGATTTCAATGCTCATAACCCGCTGTGGGGCTCTGAACGAATGGATGCATCGGGAAGAGATATTGAGAACCTCCTAGAAGAGGCCAGTCTGAATCTACTGAACACCGGAGAAGGAACTTATCTCAATTATCTCACCACACTGATCACCTCCCGATGAAGATTGAATTTGCCAACCAGGATACTGAACAATTGCTACCTTGACGATGGATATTAGAAAAGGCCAACTGGACCCACTATAAAACTGAAATAAACTGTATCGATCAATTACCAGATGATGTTAATAGTGCCACTGAGGTTGTAACCCATGGTATTCTGAAAGCTGCTCACGAGGCGGTACCTAAAACTTCTGGAAAAATGAAGACGAAAGTCGTGCCATGGTGGAACGATGAAATAGCTTTAGCAGTAACCATCAAACATAGAACATTCAACACATTCAAACGATCCCCCACCACTGAAAATGTAATAGCATTCAGAGCTAGAGCACATTCCAGAAAACTCATTCAAGAAAGCAAGAAAAGATCTTGGGAGGGATATGTATCCACAATAACGGCAAATACACCACCAGCGGAAGTCTGGAAGAAAATACGAGCGATATTAGAAAAGAATTTTTCAGACACGTCCCCTGTCCTTGTAATTAATGGACAGCTAATCACCAACAACGTAGAAATAATTGAAGCATTTGCCGATCAGTTCGAGTCTTTCAGTAAATCAGATAATTACGACCCTGAATTCCTTCGACACAAACAAAATACAGATGTAAATCTTGACTTCGAGAAAGATGACACTGTGGACTATAACACTAATTTCTCGATGAACGAATTGGCATATGCATTATCTGAAGTGAAAACTACGGCGCCAGGGGAAGACGAAATCGTTTATGAATTCCTGAAACAACTAAGCCCTCATGCGAAGCAAATAGTACTCGACCTATTTCATAAAATTTGGACAACTGGTTTATATCCAGATTTATGGCGAAAGGCAGTTATCATCCCAATACCAAAAATGGGGAAGGATAATACCATTCCAGCTAGTTATCGTTCAATATCCCTGACAAGCTGTTTGAGTAAACTTATGGAAAAAATGATTAGCTATCGCCTTAGATGGTATCTTGAAACCAATAAACTTTTATCACCAGACCAATCAGGTTTCAGAAACCATCGATCCACTCTCGATCAACTGTTTCTGTTGGAAAAAAAAATACAGGACAGCTTCGCGGAAAGGAGCCACCTGGTAGCTGTATCTTTTGATCTTGAAAAGGCGTATGATACACTGTGGCGTTTCAACGTCCTGAATCAACCCAAGCTATGGGGACTCGAGGGAAATTTACCAAATCTCATAAAAAGTTTTTTGGCAAAGCGAGAGTTTTGTGTGCGCAACAAAAATCTCACCCCTGAATATAAGACCCTAGAAAATGGAATTCCCCAGGGATCGACTCTGAGCGTCTTATTATTTGCAATAGCGATCAACCCCATTGCACACCTCCTAGACCGATCCATAGGAAGATGTTTGTTTGAAGATGACCTCACAATTTTTTATTCCGCACCAACAATGGAACAAATTGAACAGACTTTACAGCAAGCAATAAACACACTAGCCCATGCAGCCCTTTATCTAGGTTTCAAATTTTCTGCACCCAAAACAAAATGTGTTCATTTTTGTCGCTTACGATCTGCACATGACGACCCACGTTTAAAACTGAATGGACAAGATATAGAGAATGTGGAGTCCATGAAATTGCTTGGTCTGATATTCGACAAAAAGCTGACGTGGGGTCCACAAATAGAAAATCTGGCCATACGATGTGAAACGGCACTGAACCCTATCAGAGCGATATCCAACATCAATTGGGGAAGTGATAGAGAAATCTTGATAAGACTTTATAAATCCCTCATACGGTCGAAAAAGACTATGGATGTATTATATATGGATCAGCAAGACCGTCGAGACTCAAAGTTCTGGACTCTATACAAGGAGTGGCCCTTCGGTTAGCGTTGGGTGCATTCCGTACGAATCACTTTGTGCAGAAGCGAGTGTACCTCCACTTAAACTCAGGAGAGAACAACTTTTATTGAGCTACTGTTGTGGGATAACAGCTCAGCCACTTCACCGTTGCTACCCCCCAATTCCATCTGATGAGGATAACGATATATATAGTAGAAGAGAAACTATCACCAGACCAGCAGGAACACGTTGCAGAGAACTGATGAGCGCAGTCGAATATGAATTTCCCAAAATTTACAGTTGGACCCCATGCGAACTCCCTCCTTGGACTTTAATTGCTCCCGATATGAAATTAGAACTTACTAAATTCAACAAGGAAGAAACCTGTCCAGATATCATAATGAGAGAATTCTATGGTATGAAACACAGATATTCGGATGACCAAATAATTTTCACAGATGAATCAAGAACTGATACAGGATCAGGGGCAGCACTGGCACATCGGGGATTCACCCATTCCTGGGGGTTGCCAACAGAGGCTTCTGTATTCACGACGAAATTATATGCTATTTTGCAAGCCTTGTGGTACCTAGAGTTTCTGCCCAGAAATGAATACCTAATCTGCACTGACTCATTATCCTCTCTGCAGGCCCTAAAGAATACCTTCAACAAAGACCCCCTGATCCAAATAATTCTTTCTCGTCTTGCATGGCTAACTGATGAAGACAAATATCTCAAATTCCTGTGGATTCCCAGCCATATTGGCATTCCCGGGAACGAAATAGCAGACCAAGCTGCGGAGGCAGCGACAGGACAAGAACAACTTGATAATATTCCAGTAAGACCAGATGACGTTAAGATTTACTTGAAACATATTGTGCATCAGAAATGGGAAGCAGATTGAGTTAGGTCTGAATCAAAACTAAGGAAAGTAAAACTGTCAGTCAACCCATGGAAATGTTTATACAACCTGTCCAGAAGGAAACAAGTTATATTAACTCGGCTGCGAATTGGGCATACGTGGCTCACCAACATTTTCATGCATAGTGGCGAACGACAACCCAGATGCGAACTCTGTAGAAGAAAGACAGTAGAACATATATTGAGCTGTGAAGAACTGGTAGAACTAAGGCAGGAATTAGATATACCAAACAATGTAGAATCCTGCTTAGCAGATGATACGGATAAGCTGAAGAACATCCTAAACTACATACAAGAACAAGGCATATTTTTTAAAATATAGATATATATGTGTATATATGTACGTGTATGCGTATAGATGTGTGTATATACGATACTTACTGGAATAGGCCACATGACCTCAGTAGTTGAAGGCCTTAACAACAAAAAAAAACAATATTTAAATAGGTGGAATCGATTTATAATAGACAGTACTTATATTTCATAGTCTCAAGTTGTTACTCTGTTCAAATGAAAAGTTTTTTAAAAATCCTTTTATGTGAACGAGAAATATAATTGGCGCAGTCGTTAGGATAGTGGAAGAGTCCTTAGAAGATCCTCGTCATTCTCAAATGTCCATCCACTAGTCCCCGGAACCAAGTTCCATAGAGAAGCAGATACTCCAGAAATAATTTCGGCCGTAGACAAAAATACTCCTTCACTACCGTCCATCAAAAAATATCTACATAGGAACAAGTTGTCAGAACATTTTCGGTGACGGAACATGCAACGAGCCATCATCGTCATCCTGTAAGCACAAATGAACCCATCTTCATCAATTTCAAATAATATTTTACGTCTCCCTACCTTAGTTTTACCAAATTCACCCTTAAGTACCAATTCTCGTCCATCAATTATTCCTCAAACAATTGACCAACCTATAAATCCCATCAACATGGCGAAACAATTCGACGTGAAGAATTTTTGGATTGTACCCGAATACGATGGGAGCCCAAATGAATTATACCAGTTTATCAACGTATCAACAATGCTACTGAATGAATACTAGAATGATGAAGTGCCCGGTTATTTCCAGAACCATATATTGATACAATAAGGACTACTCAACAAGCTACGAGACAGAGCCAAAGACGTCATCTCAGTTTATGGATGTAGCGACTGGAACAACTTCAAAGGAACCCTAATCCAAAACTTTGCCGACCAACGGAACGAAAATTCCTTGACAAGAGGTTTGGTTAACCTGCGACAAGATCAGAATGAAACCCCACAACGTTTTCACCAAAAAGTAATGGGATTTTTGAACACAATATCAAACTATATTGAATTACACACCGTCGACGATACGATATAGACCTGCAAGAAGAACTTTTTCCAACAACAAGCTTTAACAACATTCCAAGCCGGACTACGAGAGTCCATGGGATCCACCATAAGAGCAATGAAACCAGTATACTTGGCAACAGCGGTGCAGTACATCCAAGAAGAAAATAATATCCGTTATCTGCAAAGACCGTTTGGACCCCCACAAGTCTCCAGGAAACCACTCCAGACACCGCAAAGAGCTGTAAATCACCAATATACCCAACATTCAATACCACAGCGGATGTACTAACCCATGCAACACTTTCAACGACCTGGACAACAGCAACCTCATCAACCAATGGGACTACAATCACAACTTCAACAACCGACCTCCAGTCCACATTGGCAACCAAATACTCAACAGAGACAGATGTGGCCTTCAGTTCAACCACAACGTTTTGGACAGAACCAGCCAAATAGGCAGAATGGGCAAGAACCAACACCAATGAGCATCAGTACCAGAAATACTTACGGAGCACCAACAAGGAGCATGAGAACCCAACCTCAAGCACGACCAAATTTCAATCCAGCTCCCATGTTCAACATTGCACAACATGACGAAGACCTTGGATATGAAGCGAACCCTTATTACCTTGAAGAAACCTGTTTTTATCCCAATCAGGAAACAACTGAAGAATACCAGGTTCAAGAAGACCAACAGGAATCAGATGTAAATTTTCCATTGGAGCCAGGACAAAACTAAGAAACATAGTGGAACTGCATACCTCCGACGATAAGAGAGAACTTCGTCATATAACCATTTCAAATCCTCTCCTCAAGCTCCTCATTGACACCGGATCAACAAAATCCTTCCTCAATCCTGATTTAGCTTTCCAATATCACAAGGGTTGCATCAAAAGAGATCCCTTTGTCGTCACCCCCATTTTCCAATTATTCTCAAGATTACAGTGCAGAAATTCACATATTCCCTGAGTTCAACTCAAATGGGGTTCTCAAATTCTATCTATTCAAATTCCACAAAACTTTCGATGGCCTCCCCTCTCCCAATTCAGTACTACGAAACCAATAAGACCCAGTTCTACTCTATTCAATTGGAGCCAGATAGCGTGACGCAAGTACGACTACCGGTAAAAGAGAAGAATGGAACCATCATGACACCAAGACAGGAGCTGCAAGGCGCTTACATCCATGAAGCTCTCACCAACGCAACGCCTGCGATCATCTAGCCTGGACGGAAATTGTTAACATCAGTCCAGATAAACTCTAAATCTTTCTAACCGAACCAATACTCAGCAACCCAATAAATCTCCAAGAGCATCATATCTATTCTGCTGACATAATCCCATCAAGAAACACAGACCCAATCAACAATTTGGATGATCTTATCAGAACAGACCACCTTAATCCAGAAGAGGAGATGCATATCAGAAAATTATGCAGGAGATATGCCGATATTTTTCACCATCCAGATTCCTCACTCACATTCACCAATCAGGTCAAACACCATATGAAAACCAAAGGCGAAATTCCAGTCTACACCAAATCATACCGATATCCATATGTACATATGGAAGAAGTTAAGAAACAAATAACTTCGTTATTGGACCAAAGAATCATCAGACCTAGCCAATCGCAAGGTCAACGAGAAGACAATAGACGATAGATATCCGATTCCGAACTTTTCTTATATTCTCGACAAACTGGGCAGATGTCAATATTTCACTACCCTAGATTTGGCAAGCGGGTTCCACCAAATAGGAATTGCAGAGGAAGACATGCCCAAGATTCAACGTCGAAAACGGGCACTACGAGTACCTGCGGATGCCTTTCGGATTGAAAAATGCTGCAGCGACCTTTCGAAGGATTATGGACAACGTCCTGAAGGGTCTACAAGGAACTATCTGCTTGGTTTATATGGATAGATACTTTATTTGGTCATGTTATGCAATTACATTGATGACAAGTCAAACCAATTGGTACAGAGTACACAGTGTAAAAATTCAATATTCAGGACTAGATTCGAACAATATACTAGATAATCGAAAACAGATCCATCGTATAATTGACTACGTATGCAAAAGCATGAGTAGCAAGTAGGATATAAAATTTTTTGTGGAGACAATAAGATCATAATAAAATATATACGCACATACATCAAAATACATACAAAAAACGCACTATAGTATTATATAAATAATAATAAAAGTACTGATAAATTTAAAATAAATTGTACATACTCCATGTACAGGTACATGTAATAAAAACTTATACTATGTCGAATTGAAAAAAACAAGAAACAGATATCTTATTGCTTTGTTTGCGATTATTATCAACTTCTAATGAAGTTTGTCGAGTTTCATATACTCTTCGATTGAATAAAAACAATTTTCAATCAATAATTTTTTTATTTTCTTCTTGAAGAGATGAGTGGCGAGATTTTGCAAATCGTCAGATAACTTGTTATAAATTTTAACATCGAGTGAGTTACAGGATGATGTTTTCAGTCTGAACTTATTAGGTCTCAACTGATTATTAAAACGGGTTGGATAAGTGTGGAAGTCGGAGTTTAACTTGAATTGACATTTTTTTTTATGTATTTCGAGGAGTGTCTGGAAAATGTATATGCAAGGAACTGACATGATTTGAAATTTAATGAACAAAGGCTTGCATGGTTGATCGTAGCGTGCACCACCAATTATTCTCAAAGCCCTCTTTTGAAGTCTGAATACTCTGATGGCATGGCTGGAATTTCCCCATAAAATGTTGCCGTAGGATATATGTGAGTGGAAGAGAGAATGGTATGTAGTTAACAGAACACTTTCAACTACAACATTTTTTAATTTACGTAAAAGGAAAAGTTGACTAGAGAGTCGAGTACACAGGCTATTTACATGATTAGTCCACTTGAGCCCATCATCTAGGGTAATCCCTAGTAACTTGACGGAGGATCCGTTTATATTTGATCTGTTAGGGGAAAAAATAATATTCTGAGTTTTATCTCTGTTCATTTCAAACTTGTTCATTGCGAACCAGTGCTCAGCTCTAGCCGCTGTGGTCACCATGCTCGTTTCGAGAGTAAGACTGTTCTGGGAAGAGTTTATGAGCGAGGTATCGTCAGCAAATGCGATACACATATCAGGCAGCAAGTAGTGAAAAATATCATTCACGTATAAAATGAATAATAGAGGTCCAAGAACAGACCCCTGTGGAACACCGTGTTCCATAATAGCTTTTTGCGACATAGATTCATTTGCCACTACAAATTGCTGACGATTCGTCAGGTATGACCTTATAATATTCAGTGGAATGCCTCTTATTCCATAGTGTTCGAGCTTTGCTAACAGAATTTTGTGGGAGACGCAGTCGAAGGCCTTGGACAAGTCACCGAGTGTAAGCCCTGTTTGCTCACCCGACTCAAAACCCTCGACCACCTTCTCTATCACTCTACCAACGGCTTGGGCAGTGGAGCAATTTGGTCTAAAGCCATGCTGACATGAATGAATTGTGTTATATTTGTTGAAAAAGCGACATAGTCGATTCTTTAGAATTATTTCAATTATTTTACCTAAAATCGGTACTATGGAAATGGGTCTATAGTTGTCTGGTATGTCTCTGTCTCCTTTTTTGAAAATTGGTATAACCTTGGATACCTTAAAGCAATCTGGAAATATCCCACTGCTAAAGCACATATTGGTAAGAGTAGTTAAGGGTTCTATTAATATGTCAATGATCTCTCTCACTATCCTGCTACCCAAAAGGTATATATCCAGACAAGGGGAATCTTTAAGACTCCTTGTCGCTGATAAAACTTCATTTATTGTAGCCGGCTCAAGAAAAAAGGAATCTTTAGGTTTGAGAAAAGGATCTAAAAAGTTAGTTGCTTCTTGATTGCTCTGAGGTAAGCTTTCGAAAATGAGTTGTGCTGCTGTTGCGAAGAAATTGTTAAACTGATCCGAAGTTATGCTACTATCGGGAGATAATGCATGCAGATCTTTTTTGTTTCTTTCGGAATTTATTAATTTCCAGCAATCTCTGCTTTTGTTCGCAGAGGAGGCTACAAATGAGCTGTAAGCTTTTTTTTTGCTGCAGCTATTTCTGACAAGTAATGATATTTTAGTTTTTTATATGCAATTTCATCTTTTGCTGTGCCTGTACAGTCGGCGACAACTTTCACAGCATGGACCTGTCTCCTCAATTCTGAGAGGTGTGCATTGAAAAACGGCACGGGCTTTTTATAGATAGTCTTTTGTTTTTTCTCAGGAAAGTTCCTACACATCGAATTGTGTAGTATATTGGTGAGGAGATTAGCCACAACATGTGGAGACTCTCCAGTGCTGTTTGAGATGGACGACATAATTATCTTCTTTACATCTCTACAGGAGCATATGGTCAACCTCACAAAAGTATTCCAACGTCTACGAGGAACTGGTTTCAAAATACAAGTAGACAAGTGCGAATTTTTATAAAAAGGAAGTCAGCTTTCTAGGACACATCGTCACTCCAAATGGGATGAAACCTAACCCAGCAAAAGTCAAAGCAATTATGGACTATCCTGTACCAATAACTGTCAAAGAGATTAGAGGATTCCTTGGACTCTTAGGGTACTACAGAAAGTTCATCAAGAACTTCGCCAGGATACCCAAACTATCAACCTCCTGTGTCAAGAAAGATGCCCATGTAGAACATACGCCAGAATTCCTGAAATGTGTTCAAACTTGCAAAAACCTGCTTACCAATGAACCACTACTATAGTATCCGGACTTCACAAAGCCCTTTAATCTGACCACAGATGCCAATAATTTCGCCATAGGAGCCGTTCTGTCCCAAGGACCCATAGGAAAAGACAAACCAATAGCTTACGCATCCAGGACCCTGAATGAAACTGAAATAAAGTACTCTACAATTGAGAAAGAGATGCTAGCAATAGTTTGGGCTACTAAATATTTCCGACCGTATATTTTCGGAAGAAAATTTAGAATTTTATCAGATCACCACCCCTCCAGTGACTCTTTTCTTCGAAGGATCCAAACTTGAAACTTGTTCGATGGTGCCTGACTACGAAGTGGTCTACAAAGAAGGCACTAGCAATACCAACGCCGATGCGCTCTCCAGAATAGAGATACAAACAAAGGAGCTCCATGAAGCAGATTACGACGACGACAAGGCATCTCTATTCAACCATCCTCCTTCAAAAGTTCCCGAGTTTGCGGAGGACATCATCAACGATCTATCTGACGATTGATCACTATTTTCCTGAAGACAAAGACCCCCTATCGCACGAACAAAAAATTCAGAATGAACCCTCAAAGAAGACAAGGAATGTGGGAACCTGAAGTCATCTTCAAACGAGTGAGCTATAACCCAGCAAGAACGGTGATAGAGAAAATATTCCCGAATAAGAGAAGATACCATGCTCAATTGGGAAACGACAATCTTGATGAAAACTTTTTCAAGGAATATATCAGCCTGGGAAAAAAATACGCTTTGATGTTCGAAGACGAAGCACTCTACCACAGTATGTGCAGAATCCTGAGATAGACATTCAAGAACTCCTCTTTTGATCTCATCTAATGCAACCGCTTTCTAGAAGATGTCAATTGCCCTACTAGACAAAAAGAAATGATCACGCAGCAGCATGAAGGAAAAATGAACCATAGAAGAATCACCGAAACGGAAACTCGAATCAAAAGATTGTATTATTGGCCCAAAATCAAAAAGGATGTCGAACAAGCTATCAACTTCTGCGAAACTTGTCAAATCAACAAGTATGATCGGAGACCCGAGAAGCCAAAGTTTATGCTGACGCCTACCCCAACAAAGCCTCTCGAAATAACACACATGGATACCTTCCAGGTTAGTGGACAAAAATTCCTAACGATTGTGGATGCATTTTCAAAATATGGCCAGGCATATCCAATAGAGGGATGTAATGCTATCAACACTCTCAACACTCTCCTAATATTCATCAACCACCATGGAATACCACATATTATCGTCACTGATAATGGAACTGAATTCAAAAATGGACTTATCCAAGAATTTGTTGACACACATAAAATCAACATTCACTATTCCACCCCAGAGAACCCTCAGTCAACCGGGATAGTCGAAATATTCCATTCCACATTGATCGAGCACTTGAGAATATTGAGAGAAATGTATAAAAAAAGAGACATCAAAGAACAGATGCTCTATGCTATCTTCGGATAAATAATTCCACCCATTCAACAACAAGACAGAAACCTATGGATATTCTGAACGGACATCTCAATAGTCAAGATCCATCTGATATCGATATGAGACGAGCTTTGATCAACAACCACGTCCAACAACACAGGTCAAAAACGAAGTGAATTTATAGGATACTAAACGAAGATTTACAGAAACAGAAGACAAACATCATAGAGAAGAGGAACAAGAAAAGAGAAACTCCTATTACCTACAAACCCTGCACCAAAGTCTACACAAGAAAAACAGTGAAAAGAAACAAACTGCTACCTCCCGTCCTCCCCAAAATCCGTCCAAAAAGACCATACAGTAACTGTCGAGACAGATAATGCAAACGTCAATAAGAAGAATATAAGACATTTACCTAATAAGATAATTAAATTCTTCGTCCCTTAACAGCCTCCATCTGACGAGAGGACAGGAATTCGAGATTCAAAACCTCAAGAGCAATCCAGGATTACTTCCCCTAAAGATGGGACAATCAAAGATCAAGACTAGTACCCACGACTTCATCCACTACTACGATCTTCATCCCATCCACGAAGAGATATTCGCCATAGAATTTCAATATGATGCCGTCTCCACAGCAATTCGTAACGACTAAGTGACCCTTATTCCTTCAACTTGCAAAATTTCGATCAAGGACTGAAGTACCACCTGAAAACTGCCAAAGAAAAGCTACAGACTCTTTATCCTCTCAGTAGACCCAAACAAGGACTCATAGATGGCTTAGGAAGTGTGATCAAAGCAATTTCTGGAAACTTGGATCAAGAAGATGCTAGAAAATATGAGAATGCTATTGCTTCCCTAGAAAACAACCAAAGAAACATAATAAGCCGTGTGAATCAACATATCAGTTTGAATACCAGAATAATGGAGAGCTACAATGAAACCATCTCTCCACTTACACAATCAAGATACCATCTCAGAAGAAGTCAAAAGAATTGAAACCGACCTCAATAGCCTCGTTTTTGACTTCAATCATTATCTGGAAACCAGAAACGTATTGGATCAAATCAACCTGATACTTCAAGTTATTTTACACACACTGAACGACTTAGAAACGGCAGTATCCCTGGCAAGGAACAATACAGTCCATAACAGCGTTCTCAGAAGCGAAGATTTGAGTTGGATCGTAAGGACACTGCTCACCTGTCACTCAGAAAACCAGTTACTCTATAACCAGGACGACGACATTCACAAGTTCTACGACGTCATCAAAATAGAGACGCCTACCACACGGATCGTAAAATCGTTTTCATCCTTCATGTTCCCTTTATATTCCCCGATTCATTCACCTACTTCCATTCGTACACAAAATTCGACAATAATCATTTCACCAGCTCCTTACTTTACAGTTAGTCCCTACCTCTATCGATACCTGAACTCACCTTGTGAACGAATCGGCCTCGGATACCTTTGCGAAGAAAATTTCCTTCAAGATACTGGCAGATCCCCTGACTGTGTTATCCAGATGCTGGAAATAACAGATGAAGAAGCAAGA
This sequence comes from Zygogramma bicolorata, assembly GCA_032362365.1. Lineage (NCBI taxonomy): Eukaryota > Metazoa > Arthropoda > Insecta > Coleoptera > Chrysomelidae > Zygogramma > Zygogramma bicolorata. The sequence continues at coordinate 183,152 of JAVJAQ010005177.1, forward strand.
TGTGAACACGTCCCAGTTTCGATGAATTCAACACTGATTCTGGAGATGGGAAGACCACTTCGATTTCTCGTATTTCCTTTGAGCGGAAATCAGCTTTGAAGAGAAGGTACTTTTGCAGTATGGCATCGACGACATGGTATTAGATGTCTCTCTACTCTTCCAAGTACCAGGTGTTCTCCTTATCTTTGTCTGTTAGCACGATAAAAGGCATTGGCGGCTCAAGGAGAAAATTCTGGAGCTGATGTCCAATGTGGATGGTGAGTTCTTTGGGGTGGAACGCCCTGTTGACGACGAAACCTTTTTATCGACAAAATCGATTCCTATGATGCGTATGATTGTACTCGTACTAGCTTGCAACTGAATGACGATGCCCACGAAGACGAGAGCGACATTTCTCCCACTACACCCACCACTGCAAGTGGTGGCGCTGTCTCCCATAGATTCCTCATGACTTTGGTGAGGGGAAAGTACTCCATCAGACAATCGTGTATGATGATGCAATATTTTAGAGTTTTTTCGGGAAAAACCACGCTGGCCTCGATGTCTAGACGGACGTCTACCATCAAGGATTTCATCCGTTCTACTTGTTTCGGGCAGTCTATGACGAAGAGGGCGCAGTCTTTGAAGGATGCATCATTCAAGAGGGTTGACTTTTTTTCTGCCATATTTGTATAGCTAGGCAGGAACTTTGTGTAAGTGAAATGGTCCTCCGTAAAGTGATTCGACTGGAAATCCAACTGCATGTGTTCGTTTGGCAATATTCCCAGGTCAGAAATAGAGAAATGTTCTGAACTTGAGGAGCGGAGAATTTGGGGGCGAGTGATACGTTACCCGTTGTGCTTGATTCCAGCTTTTCATTGATCGACATTTGAGACTGCTTCATGCCAAAATCCAAGTCGACTTGATTGACTCGAAGTCATTATCATTACGTCTCATTTTGCTTGTTTGCGGCATAGCTCTTGAAGGAACCGTCACCCAATGTATATTCAGTAAAAACTTGTTGGAGGAACGCTCAGTTTGCGCAAGTCAGTTGGTAATGGTGAGGCTCTGAAGGCTGCTTCACAACTTATAGACTTCCTGCAGCAAGTTTTCTTTCATCGGCGGCGGCGTAGAAGATTAGTCTTATCTGTCTCTAGCTACTCACACCTCCAAGACGATGGCGCTCTTGTCACCTCGAAAGTATACGGGTCGACCGTTTTGAAAACGCCGGTGATTCTGTGAACCCCGACGCTTTCGAAAACGTGAACGTCGACATCATGGAAGATGTCGACGAAGACGACTCGGTGTAGGAATTATATACTCCCATCTGAAATCTATTGACTTTGATCGTGGGAGAGAGAGGCTCAAGCACAACTTTCACATAAAAAATATCCTGTTTTGACACGCAAGAAAGTACACAAAATCTTAATATTTTTGAGGCGATAAATCAGCACAAAATTGGTGGGTTTCTGAAGTGTCAAAAAATACTTTTACTGATGCAGAAAATATTAGACAAACATACCCAAAAAAGTAGTTTATTTATCTCTCGAAATATCATTCAATGCATCCGACCTATATCAGAATAGATAGTCGTCTAAGGTGTTGCTCAGCAAACTGTCAGGGTGGATGTCGCTGAATGTTGCCAGAAGTTGCAGGCGTCCCAAGGTGGCATTCGAGTTGGAGCTGAAGTAGCCTCCCACCACCTAGCAGATTGTGGTAGTAGGCACAGTTGTTGATGGGGCCCAACATGATAAGTTGATAAGTACCACCTAGTGGATATCATTTTTTTATCTGAGTTTGTTTATTCCTTCTTATGCGTTTTTTGCAAATGAACTTTGAATATCAGTTCGAGAGGAAACTAGTGAATGATAGACATAATTTTTAGTGAAATTGAGTTACAGAGATTTTCTCGATTACTGCAACACGATTTTTTTGTTGAAACCCTACTTAGGTTAAGTTAGGTATAGTTTTTTTACATTATCTCTATCGTAGCGGCACTCTCGAGAGTAAAAGTATTATGATTCAACCTTGATAATTTTTTTTTCTAACGCTTTTTTCGGAGTGTGACTTTGTTGTCTTGGTTGATGAATAATTTAGTGATTTTAGGAGTTTTCTTGCCAAAGGGTATGTCTATATCAAATCACTTGGCGCCCATGAATTATTCATAATAATTGTTATAGATATATATGTAAACATTTTTTTTTAATCCACCCCCGACTCCACTGGGTTATTTAGTCGGAGCATACCTTCAAACCAAACTTAGTCAATAAAACACGTAACACTGCCTTCTTCAAAATATTTGCAGAAAATTTTTGAATATTCCCTCTAATAATATCTTGGCTGATGAAACCTTCCATAGAGCCGGTCAAATTGATTCGCTGGTTGGTGCGGAATTATTCTATACCCTGATATGTCCCGATACACAATCCCTTGGCATTAATCTGCTGATATTACAGAATTGTATATATCGAAAGGAAATGACTGCAGTTGTGCTATTTTCAGCAAGGATTTATACGCCTTTAAGGGACCACTTGTTTGTTTGAGTTTGCAATTATTTATAAAGAGAAAAATCGTTTGAGCTAAATTTCTCGACCAGTAAGAACTCATCTTGTTTCAGTGTTTTTAGAGAAACTATTGATTTTTTCAATTCGGGAACGTCCCCTGGATCGCTAAATGGATTTTGCGGCCATTCAGATTCGGGCTTGGACAGCCACTCGGGGCCATTCCACCAGAGTTCATTCTCGCCCAAAGCTTAGGGGGATACACCTCGGGTTAACAAGTCCGCAGAATTTTGTTTCGTATTAACATATTGCCATGAATCAGGATTCGTTAAAATCCACGATAAGACCGTTGTAGAAACGGACCATAATTGGTTAGATTCGAATTGAATAGTGAGAGATTTTGTAGCCTTCTGAACCAATTTTCCAAGAACCAGAGCACCACAAAGTTCGAGCTTTGGTACAGTTAACGATTTCAATGGTGCAACCTTGGATTTTGCAATTGAATGTGATGTGTTCATATTACCAGAAACATCTGACGTTCTGATATAAACGCATGCACCATATGCACATAGAGATGAATCCGTAAATCCGTGAAGCTCTATTCGGACTGAATTGATGCCTATAGTGCACCTAGGAATTCTGAGAGTGTTCAAGACTTCTAGCTCTTTACAGAACTGTCTCCAGATCTCACTATATGGTTGAGGTATTGGATCATCCCAATCAAGTTTCAAGGACCATAACCTTTGAAGCAAAATTTTTATACTCACAAAGCAGGCATTCAGCAATCTCAAGGGATGAAAAATCTTCGATATTTCAGAAAGAACAGATCGCTTCCTGATTTTGCTTTCTGTGTTGGAAAAGTGCTTTCTGTTATACAATAAATGATCAGAAAATTGCGACCAATACAAGCCAAGGGTTTTATTTTGGAGATTTTCTCAGAAATGTATGTCTGTGGAAGGGGAATTTGCGTGGATACCCTCAAGGATTTCTTGGCTGTTGGATGACCACTTTCGTGAATTGAAACAAGCTGTACTGAGGATAGTAGGAACTTCTTTACTCTCAGTTGAAATCTTGCTCAGACTTTCACCTCCTGATATAAAGTCATCAACGTAAAAATCGCGGTAGCAATAGCTCTAGAAGCTTCAGGATGTAGTTCAGCATTGTCTATGGCAAGTTGTTTCAAACAGCGCACTGCTAGATAGCTTGCAGATGCCGTTCCGTACGTTATGGTATTCAAGTTATACATTTTCACCTTTTCTTCTGGGCTCTCTCTCCAATAAATACGTTGCAGTGACCTTTGTTCTAGATTAACGAGTATCATCCTGTACATCTTTTCGACGTCTGCGCATACAACATACTTATGCTGACGGAACCGCAGAAGTATGGAAACAAGATCATCTTATATCTCAGGCCCCACAATCTGTAAATCGTTCAAGGAAATGCCGGATTCTGAAGGAGCTGATCCGTCAAATACGACCATGAGCTTGGTTGTGGTGCTGCTTTCATTTCTCACTCCATGGTGAGGAAGAAAGTAGGATATTTAATTTGACTGAGGTTTAACGGGTGACATATGTTCCAAAGATTCGTATTCTTGCATGAAGGAAGAATATGCCAATCTAAAAGCCTCGTCTCGTTCAAATTTCCTCTCTAGAGAATGAAATCTGTTCAAAGCAGATTGTTCGGAACTACCTAAGGCTGATGGGTCCATTTTCAATGGAATATGTACAATGAAACGCCCTGTTTCACTGCATTTGGTGGTTTCCTGGAAAAGGGTTTCGCAAAACAGATCATCCTGTGAAACCAGTGAATGTTCATGACTAGGCTCTTCAAGCTCCCAAAACTTTGCTAGCTGCACCTCGATGTCTTCGGTTGAACTCAGGTGACAAAGTTTTGGTGAATTTCGATTTTTGTGATATGGAAGTGGGCCTGAGATTGACCTTCCAAGTAAAGAATTCTGTAATATCAGTAGATCAGTGCCAAGGGATTGTGTATCGGGACATATCAGGGTATAGAATAATTCCGCACCAACCAGCGAATCAATTTGACCGGCTCTATGGAAGGTTTCATCAGCCACGTGTTACGTGTTTTATTGACTAAGTTTGGTTTGAGGGTATGCTCCGACTAAATAACCCAGTGGAGTCGGGGGTGGATTCAAAAAAAATATTTACATATATATCTATAACAATTATTATGAATAATTCATGGGCGCCGAGTGATTTGATATAGACATACCCTTTGGCAAGAAAACTCCTAAAATCACTAAATTATTCATTAACCAAGACAACAAAGTCACACTCCGAAAAAAGCGTTAGAAAAAAAAATTATCAAGGTTAAATCATAATACTTTTACTCTCGAGAGTGCCGCTACGATAGAGATAATGTAAAAAAACTATACCTTACTTAACCTAAGTAGGGTTTCAACAAAAAAATCGTGTTGCAGTAATCGGGAAAAACTCTGTAACTCAATTTCACTAAAAATTTTGTCTATCATTCACTAGTTTCCTCTCGAACTGATATTCAAAGTTCATTTGCAAAAATCGCATGAGAAGGAATAAACAAACTCAGACAAAAAAATGATATCCACTAGGTGGTACTTATCACTTTCGTGATGAGGACATGAACCATGGAAGATTATATTCGATTCAGCTTTTTATTCTCGGTGGTTCAACTGGGCACTTTTACAACTCCTTTTAATTGCAACAGCATTCAGCTCGGTTCAAATCTAAACCAGACAACGCCTTTGTGCCTGATTCCCGATGCAAAACAAAGGCGTTTAAAATAATATTCTAACGAAATACCAAATCCACAATGAATATGCTCAGAAGACGATGGCCAAACACATCCAAAATACCATTGTAACGCTCACATTTCTGTAATCGTTATTTTCTTCAGAAAAGCAGGGAAATGAATATAAACACTGGTCACTTAAACACTTCCTAAAGACATACCATCTGATGAAATAGGTAATCATGTTTATTTTCACAGCTCACGAAGGTCTCTACTTGTCTATTTCCAAAGGAATAATCATTTATCATTTCAGTGTTTTATTTATTTGGCAAATTTGGTTATGGAAATGTAAATATGTCGAATCCAGCAAACCACTTGACCGTAATGATTCTTCTTCTCATAATTTCGACTAATTGACCATAGTATAGAGTTTTCAGAAGCGACACCTCAAATGTAAATATTTTGTGCGTTATGTGATTCTGCTTTTAATTTAATATTGTGTTTTGTGGAATTGAATCGAATGAAGCGTGTTCGAGTTGGTAACCGTGAAATGAAACGGAAATTATTTTTTTTAATCTGAATTTCAATTTGGAGAGGACGGAAGTCTTCAAGGGCCCATTTCTGCCCTGGTAACAACGCTAAGAGGAACTCGTGTGGGTTAACTGTAAAATAATTTTGATTTACCTACACAAAAGAATATAGAGTCCATTCATTTGAGGTAAATATTCGAACATCATTATTGGGATTTTAATTCAGGATAATAATTTGGGGGATTTCAACTCGCTTCACGAGAAATTTGAGAAATAAAATTATTTTTGTCCGAACACTTTTTATCATGATTCTTTTCTTTTCTCAATAACAGTTCTGCTAGGATTTTCTACTTTAAAGCAATCGATTCTACATTAAAGCATTCAATTTTCACAACAGAGCAATCAATTCAACAACTATTGACTATTGACGAGTACTTAGACCTCATAAAGAATTGTTGAGACCTCGTGGAGAATTTTGAGAAGATTTAATGGTGATAGTAGAGACCTTCCTGTCTGCGGAGATCTTCATGGAGGATACTAAGGGATAGCTGAGTTCTGGAGCTGTCATACTATCGTGAAACTGTAGGAACGGTTTTTGGAACGAAGTGAATATCACACTGGAGTGACAAAGTAGAAAAACGTCAACCTTCAGCAATGAATATAAATGTAACAGGTTTGAATGCATTCATCTTGATTGTTGATGTCATTATTGTTTTATACCATTACGCTGAAGTTCTTCTGACCATTCTAAATTATTCGATTCCATATTTAACTCTTGACCACTAAATCTACCATACGATATTTACTACTGAAATTTTAATTAAATATTTCTATTTGACACCTGCGTGTTTGTTTGTATGTTCAAGAATCTCTTTTCCAGCGTGGTAAAGTCTTTCTACAGAGATTGGCTTGAGAATAAGTTTATATAATCTTTCTTTCTGTAGATGGCGTCCAATTAACAACATTTTACTTCAGACTTATTCTCAGTGCCATCTATTGGATTTCTGGGAGTTCTCAAATAGCACCGAATCACACCCTTGCCTCCCTGAAAAAAGCTAGCCGTTCACAATCTGTACCTTGTGTTGGGCATTTAATCTGGTATACCTCATTATATGAACAAGATAAGGTTACACCATATCACATCGCCTGCATATATGAGAAAGTGAAAAAGCCGTTTTAAACGAATTTTCAAATGGAGTTCACTATCCACAAAGTATTTCAACTGCGAACCAGCTCCACATTTTTCCAATCGACAATTCTCTCGCGATTCTTTTTTTCCCCAGCGGCCCGATGAAAACAAACAGTGAATGAAAACGATAAACTCAGAATATAGGGCGATTCGGAACGTAGGAATAATATGAACGACTAGGAAATACGTATCAACCCCACTATACCTAAAAAAATAAAAAAAAACTTGTCTTTCAATTCTTATCAGTTTTTAGATCACGTATGTGCCAGTAACCCAGAACCTTTCCTATTTCGAAATCTTTCAATTTATACACATTTGGAGAAACTTTTGCTACCACTCTACATTTCACTCTACAAATTCAAGTATCAACTCTCAACAGATATGAAACTCAAACTTATAAAAACCCTCGTCTACCCTCACATAGACTATTGTGCTTCAGTATATTACTATTTTCTACCTGAATATAATCGACAAAAATTGCAACGCATTCAAAATGCTTGTATTCGTTTCGTCTGTTGTGTACCTTATAGGGAGCACATAACCCCTCACTTATTAGGTTTGAAAGAATTGAATATCAAGTCTAGGATGGAATATTTAATAACTATATTTCTATTCAAACTCGTGAAGAATCAAACACCTAAGTATTTGTTTGAGCTTATATTACGGCGTTCGGATATCCGTCATATCAATATAAATAATAGGACCAATAACTACAACATTCCATACTATGCAACATCTAAATATGAAGGATGTTTCTCTTATCTGGCACCGTTGATTCTTAACAGAATAATTTCATTTCTGAATTCATCCTCTTACGAGCTGAAGGTACATCTGAAATCGCATTTGCTGAACAGTATGAGATAATGTCGTTTTTCTGTTTTCATTTTTTCTGTTTTCTTTTTTTTTCTGTACTGCTAATTACACGAATATGTACTTGAAACTATTAACTAGTCTATTATCATGCAGGAGGGGTGGAAGATAGCTTCGGCTAACCCCTTCCTTTTGTGTATAACTTATCTGTATAAATTATGCACAATAAATATATTATTATTATTATTTAATGAATTTAGGGGCAAGTTTAGACGCAAAATAGGTTGCCCCTTCAGATAGACAATAATTTTTCTTCCAAACTATCTGACCTTCCCTCAACTCCAAGGGTCGCATTCGTGGATTATAGCGGTTGGCGCTCTGCTCATAAGACTTATCCAGACGACTCTTAACTTTCGTACATACATCTTTGAGTTCTTCAACCTGACGAGCCAACGGGTTTCGATCACCGAAATCCAACTCTGCGTTACCATCCACCTGATCAAGTCTTGCATGAACCTTGCCTGACAAATGAAGCTCCCGCCCAAAATTAAGAAACACCGGGCTATAACCAGTGACCTCATGCACCGCTGTGCGAGGAGCGAAACCATATTTATGTAAACTCTCATCCCAAGACCGATGATTTTCATTAACAAAGGATCTGATAATGGTTTTGATTACACGGTTTACACGTTCTGTGGGATTGGCCTGTGAGTGATAAGAAGCATTATATATGATTCGAGATTCATAAGACGAGACTAGTTTCTTGAACTTGTCACTCACATATTGACGTCCGTTATCGCAAATAATGCGTTCTGGAACACCACAGAACATAAACACATCTTTCTCTATATGCGAGACCACTGTTTGACTGGAAGCAGTTTTCAAAGGAGAGAGCAGCACATATTTTGTAAACAAATCAGTGACGACTAATATGAATCGGTTACGTTCCGTACTCATTGGTAGAGGACCAATCAAGTCAGTGGAAATGACTTCCCACGGCCGAGAAATCGTTCTCGTATACCTAACTCCATGAGAAGAAGCTTGTTCAGGCTTCTGTGCTTTACAGACCTCACACTGGCGGATGTATCTTGCGATGTCACATCCCATCTTAGGCCAATAATATAAAGAAGCAATTCTTCTTTTCGTTTTAAAATATCCCAAATGACCCGCACTAGGAGAATCGTAGTTTTCCGATATCACAGCACTTCGAAGTGCCTTAGGAACGACCAACTTCCAATCCTGTTCGCCACCCAATAAAGAACCAGTATCAATCAATTTATAAAGCTACCCATCGGAAATACGCCACTTCGGGAACTTATCCGGTTCATTTTGAATTTTTGTCACCAAATTGCGATACCATGTATCATGATGAGTTTCTGTTACGTCCACATAAGAAACTACTCGGGAAAGTGCATCTGGAACTACATTCATCTTGCCTATTCTATAAACCAATTCAACATCGTAGCTCTGTAGTTGCAGAGACCAACGAGCTAACCTTCCCGAAGGATTTTGAAGCTTGTGAAGCCATAATAGGGAATAATGATCTGTGATTACTCGGAAGTTTACTCCTTCGACGTAGCAACGAAACTTCTGAATACCCCAAAGAACGGCAAGACATTCCAGCTCTGTAGTGGAATATTTGGATTCCTGGGTGGTGAGTGCTCTGCTCGCATATGCGACCACATGCTCACCGTCTTCGAACTCCTGAGTAAGCCACGCATCCAAGACCCACCTGAGAGGCATCACACTGCAAAGTGAGCATTCTAGAAAAATCGGGACTTGCTAAAACTGGAGAAGATATTAGAAGTTCTTCGACTTTTAAGAACGCGTAATCGGCTTCTGGTGACCAAATAAACTTATGGTTCTTTCGAGTTAACTTACTTATAGGAGATATAAGATTGCAAAATTGGGTAAAAACCTCCTATACCATGGAACCATTCCGATAAAACGGCGTACATCCTTAATACTTTTGGGTGTTGGAAAATGCATCATAGCGTCTACTTTTTGGGGATCCGTTCGTAACCCGTTCTCATCCACCAAATATTCTAAAAACCGAAGTTCAGATTTGACATACTCGCATTTATTTTTGTTGACCGGCAAGCCTGCTGCTCAGAGTCTATCAAAAACCATTCCTAGAACACGAATGTGAGAATAAAAATCTTGGGTTGTAACAATTATGTCATCAAAGTAAACAAAAACAGAATTTTCCAGTTCAGTACCTAAAATTGTATCTACCAGCCTCTGCATAGTTGCAGGCGCATTGTGCAGCCCAAAGGGCATTCCAGTGAACTGGAAGAGTCCTTTGCCCAGAACAGTGAAGGCTGTTTTTTCTTTACTGGATGCTTCGAGTTGGATTTGATGATACGCGCTATTCAAATCAATAGAACTTAAGAACTTGGAACCCCGCAATTTATCCAGGATACTATTTATATACGGGAGGGGATATGCGTCCTTTCTTGTTACCTGATTCACCTTCCGAAAATTGATACAAAATCGGTACTCATTATTTGGTTTTCGGACCATAACAATAGGACTGGACCACGCAGATTTTGACGGCTCAACCTAAATCAAGCATCTTGTCCACTTCTTTATTGATCAAAGTCTGAATATAAGGAGACACAGTATCAATCATGTGATATACTCCTTTGGCACATCCTAAATCTGAAGGCATTTTATTATAAAAATCGGCAACCAATTGATCCAACCTTGTCTTATCCTCACCATCGACCTTATTCAATCCTATACACTTCTGATTTTCATCACCAAACTCTCAAGAGTTGTTCCCAAAAGAAGGCACGATATCCATATCTTCCCAAAAATCAATGCCCAGAATGATATCCACATTATTTATGTCGAGCACCACTAATGCCCTGATTGCCCTAATTCTACCATTCAACTCGATCGGTACCTGTACCACTCATAGAACTTCACATTTGTTTCCATTTGCTACTTTGACCGACATGGCATGTTTTTCCAGAACAATAGAACTCATTGTCTTCAGTTTTGACCAGCCAGAATGGCCCAAAATTGTTTGAGAGGCGCCCGAATCTAACAAACCAAGAAAATGTGAGCCGTGTATTGAAACATTCAAATAAGGACGTGGGTCATTTCCACATGTAGAGAAAAGTGAATCTATTTCAATTCTCCTACATTGCACCCTAATAAAATCAAGCGATGCTTTCCAAGAATCATCAACCGGTTCGATTAATGAGATCGCTGACCGGTTACCTGGCGATCTCTCGAATCGTTTCCTTGACTCCGACAGTTACATTGGTACTTGGTAATGTCTGGTTTGCCACACCTGAGACAAAATTTTCTGGTCCTCTCCCTGCTACACTTATTGAAGCTATGTCCCTGCGCCTCGCAGTTCCAACAGATAATGCCATCCATCTTCGTCACCCCTTGATCAACTTCTTTCCTAGCATGATTCTCCTGACTGGGACCAGCTAAATCACGTTTCAATAAAAAAACCTTTCGAGATGTAGGACGAGAAGCTGCTAAATGTTTGGTTTTCTCCAGTTTCTTACACTCATTCATCAAATCATCAACAGATACCAAAGCGTATAAACGAGAACCAAAGCCATGGATATAATAGGGATCCAAATTTTGACAAATTGTTTCCAAGTTTTCATTTTCAGAAGAAGGGTTTGGTAATCGGTTATATAAATTGAGCATACGAGCAAAGAACGAACCAATACTTCCACCTAACCCCTGTATGCTATTCCTTATTTCGTCTTTCAGATCTCGTTCGAACGTAAAAGGTAAATATTCTTCTTTTAACAATTTCACAAAATGTGCCCACGATTGAATATCATTTTTTATCAACCTGCGCCAAATCAAGGAACCACCCCGTAATAAATCACTGATCGAATTCTTAAGTTCCTCTTCTGAAATACCTCTAGATAATTTATATTCTTCTACTCTTTCAATGAATGCATTAACGCTCAGTCCATTCCTGTCTTTGGCATCTCCACTAAAGTAAATCCCCCATTTATGAACTGGTACAAAGCATCTACTAAAATTCAAGGAGTTTCGATTTTGCGAATAAGAAGTTACCTGCGTTTGAGAAGACAAAACTTTGCTATCTTTATTACTACTATCATCTGTTATTACTCTCTCATCCAAATTGTTCTCTATTTCTAATGACTGATCGAACAAATTCGAAATAGAATTTTTCAAATTAGGTTCAGTATCATCCGTAATATTCACTCGCGATAACCTACCGTACAAATGTTGTAATTTTGTTGTAACATTTTGTTGTAACACTACTTGTTCTAGAAAATTTTTTATCCAGCAGAAACTGTGTTAACTTGACTATTTTCGTATTACATATATTTATTTCCGCAGCCATATCACAAGAATATGCTGCATCAGTAACCAACTCACCAAAACCCTCATTACTCATGAGATCTTTCAACTTTTTACGCATGACCTCGCGAAATATCTTTTAAATATCTAATAGAAGATGAAAATATGAAAATTATGGATATATATTTATATACACTGAATACACGAATGTTGCGTAAATGAGAAAAAAATTGTCAAACCTTGAAATAATGACAAAAAAATATATAGTCGAGAGGAATAACTAGACTACGTAGGTTAGAAATTATATTCAAGAGTTTTCCCAGTATTACCGACCAGAAAATATACATTCAATTCCCTAATACTTATGAATAAATCGCCCTGTACAAAAGAATAATTAGTTACAAATTTGCTGATATTCACAGGCCCCGCATTGTGGCGCCAATTAACTGTCACGTGTTTTATTGACTAAGTTTGGTTTGAGGGTATGCTCCGACTAAATAACCCAGTGGAGTCGGGGGTGGATTCAAAAAAAACATTTACATAAATATCTATAACAATTATTATCAATAATTCATGGGCGCCAAGTGATTTGGCAAGAAAACTCCTAAAATCACTAAATTATTTATTAACCAAGACAACAAAGTCACACTCGAAAAAAAAATTATCAAGGTTGAGTCATAATACTTTTACTCTCGAGAGTGCCCCTACGATAGAGATAATGTAAAAAAACTATACCTAACTTAACCTAAGTAGGGTTTCAACAAAAATATCGTGTTGCAGTAATCGATAAAAACTCTGTAACTCAATTTCACTGAAAATTATGTCTATCATTCACTAGTTTCCTCTCGAACTGACATTCAAAGTTCATTTGCAAAAATCGCATGAGAAGGAATAAACAAACTCAGACAAAAAAATGATATCCACTAGGTGGTACTTATCACTTTCGAGGAGTCTCCAAGGACATGAACCATGGAAGATTATATTCGATTCAGCTTTTTATTCTCGGTGGTTCAACTGGGCACTTTTACAATTCCTTAAAATTCCAACAGCATTCAGCTCGGTTCAAATCTAAACCAGACAACGCCTTTGTGCCTGATTCCCGATGCAAAACAAAGGCGTTTAAAATGATATTCTAACGAAATACCAAATCCACATTGAATATGCTCAGAAGACGATGGCCAAACACATCCAAAATACCATATCACATCGCCTGCATATGTGAGAAAGTGAAAAAGCCGTTTTAAACGAATTTTCAAATGAAGTTCACTATCCACAAAGTATTTCAACTGCGAACCAGCTTCACATTTTTCCAATCGACAATTCTCTCGCGATTATTTTTTTCCCCAGCGGCCCGATAAAAGCAAACAGTGAATGAAAACGATAAACTCAGAATATAGGGCGATGCGGAACGTAGGAATAGAATGAACGACTAGAAAATATGTATCAGCAGTCTTTCGCATATCTGAGGTGAGACCAAACATGAGATAGATTTCTCAAAAGGGGTATATCTAGAATGGATTGTTAATGTACAACGATCTTTTATACAAGAAGTGACCCCACTGATTCCAGTAATCGATATATTAACGCTTACAGTTGGAATGTTCATCCTCCCAATGAATTCTTTAGTGACAAAATAAGATCGCCTACCCGAGTCAAGAAGAATCCGACAAGGATGCTTTTTATTGCACGAGTCTGAGACATCCACTATGGCAGGATTTCGCCTCTTTGCGGTAGATTGCAGGAAGCGCTTAATGAGGCTTGGTTTGCTGGAGCGCATGCAATTGGCTGATCAACAGAGTCGGGGCACTGCGGGTTCTTTGCATCTGAAGGATGTATGAGGCTATGATGCCTTTCACCGCAATGCCTACATGAGCAAGAACGACATTGTCGTATCTTATGGTAGTCTCTCAAACAATTAGCGCATAAGTTCAAGCGTTTGATGTGTTGTATTCTAGTATTTACATCAAATTCCAGAAACTTAGGACAGTTCGTTATATAATGTTCGGATTTGCAAAACGAACATATTATTTTTTTTGTTGCTATAAAGGATTTCGAGTGAACATGAGGTCTGCTATTTCTACCTTGGTCAACATTCACTTTTTTCAACTCTTCTTCTGGTTTTTTATTGGATTCAAGCTTATCGACAGAATAAGCCCTATCACACAGAAATCTTTTGAACTCATCTGAAGATGGTAGATGCTCAGCAGGTTTGAAAGCTTTCCATTGCATTTCGGTTTTTCTAGTTTCGACTTTATGATGTGTATAATAACAAGTTCGAATTGACGTTCAGGTGATCCTAAGGATCTTATATGTTTAGATATAGTAGATGAAATCTTTCCAGAATCACTTGAAGTAGGATTTGTTGAGGTAGGTATGCTAAATAGGCCTCTAATATTATTGTGCACAAGCATGGGATCATTGTCATACCTTCCACGTAGGAGCTCCCACGCTTCACCATAAAATTCAACTTCCTCAATGATTTCACGTGATTCACCCTTCAAATTAGTTTGTAAATAGTGATATTTGTCAACATCATCTAGATCAGTACGCTTATCCACCAACGACAGAAAAAGCTGACGGAATCTCAACCAGTCACCATACGAATCACAAAATTTTGGTAATTGAATCTGAGGTAACTGAATTTCAGAATTACTCCCCGCCACAGGGGTGTCCTGTGATAAAACTATCGGAGCTTCGTCATTCAACCTCTGCCTAGAAGAATTTAATATTTCAGGAACCGGAAATGGTTGATTTCCAGTAACAGACTCGGATTTAGCCGATTTGACCGAAATTCTATCAAAATTACCTTCCTCTCCTTGATCCCAAGAAGATATATTTGCTAGAATACCTTCAGCCACCGAAAATAATTCAAAATAATTTGTTTCGAAGTTCTCACATTCTTGCACTTGACATTCAAAATTATTTTCATCAGTTAGCATATCTATTTCATCCTGAATTTCCTCGAACTGCTTCAAAATATTTACTCTGGATTTTACTCTGTTCTTCAGTTCTAATGCCATATTTCAATCTATGTTTTCAAAACTAGGTAAGTTTTCTATGTATTTCCCTAATGAACTTGGTTTTGTTTTTATGCTAGCACGTTTTTAATCTGTTCGGCCGAATCCATATTTCAAAACCGAATACTACAGCTTCAAACCGGATACAGATTGGGAGGGAAGGTAGAGGTATGTATGGAAATGGAATACAAGTATAAAAAATGGATCGAGCTCACCCAAGCTCAACAACGCCTTCGAAGATGCCGTACTAGGTATGCGTTAGCGCCGATATTCTGTTCTCTGCTTGCAGGAGGGGAGATTCCACTTCGCCGCTACCGTCGAACTTCGAAGTTCACCGAAATGCTCGTGATTCAGCTTCAGCTTTGATGTGCGATGTTTACGTTGTCACTAGTTTTCCTTGTTTATTTGGATCGATGGGTCACAAATGTTTGTGATTTGTTGTGGACTGTATTTATTTGGATGGATGAATAAGATTGTTAGATAAGAATATTGAAAGATGTAATGACATTTACATTACAGATAGATCATTATTATGACATCCGTTTACACGGCCCGCTATAATAAATTCAGAACTATGCATCGATGACACTAGTTAAGTAAAACAGGATAAACTCTTACAAATATACTTTTCAACATAAGTCTTTAACAGGCACCCCTTTTGGCTTCCTTTTCACCTTCCTGATTAACAAAACATAAGGTTGAGTCTTTGTCTTGCCAATTCCAGGAGGTTAGGATGTTCAGCCTTCTCAAATCTCCGAATTTCAATTTACAGCGTTTTTCAACTACAAATGACGTCTGATAGAGCGGGCCCTGCGGAACATTCCGTTTGAAAAAACCGATGACCTCATTCTGATTTATGATTTGAGCTGAGGAAGACTTGATGAATAATATTTTGGAGGTTGCCGGACGGAATAATTATGGTCCAGTTTTTTTTCGGCCCTATAATAGGAGTTTTCGATTCCATCGCTGTAGTTGTGAAAAAATATGTTCTATAGAATGCAAAAACCATTGACCGCTATTTCTCGACTGGAATGTTTTTGCAAGATCCTTTCAAACCTGGAACTGAAAGTTGCCAGAATAGCCCGTTGTCAGTTTTATTATAAATCTCCTTCCCAGCGTCACATACCTTCTCTCGAGTTTTGGAGCGGGCCGCACTTTTCTCAACATTTTTTGTGACTTCAGTTATAGTTGAACTTCATCCATTATTATAACAGATACATTTTCCATAATTATAAAATAGCAGTGCTTTATGGTGAACTGGTGAATGAACCAAAAGAAACTATTCAAATGCAGCAAGTCGACGCAAAGACTAAATTTCAGACAAATTTGAGAAGTTGTTTGATCCGAATGCTGATGAAGAACACTTCTCGTGGTATAAAAGTTGCATGGCCCGCTATATCGGCGAAGGAAAAAATTCCTTGTCGTCACTGCATAAGAGTGCTGGAAGAAAGAGCTTCATCATCAACACAGAGCCAGGGAGTAGCTGGCCCATCAACTGAACCGCAAATCAGAAAGAAGCAACAGCGATTCGTCGAGTGACTCATGCTGTTCCATTTGTGGTAATACGACAAAAACCAAAATGAAAAAAGTAATCTTTTGACTGAAATTTCAGCAGCTTTGCTATTTTTCAATACTTCGCGTCGAGAATACTATGAAATTTTCACGAGAATTTGTTATACGAAACACCGGAAGATTTGTTTGCAGAAACTTCCAATATCATACATCGTGTTACAGAAATTACGTTTCATAACCAAAATCTTCTAGTAACGAAAGAGGTCGACCAACAACAAACATCACAAAAACAGTTACTGGTTGCTTTTGACAAATTAATGGCGGATATAAAAGACGGCTCAACGCATGACTGTACTCGCTGAAGTAGAGGATGTAGTTCTAATCGTGATCTCAAAGTGATGCTGATCTATGAATTTGGTGACAAGGTTTTATTCTCATATCTTACTGAGAGGAAGCAATCTTCTTAGCTTTCCATGGCAGGAAGTTCATTAAGGAAATAGCTGAACGTGTACGTCGGCTAGACTGTAGCAGAATCGTCATGTGTGCTAAAGAATTACGGAAAGAACTATCCACTACTGAACTTACACCAAAGGACAAGTTGTGTGATGAAATTCTTATAGAAGATGCCGCACATTTACGCCGAAATGGAAGACTTTCATACAAGCCTCATTTAGCAGTCAAAATCTAAAATTGTCAGGCAATACACTCCATGAAGCATTAGTGGTGTTTAGTGTAACGAACAGAAAGACACCGCAACATACAGCTCTAGCCGAATTCATTCACCACCTACCTAACTGAATCGAAATATATTCTACACTGTTGAACAATCTTAGACACTGTGACAATTACTTTCAAGGGAACAGTAAGTGGCTTAGATTCTATGCACTTAACAATCATGATAGTTAATCAACAAAAGAATGATGAAAAGAATACCTCACGGGCATGGCGTAGCTCTTCAGGTTGACTAGTCAATCGATATCTCAAGCTAATCAGCAGGGAAAGACCGCGTCGAAAGCTCATAAAACTGCAGCAGAGTATTATATCATAGCTCGCAGGCAATATATCAATGAACACAAGATATATTGAGGATATGGTGTCCTTCGGAGGAGACATAAAGCCGGCGGTCCTGAGTCCATGGTTGTTGGGCTCGTAAAGGATCCCTACCTCTGGTTGGGATACCAGAGTGTTCGGCAAAATATCCGGTTGGGGGAAATGTGGTCGCCGGCGTCGATGATTGGCCTTGGTAGGGGAAACAGGCCGACGTTGAATAAATCATTTGAAAAAAGAACACCTCGCACACTGCTAAACCGAAACTAACTGAAACGGACTGAAAATATTCATATATCAATCGTTCAACCAAAATCCCAGCTGGCTGCAAAAGGTTTTTTTTCTTGTTTGAAAAATAAACTGCAGCTCGTTTAATTCCTCTGTAAGGATTCTCCAACTTTTCAAAAATCAATGCTGAAACATAACTTTTCATTACCGGTGGATATGAAGACTCCAAAAAATCTTCCAGCTCCAAGGTAATAGGTCTTCTGAATTGCTAGACTTGAAGTCCAATCACCTAGAAGCCGATTGAAGGATTATCAGCCATATTTTTGTTGCGGTTCGTGAAGGAATTGAACAAGTTTTTATAAATTGTGCAGATTCCTATGTTTTCGTACTCAACATCCACTTTTGGCATAAGTTATAGTAGTTGTTGAGGGATTTCATCTTCATAATACTCATTTCCAAGCTGATATATTAGATATTGGTGGGTGTATAATTTATATACCAAAAAGTCAGACATAGGGAAGTAAAATTCGGAAATGATTAATTGGGAGCTGAATGAACAGACATTCCATACGTTCAGCCAATCTCAACAGTACAGTTCCGAGCTGATGAAACAGATATTGGAATATATACCGCTCATATTCCAGAAAGATATATCTCGTTGGCTGAATGAACAGATATTAGAAATTATATCACTCATGAGTTCATAGTAAGGAAAAACGAATGGTGAATTGACCGTTGGAATAATAGGTTGAGAATGAAATATTATAAAAATGCCCCGTTCAACTTGATTGTTTTAAAACAATTGCACTTGAAAAACAAAAACCAACTTATATTTTATTATTAGAATACGATGAAACGAAACAAACCAAGTCATTTATTTGAAAACTGTGATATTACCAGATGAAACAGCTATTGAATTATCATTGTGACAAAAAAAGGGAAAACATACCGGCACGCCTTCACTATATGTAGCATAAAAGTAAGGAAAAACCTTCAAACCTAACCTACTATTATCATTTTGAAACATGAAAAATACACTAGACTTTTTCACTTTTCAGCAGATTGGCACAAATTGATATTCATACTCAGAAAAAAAAAATTTAACTCATATTGAAAAATGTGTTTCACAGGCCCAGTATGTAAAATGAAGCCTCCGAGAACGAGAGAGGCGCCTCCACCATATGTCGCAACTCGGTACTCGCTTGGCTTATTACGAGAGCACTTTTTGCTGTTTCACCCAACTTTCATTCATCCAAATATGAAAGAACTTATTTGAAAACTTACCCAAATATTAATTATAAAAATGAGAAAATATTCTCGAAAATGAACTGACATTGAATAGCTAACGAGAAATACAAAAAAACGCCAAAAACTTACAATATATTGCTAACCAGCAGGATTGTCGAGAGGGAGATGTGCTGCATTCTCAAAAATTTTTTGGAGCCATTTCTGGAGAGTGATCAATGAATACTGACTGATTCACTGAATACTTACTACCGAATCTTGACCTCCCTCAATATTTATAAAGATTCATATGCTGAGGTTGCAAATTTGCACCAGTCACCGTACTAAGGTGAAATTCCTAGTGCACATTCGTGCAAGTTTGCGAATTTCGAGATTGTTTAATATTCCTATAACCTGTAATCGTATCAATTTGATGTCTATGAACTTGGAGTATAAAAATATGGAATCGTGAATACTGAGTGTTTCTGTTTCAGAATATTGATGTTGAGGTTGAAAAATCTCTCAATTCATGTATTCGTTTGAATGGATTTGAATAAATTAATGACAACTTAATATACTCATATTCGACAATAGAAGGGAAGGTATGCCCGTTTATTTGAAAATCAATAACATCTAGATAACCCTTGTCGCGTTTGTATTACACAAAAAAAAATGTACAATAATTACAAAAAGATTCTGCGTTTTGCAGAGGTCAACTAAAATGTTATACGTTGATACGAGCACATGACACGATATTTACTCAGAGGCCGTACTAAATGCATTTAGTTCAACGTGCAATATTAATCTGTGGTTTAAAAGAAATATTAATCATACCCACAGAAGAAAAGTTAGTTATCTTTAAAAATCATGAGAATGTCGTCTTAACAGAAAATAAATCTTCAAAAATTCATGAAATGAGCGTATCCAGAAGGAATACTGTCTTAAAACTATCCTTATCTGTGGATTCCTCGTCTCATCGACTTACTGAATTTTTCCAACCAGCTATCAATATTTCGTTGTCCAAACAATTTACTTTCCATCCAGCTCCAGAAATCGTCCAAATCTGCTCCAGAAAGGTTTTGATCAAACCATATTTCCAATAATCAGCGAATATAATTATGCATATATAAAACGAAAATTTTTTCCTAAAGCGAATTCAGCAAATGAGAAGTGGAAACAATTAATTTTCCTTTCCATCAGGTTTTCTAATGCGAATAGTTCTAGTAGAAAAACGGATTATTTCAGTTCAAATACAGTCGAACGGTTTTTGCATATCGTCACCTATCGGAGAACACCTGAGAAACAATTCAAAACATAGGCGCGTCTCTTATTATTTAACTGGAAAGACAATTCAAAAAAAAAATATCCAAAGATGGATTACCAAGAAAATATAATCATTATAAAATATCCTTTTTTATAGAATAATGACAAACATTTCTTATTCCAACGAAATATGATAAGAAAATAGTGAAATTGAACAAGATAAGGCTGAAACCCCTGAAATCTACGCTCCAACTGATATAGAAGCAAATCTTCGTTCAACATTCAGTACTACTGGTGGCCTATCCACCTCTAACAAAAATGATGAAAATTCACCAGTTTCGAGATCAATATAACGTTCATATTGAAACTATCCAATGAATAGTAATGGTTTAGATGATAATATAACTTGCAATGCCAATACTGGATAATAGTAGAAAAAATTAATGAATATTTGGATTGTAATAACTCTACCTTTCCTCCCTTTCAAGACGGAATGAACGAAGAGAAATTCCTTTTCGATGAGTACCACGTCTTGAAAAAAATAAACTCATAAATAAACAAAATACGTCCTACGCTCAAATCAGTCTTCGTCGATATTCGGGTCGGGCTTCAGATCCTTGGTGTGCCATACTCCCACTGAAGTTCTTTCCTCAGCCTCCAACTCGTAAGCCAGATATCCCACTTTTCTACGAACTGTGTGAGGTCCTGGGAATTTGACAACTAATTTCGAAGTGAAATGTTTTGTTGCATCAGACAGGGCATACTGTTTTTTCGAAACACGATCTTCCACCTGATATTCGACGGAACTATACTGGTCCTTGGATTTTTTTTTTATTTATGGAATCGCATCAACCATTTTGGTGATTAGCGAACAATATACATGCTCAGTTACACTTTGTTTTTGATGTGAATTGAGTTCTTGAAAGCGAGTACATTATTTGTTATACAATGAGAACCTGAAATAGTTTCTAGAGTTCCTTGTAGGCTGAGAGTGTTCCTTTGAGGGGTAAAATCTGGGCATTCGATTAGGATGTGTTTTATACTGAGTGGCTCGTTGCATGTTCCACACAGTGGTTGATCAGTGTTGTTAAAATGATATTCGTGGGTTAATCGCGTATGTCCGAGGTGAGAATCACTTGATCCTGACGTTTTTTTCGGTAAGTGCGCCCATGGTTTAATTGAGGGTTTCACTTTTCGAAGTTTAGAGGATGATTCGTTCCACCGGTTTTGCCACGAATGTTCCACACTTGTTTTAATTGCACTTTGTATATCACTAACAGTTATTTGATAAACGTTCTCAGAGTTATTACTAGTTATAGCTTCCTTTGCACTTCGATCAGCTTCTTCGTTACCTGATATTCCGACGTGTGAAGGGATCCATATGAACTTGATGATTGTTCCTCTAAGCAGCGCTTCATGTAGTTGGTTTTTCACATTCAGTACCAATGAGTTGAGGGAATATATTTGTTGTATGGCTTCCAGTGGGCTAAGTAGTCTGTCAGTATAAGAAATTTACGGTCTTCCCCTCTCGTTGGGTTGATGAAAAGGATAGCACGGAAGATGGCGTATGGTTCAGCAGTATAAACAGTACTTGTGGAAGGTAATTTGGAAAGCAGAGAGAATTGTAGACCTATGACTGCTGCTCCTGTTCCCTCAGATGTTTTGGAGCCGTCTGTATAAAGTTGAATGAAGTCTTTGTGGTTATCTAGCACATTTCGAAATTCATTTTTTATTATTCTAGGATTGTTTATGTGTTTTGGAAGGTTACTGAGTTCTGTGAGACATGTAGGTTTGGTTAAGGTCCATGGAGGAGGGAAGTTGAGTGGAACCGAGAAATATTGAGGTGACGTAAAGTTCAATTTGTTGAAGTTGAATCGAACTCTCTCGTAAAAAGGTTTCGATAATCTTGGTTTACTCTCATATATCCAAGTGTATCTGTTCGCTATGGTGTTTTTATAAGTAGGGTGTGTTGGTTGAGCTTTCAATTTCACTGCATACTTGAGACATAAGTATGTTCTTCTATCTTCTAAAGATTTTTCACTGGCCTCACTATATAAACGATGAGCTTCTAATGATATACGTTACGCTGAATTATGCATCGAGTCAAGTCATCTCTGTTCCATTGCGAATGCCTCGTGGATATCACTTCCTAGGTCAATTATGTAGTCCATTGTTGATCTTTGTTGTCTGAATCCACTCTGCTCTGGCATAATCAAGTTGTATTTTTCCAATATCCATAACAATCTTTTGTTGATGATTTTTTCATCACTTTGCACATTGCGCATGTCAAAGATATTGGCCTATATGAGTCAGTGTCAGTTTTGGGTTTTTTCGGTTTCAGAATAGGTATGATTGTAGATTTGGACCAGATTGCAGAAAATTTGTGTTCCTTCCAGATTTTGTTGAGAAGTTGGAGTAGATGATCATGGGCGCTAGCTGGGAGATTTTTTAAAAATTGTACTGGTATGTTATCTGGTCCTGGGCTTGTATTGCCAAAAGTGAGTGATGCTTCTTTATATTCGTTTTCTGTGATGGGAAGGTTCAACAGTTGTTTACTGACGTCATCAATTTTCTTGTCTTCAGCTTCATCTCTTGTTCTGTTTTGTGATGGTACTGTAGCCACGAACGATCGTTCTCTGTAGGTTTTGGCTTCACTCTTAGCTGCATTTCGTAATTCCGTATTCAAGTCCACATACGATCCTAGCCAGCAAGTCTGGGAAAATTCCAATATTCTGTGTATCTTCTTCAATTTTTTCCCATATTCTAAACATTGTTTCAAATTTCTATAGTGGATTATATATTTATATTTGTTATCTAGAGTTGGAATTAATTTTGAAGATTTCGATTCTGGAGGTACCATGGTTTCCGGGCAGAACGGCAGATCATTATGATCATTATGCAAACTAGCTGGATATTCCAAGTCAACTTCTAGAACATATCCTTTTGGTGAATTGTCATCGATACCAAAACAATCAAACTCTGCTATTTCATGATGTTTCAACCATCGGAAATCACCACACGGTAGTCTGTGTTTCATAGCTGCACCATATAAATTCGTAGCGTCTAGATACATAATGTATGATGTCGGGTTTGATGGATCATGACTTGAAAGAAATTTGTTATTGGCAACAGCTTCTCTCTTACTGCATGTACTGACACCGCCTCTAATTTTCTTCCTGAAGAAGTGCACCATGTCCACATCCGTCAACAACTCCAATTCTACTTGCGTCATTCGAAGCATAGCATCCCAGCTAAAAGATGATGCTGTCACGTATTGACAAGGATCCAATTTATAATGATTCAAACATAATTTCCTGAAGTTCTCAAAAATATCCGCCAGTAATAGCACATCTGATTTGAGATAAATGTCAGAATACTGACCCAAAGTTTGGCAGTCGAATGTTTTCCATACTTTATTGGCCCGTTCATAATCCTCTTCGGATACATCCTCTTCGGTTAGATCATTGTAGAATTTATGTCTAGGTGGTAGGTCTATTTATTCTAATCTTTCCAAAGAATCCATATAGTTATAAGGGAAAACTCCCTTCCTTCTAATCAGATTAAACTCTTCATCATTTGCAGAGTACTTCCTGATCTCTACACATTGCTGGGGTTCCAAAGTTTGCCACGTACAACTAATCAACAACAATCAACAACTAATCAAGTTCAAGTAGGTTTGAAATTAGCGTAAAACAAATTTGATATACAGCCAGAACCAAAAAAAACTAACTAGGAACTGTTGAAGGGTAGGTATAACCCAGTTGAATGTCACTAAAAATATATAAATATTATATACCTGTACAGGGTCTGGTACCAAAAATAAAACCGCAACTACGTAGGGTGCACCTTACCTATAGCGTTCACAGTGCAGTCAACTTGTGACCATTAATGAATACCATTTCAATAATAAAAAAAAATTCATAAGACTTGTGGTTTGTGGAGGAGACACTAAATAGTTTTCCAATTCAAAATAAAATGTAAGTTTTATGACTTGCGGTGATGATGACCATGAGCTATTCAGGAAGTATCAGCTAAATCCAGTGGACAGTCAAGAGAGTACAGCCGCGACTCTTATCAGGCATTCACATCTCTCTCAGACCATACTGCAGGAAGACAACCTCTCCGAAGTATCGATTCAGACCACCACACAGAATGATGGCTTCAAGCCAGACCGTACAAGAATAGCAGTCTAGATTACACTCCACAAAGGAAGCAGTCTAGAACCCACCGCACAAGAACCCTGAAATGAAACTCATGACTCTTCGGTCACAACGTTGAATTGACCTCATACCTTTTCCCAGGAAGGCCCAAGTATAAATGATCAACTAGACTTTCAGAAGGCTTCCAAATGACACTTAATCCGATCAACTGGATGTTCCAGATAGTAATCTACAATGCTTCCAGATAGTAGTAATCCTGGTTCGAGGGTCAACGACACCTGATCTCCTGATAAACTGGATATTCCAGGTAGTAACCTACAATGTACATAGAGGATTGCCCAGGGCTCAAATAACATAGTTTTGCTGTAATGCGTACCTGAAGAACTGAGCTGAATAGAAGATGAGTGGTTATATAATCCCCTCAGCGGGTAAGTTTCCAAAAATTAGATGCCTCACAGCAATCCCAAATACCAACGATATCAGGAAACTTCATACAGTTGGAAAATAGAATCCCAAACACTGGATGGTTGATGAAATATCAATTTTGACAATTTTCCAACACGATGCCACTCTCTTCTACATCAATCTCAAGAAAAAAACAAGACACAAAAACAGCGTCCCTCTAGCACTTCGGTTGTCAATCCCTGTGAAACAGCGTCCCTCTAGCACTTCGGTTGTCAATCCCCGTGGCCCTGTTGCCGGATGACCTTCTTCAAGGGCTGTCAAAATTGCACTTTCGACTCTATGACAATCAGATCATTGAACCAGATTCGCCGATCTAAATTTATATAATACCTGAAATTTATAACATCCTGAATTTATGGACTACCCGAAATTTATAGAATACCCGAAATTAATGTCTTGCCAGGAATGTACCCAAAACCCCTCATGACAGATAACTGTATCATCGGCATGTCAAGATACCATCAAACAAGTACATACGTCGAACCGTCGAGTGAAAAGTATGATTCCTGTCGGCCATAACTTCGATCATCTCCTGATCTCGAAAACATAATTACCATCCGAAAATCATTGTCGAATGCGTCCAACCTCACTGATCAGGCAAGCTGCAAGCTTATAAATGCCTAACTTCATACTGGAAGGAGGAAGGAACAACGGATTCCCGAATGTTAAGAAGAAGAGGTGGACAGCGGATTTATTAAATGTAAATAATAACCTAAATGTTGAAATACTCGAGATGTAAATAATACTTAGGAGATGAAACACGAATATGGCCAAACAATAGGACCGTAAAGGCACGATGGATTTATATGATGCGAGTATGTTAGAGAGGTAAAACAGTCAGAATATTGTAAACATTTTTGCCAACGAACCCTTTCGTCCATACTAGGAGACATTACCGTTACAAATTCTCCTCCTACTTTTAAGAAAATCAACCAGGAATTGGTTGATTTTGCCCGTGTGAAGTGTCCAAATACCAAAAAAAACTTATATCAACCCCAAAAAAAAATCTTGACATCCAAACATGATGGAGGCTCAATATTTACGATGACAAAGCACCTCAACTTTGTCAACCCCCATCAAAATTCATGTGGATGGAACCCAGCCCGTCAGACCACTCCAGCTATCCGACTCCGCTCCGAATCACCCGAAGACCAGCCATGGTTGGACGAGAGATGGAAGAGAATCCAACAACACCAAAATTGCACGGCCCAAGCAGCATGGAACGTCTCGTTTTTTTGGTCACGTCCAGCCTCCGAACAACTCAAAAGCGAACCCCAACAGCCCAAGCGATCCACCAAGCCGAACCCACACAGAAATTGTCCAGCATCCGGGAGCTGTCATCCCAACAATAGTTATGGCCTATTGTCAGTGTCGAAACTCCCACAATTCAACTCGGTCCTTGAAGAGGTACTGAGCGGGAGAAATTCAAAAATAACACGAAGAAGGATATGTGGAATGAAAAGAATTAAACCTGATTTGTAGTCAAGATGGTTCAGGAAAACAATCACCACTCACACCCAGAGACTATCATGAACAGGGTCCTTCAAATACAGATGAAGCTCTATTGATGGATAACCTTTCAGGATAATAGAATGATTATTCTGGTGGTGCTCTCTAAGGACCCAACGTATCCTAGGACCGAACTGAGATCCTGTAGGGAACATTCCATGTTCTATAAAACTCCCCAGAACAACCATCCTCCAAAACAAATAACAAAAATAGGGTGGGAGTTATCTTCAATAACAACAATAGAGAGATCACAACAAAAGTATGATAGACCACCATTCATATCGTTCGTCGGAATGCTGAGGAAAATAGATAAAAAAAAACAAAAAAGAAAAGAGAGAGAAAAGGAAAGACAAAATTTTTTATGGAGCATACCTACAGCATAAAGTATCCAGAGCATAGAGCGTATGCATGTGACGGAAAATTAATACGAAAAAAAGGTACCGGAAGACACAAAAAAATCCAAAGCCAACTGCATATCAAAACTAACCTGGGACCACAGACGAATAGAACATATTCCTAAAATGCACCTTAACGATAGGAACAACTTTATGCATTTTGAAATATCATTCCTCAACAGCAGAATTACTGTCATGGACCTGAAAATACCTTCACAAATAATTGAAAACAGAAGTGTGCTAAGTCCAAGTTGCTTTATGCCCAATGCAAGGGTCAGCCATCTTCCAACCCACATCCAAAAGTCCAGCCCTATTGTGATGACTCTTCATCAGGGGGATGAGCTTTAAGATCTTTGACGTGCCAAACTCCACGATCGTTACCAGCATCATCTTCCAGCTCATAAGTCCAAGGAGATACCCGTTTCGAGATTATGAAAAGACCAACAAATTTAGGAGCCAGCTTGGCACAAAAATATTGGGCAGCATTAGACAAAACATGGTTTCGTCTCCAAACGACTTGATTAACAGAATATTGAAAATCACGACGTCTAAGATTATAGGTCTTGCTATTTTGTTCGTAAGCTTCCTCTAACTTGACCTTCACCTCAGCATACAATTTTTCCAATACTTGCTCACGGTCTTCAGTAAGTGCCGATCTATCAAAAGTAATCTCTTGGGGCGGAGCGTTATTTCCCCTGCGAGGTACTTCTCGTCCAAATACTATAAAATTACGAGAAAACCCCGTCACTTCATGTTTCGTCGAACGGATTGCTAATCCCACTTGACTCAACCGTTGATCCCAACCTCCCTGATCTTCTGACAGGTAGGATCTCAACATAGTTTTGATAACCCTATTTACTCTTTCACAGGGATTTGCCTGAGGATGATATGAAGCTACATATTGAATTTTAACAAGATAACTTGCCATACACTTTACAAAATCTTTAGAGCGGAATTGAGAACCATTATCCACGATGATGGAATTGGGTGCGCCAAAGACTGAAAATACATAAGCATCCAATATTTTAATGATGGCTGCAGTTGTGGCTGTACGAAGAGGAAACAAGAGTGGAAATTTACTGAAACAATCAGAAACGACCAGAATATATTGATTACCAGAACGAGACCTGGGTAAGGGACCTACTAAATCAGCGGAAAGTAATTCAAAAGGGAGAGATATTGCTACTTGCTCTGACAACATCAATCCCGGAGGACGTTTTTGCTCAGGTTTGATTGACTGACAGGTTTTACACTGACGAATAAATGAAGCTACATCCGAGCGCAGTTTCGGCCAATAATATTTTTCTGCAAGTTTGTGGAACGTTTTGAAAACTCCGACATGCAACAACTCAAAATGGATCTGCTCAATCAAAGCCTTCTTCGAAGAACGAGGGATAACATCTTTCCAATAGTCAGAAACGGTAGCCAGTTCAGGAACGCGGGGTGTTATATTCTTGAAAAGTTTTTCATGGAAAAGTTGCCAAGAAGGAAATTTATGCGGTGATTTTGATATTCTCTCTACCATTCTTTGGTACCATTTGTCTCCTTTTTCAATGACAGGCCGATTGGTACTGTCTACAGAAAGATTGAGAGCATCAACGATAGGAACAGCTCGAGATAAGGTGTCTGGTACGACATGTTCCTTCCCCTTTCTATGGACAATGGTATAGTCGAATTGTTGAAGACGTATAGCCCAGCGGGCCAAACGATCAGAAGGAGATTGTAATCTGTTTAACCATAACAGGCTCGCGTGATCTGTGACCACCGTGAAATGAGATCCTTCAATGTAAGGTCTGAGTTTTTCGTAAGCCCACAGGACTGCCAAACATTCCCGTTCCGTCGTAGTGTAATTACGTTCCAGTCGAGAAAGGGACCTAGATAAATAGCATATAACCTTCTCTCCCTCAGGGTGTGATTGTGTTAACACCGCTTCAATACCATAGCCAGAAGCGTCGGTCCCAATCACAAAAGGCAATGAAAAATCGGGACAAGACAGTACCGGTGCACTTATAAGACATTCTTTCAAGCTGTTCAAAGCTTCATCACATTCCGAACTCTAATGGAAAGTCTTATTCTTGCGCAACAAATCGCAAAGAGGCGCTGTCAGAGTGGAAAAATTTAGTACAAATCGCCTATACCAAGAGGCTAAGCCAAGAATGCGTCGAACTTCCGCAACACCTTTGGGAATAGGGATATCTAAAATTGCGCGGACCTTTTCCGGATCTACTCGTAATCCAGTAGCATCTACAATATAACCCAAATATAACAGTTCAGGACGACAGAAGTGACATTTATTTTTGAAAACGGTTAGATACGCCTTTTTCAAACGGCTTCCTTCAGAACTTCGATATACTTCTAAAATGTTTGGGTGACAATGATGATGTCGTCTAAGTAAACAAACACATGAGGCTCCAGCTCAGGGCCCAATATACGATCAACAAGACGCTGAAAAGTAGCTGGACTGTTAGATAAACCCTTCGGAAGGCGACGAAATTGATATAAACCTCGATTCGGAACAGTAAAAGCAGTCAAGGGACGTGATGATTCATCAAGAGGGACCTGAAAGTATGCGGATTTAATGTCCATCGGAGAAAGAAATTTAGCATCACGAAGCTTATCCAAGGTCGTTTAGTTTCCGAAAGTCAACACAAAATCGGTAAGTATTGTCCTTTTTTTTTGACCAATGAAATAGGAGAAGACCACGGACTGGTTGAGCGTTCAACAATTCCCTCTGCCAGCAATTTGTTCAATTCAGCATCAATATGAGTTTGCATAACCGGACTGACCGGATAATACCGTTGCTTAATAGGGGGGGAAGAAGTTTTGATAACATGATGGACTAGATCCGTACAGCCTAATTTGTCGCCCATTTCTTGAAATGCAGTTTCTACTTATTCCTTTTGTGCTTGTTCCGGAGTTAAATGTTCCTCTGACTGTAAGGCAATTGAATCAATTGAAACCTGAGGATTATTTGCAAAAACCCACTCTCCCCTTCGAAGATCAGGAACAATCTCTAATTTCTTCCAAAAGTCAATCCCCAAGATTGAAGCATGAGGTAAAGCCGGAATGATCAAAGCTGTAATTACTTTCACCCGATTTTCCAATTTCATTGGAATATCTACCGTACCAATGCTGGAACAGGTTCGTCCATTGGCAACCCGACACGTAACTACATTATCAGTATTCACTTTGAGATTAAGTTTCTCCAACCCAGTCCACCAATTATTGTATTAGAAGCACCTGAATCAAGAAGCCCAAGCAAATTAATACCAAAGACAGATACCGACAAGTAAGGTCGCTCATCATTCTGCGCATGAGCCAACACATATTCAAGAATAACCTTTTGTTTTATAGATAAACAGAGATCAGCCGGATGTAACAAGAAGGCACCATTACGGCTATCCATGGACTCCATTACTAGTTTCCCCCCGACCGATTATTACATTTAGGGCAAGTCCTTACTGTAAAATTGGGGAGACCACATTTAAAACAATATTTACTACGAACAGAGGAGGGGCATTGCTTTGAAGTATGTCCTGGATTTTTACAATTCCAGCATGTAATTATTGCATCCACCTGACTAAATGAAGAAGATGGTCCTTCCGAATAAATATAGGCTGAGTCCGGTTCCATAAGAGCATTTTTATTTCTTGGAGGCGGAACAAAAGACTCAATTGCTTCTTTACGCGCTTCTAATTGGCGTCCCAATTCTAAAAGGTGGCTCATCGGGTCGATTTTTACTAAACCCAACTGACTCTGATAAAAAGGTGCAATATTTCTCATTAATATTTTCAAACGAGTCTCTTCATTTACTGATATGGTTAACCCTTAAACGGGCAAAAGTTTATTACCAATAAAAAACGCAAAATTTTGATTTTTGTTTAATGAGTATATATAATGTGATGAAAAAAATGAATATTCAAATTTTTTGCGCCTCCACAGAAAAAAAAACAGAATGTGTCCTTCAGGATACAATGCCCATTCATAAGTTTCTTAGGTGGTAAATGGTGAAGCAGTTACGGGGACTATTTCCTGCCACGATACATAATCGTAGATTACATTTCTGACATAAAACTGTTGTTTGATCATTTGTGCAAAGCTTGCACCTCCCCTTCTCCACGAAAATCGGAAAATGTCCGACTTGGTCATATCTTATGTCATCTGTGGGTCTGGCACTCACAGGAACTCTAACTTTCTTGAATGGTTGCTCGTTTTCAAGATCGGATTTTCGCATTTTCGTGACTTTTTCTGATTTTATTAGTGCTAGAGCTATATGAAGTCGAAATGTTTTCAAATTGTCATGCTTTGTGTGTCCGAAAGCTTCCATGTCTCTTCTGTAAATCAGCCAAGCATTATTGACACCAATGGAAAATGGAATAAACATTTGTTTGCTCCGCTATGTATTGAAAAATTGAATCATCCCAAAATTTTTGAAAATATTGAAGACCAGTCAATATTACAGGCGGGGCTTCAAATTCGCAATCAATTGGAATTTGACTATGCTGGAAATCTTCCTTTTTCCATTTGTAGTTGGTTCTTTTACATTCACTTTTCTGTTTTCGTTTTGTATTATTCATTTTTGAAGTTGAGGCAAAATTGGATAAGGGCATGTCATCATCAGTACTCCAAGCATCATCATCATAATTATTCTGACCGGATATTTCTATCGGTAAATGGGGAAGGAAAACCACAGATTCATTATCATGATCTGTTTGGATATAGTCAACATCTTCTTCACCAGATGATTTTCAGGCGG
The DNA here is from genome assembly GCA_032362365.1 of Zygogramma bicolorata. Taxonomy (NCBI): domain Eukaryota; kingdom Metazoa; phylum Arthropoda; class Insecta; order Coleoptera; family Chrysomelidae; genus Zygogramma; species Zygogramma bicolorata. Next base: position 214,772 of record JAVJAQ010005177.1, read on the forward strand.
TAGTACCGCTATGTAATCTTGTCTCCTATTTCTGAGACCGTAAAAAGTAATAGGGCCAATTTCTGGAAACTGAAAGAAATACAAACTCACATTAGTTTCAGGTACATTCCCTGAAAATTTATTACCAAAGTGGGCAATGTGTACTAGAGGATACAAACAATTCAAATCAACTTCTAGTGGGGTTAGAAAGTTCATATGTGAAAACTGAGTACTGTACGAACAATTTGAAATATATAAAATTACCGTACAAAACACAAAATAAAAGTAAATCCTGATAATTACACTATTCAGCCAATATTGTACTCACCTCGTCGGCATTTGTTGACGACGCCATCGCTACTCGATAATAAATGTGGTTTCTAAACTTCACCGCAGCGGCTCAGTCTTCCCCACCACGCCAACACGCTTTGATGCTTATGTACCTACCAGTATACATTGCCGGTTTCTCCATAACTGGCACACTATTTGCATTGAAAATTCCCAATACAAATGTATCCCACAAGATACGTTAGCCGATTAAGGGTTAATCTATTGAACATATTATTCATAACCGCAATATACATTCCAATGGTCTCAGTGGGACCTTGAGTTCTCTGTTTCACCTCCTGAAATAATTTATCATTATAATTGGGCGGTAAAAATTGGAGCCGTAACTCTTTCACAAGCTGTGACCAAGAATGAATCGTTGGTCGAATTGACCTAAACCAAATAAGAGCTTTTCCAGTAAAAAGATCACTGGCCGAAGTGAACAACTGAGCTTCCGTAACACCTCGAGAAATACAAAGTTCCGCTACATTTTCCAAGAAGGCACTAAGAGAACAACGAGAAACATTCCCATCAAATTTACAAAGGTTCCATTTAGAAACCGGTTCTCCTCTACACTGATCTAGTAAAGTAGAAGGAGCTGGGTGGCTAACCACCTTAACCGCTGTACCTTCATCAGAGTCCCCAGATTCCGAAGTACTTGAAATAACAGTGGATGACATCAAAACACTCAATTCCAAAGGAGTATGATTTTGCTGTGACAGCCTTTTATACTTCCTAACCCGTGATTTCAATTCAGATTGACAATTGAGAAGTTGCATTAAATAGTTTGTCTTGGTTGCATACTCTTCATCCGAACCTGCAACTGCCCTTTCCGCTCGCCTGAAAAAATGCATAAGTTTAGAAGTGATTTTTAATAAAATTAGATTCTGAATTTCTGTAATTTTCACTCCAAGGTAATCTGAATCATCCTCAAATGAAAATGGATACTTAGGGTATTCAATCTGTTTTACTTTTTTCTAACTTTAAATATCCCCTTAAATATTTTCTCATCTCTGCCACTACAGTTTTATCGGTGACTCTTCGAATAGCCAATTCATAAGTTAATTCTTCCTTATCAAGACGGTCTACATGCAATTTCCCTTCCATTTTGAAATCAAACTTACCAAGTTCAATAAAATAAATATATCAGTAACCTATCTTATTATCGGCCCCTTAATTATCAATAAATAGTGAAGTAAATTTAAAGTATCACTGAAAATGTGTCACCCTGTATAGAACTCTGCAAAAATATTGAGTAAAGAAATTTTTGTGTCACCTTGTGTAGCAATACTACTTCAACAGCTCTCAAGTCAACCTCCAAAAATATTAATTACAAAAAAAATCAGTGTCACCTTGTTTGGAAAACCACTTCAACACTTCCAGCTGACAAGTATCGTATGTAAATGATTTTATTTACCCAAAAACTTTGGGCGCCATTTGTTCTGCCACGTACTCTAGTAGAACGACCAAGAAGCTGTCCGATTGACAGGTTAAGCTCGCGACTAAACTCTAGTGGAGACGGGAGTGGGTCATACAGACTAAAATATTCAAGATTTAAAAAAAAATGGGCGCCAGTTATATGATCCTGAGCTAACCCCTTAGAATCTAAACCGATTCTCATATAACACGACGTCAGTATTTATAATACTCGGATATATATGAATATATACCTGTACAGGGTCTGGAACGTTTGGTACCAAAAATAAAACCGCAACTACGTAGGGTGCACCTTACCTGAATGAATATCATTTCAATTATAATAGAAAAAAAATTCATAAGACTTGTGGTTTGCGGAGGAGACACTGAATAGTTTTCCAATTCAAAATAAAATTTAAGCTTTATGACTTGCGGTGATGATGACCATGAGCTATTCAGGAAGTATCAGCTAATTCCAGTGGACAGTCCAGAGAGTACAGCCGCTACTCTTATCAGGCATTCACATCTTCCTCAGACCATACTGCAGGAAGACAACTTCTCCGAAGTATCGATTCAGACCACCACACAGAATGATAGCTTCAAGCCACACTGCACAAGGATAGCGGTCTAGATCTCACCGCACAAGGATAGCGGTCTAGATCCCACCGTACAAGGATAGCAGTCTAGATTCCACCGCACAAGGACCCTGAAATGAAACTCATGACTCTTCGGTCACAACGTTGAATTGACCTCATACCTTTTCCCAGGAAGGCCCAAGTATAAATGATCATCTAGACTTCCAGAAGGCTTCCTAATGATGTTTCAAATCCTGGTCAAAGGGTCAACAACACTTGATCCGATAAACTGGATGTTCCAGATAGTAATTTACAATGCTCCAGATAGTAGAAATCCTGGTTCAAGGGTCAACGACACCTGATCTCCTGATAAACTGGATATTCCAGGTAGTAACCTACAATGTACATAGAGGATTGCCCAGGGCTCAAATAACATAGTTTTGCTGTAATGCGTACCTGAAGAACTGAGCTGAATAGAAGATGAGTGGTTATAATCCCCTCAGCGGGTAAGTTTCCAAAAATTAGATGCCTCACAGCAATCCCAAATACCAACGATATCAGGAAACTTCATACAGTTGGAAAATAGAATCCCAAACACTGGATGGTTGATGAAATATCAATTTTAACAATTTTCCAACACGATGCCACTCTCTTCTACATCAATCTCAAAAAAAACAAGACACAAAAACAGCGTCCCTCTAGCACTTCGGCTGTCAATCCCTGTGGCCCTGTTGCCGGATGACCTTCTTCAAGGGCTGTCAAAATTGCACTTTCGACTCTATGACAATCAGATCATTGAACCAGATTCGCCGATCTAAATTTATATAATACCTAAAATTTATAACATCCTGAATTTATGGACTACCCGAAATTTATAGAATACCTGAAATTAATGTCTTGCCAGGAATGTACCCAAAACCCCTCATGACAGATAACTGTATTATCGGCATGTCAAGATACCACCAAACAAGTACATACGTCGAACCGTCGAGTGAAAAGTATGATTCCTGTCGGCCATAACTTCGATCATCTCCTGATCTCGAAAACATAATTACCATCCGAAACTCATTGCCGAATGCGTCCAACCTCACTGATTAGGCAAGCTGCAAGCTTATAAATGCCTAACTTCATACTGGAGGAAGGAAAGAACAACGGATTCCCGAATGTTAAGAAGAAGAGGTGGACAGCTGATTTATTAAATGTAAATAATAACCTAAATGTTGAAATACTCGAGATGTAAATAATAATTAGGAGGCGAAATACAGATATGGCCAAACAATAGGACCGTAAAGGCACGATGGATTCATACGATGCGAGTGTGTTAGAGAGGTAAAACAGTCAGAAAATTATAAACATTTTTGCCAACTAACCCTTTCGTCCATACTAGGAGACATTACCGTTACAAATTCTCCTCCTACTTTTAAGAAAATCAACCAGGAATTGGTTGATTTTGCCCGTGTGAAGTGTCCAAATACCAAAAAAAAACTTATATCAACCCCCAAAAAAAATCTTGACACCCAAACATGATGGAGGCTCAATATTTACGATGACAAAGCACCTCAACTTTGTCAACCCCCATCAAAATTCATGTGGATGGAACCCAGCCCGTCAGACCACTCCAGCTATCCGACTCCGCTCCGAATCACCCGAAGACCAGCCATGGTTGGACGAGAGATGGAAGAGAATCAAACAACACCAAAATTGCACGGCCCAAGCAGCATGGAACGTCTCGTTTTTTTTGGCACGTCCAGCCTCCGAACAACTCAAAAGCGAACCCCAACAGCCCAAGCGATCCACCAAGCCGAACCCACACAGAAATTGTCCAGCATCCGGGAGCTGCCATCCCAACAATAGTTATGGCCTATTGTCAGTGTCGAAACTCCCAAAATTCAACTCGGTCCTTGAAGAGGTACTGAGCGGGAGAAATTCAAAAATAACACGAAGAAGGATATGTGGAATGAAAAGAATTAAACCTGATTTGTAGTCAAGATGGTTCAGGAAAACAATCACCACCCACACCCAGAGACTATCATGAACAGGGTCCTTCAAATACAGATGAAGCTCTATTGATGGATAACCTTTCAGGATAATAGAATGATTATTCTGGTGGTGCTCTCTAAGGACCCAACGTATCCTAGGACCGAACTGAGATCCTGTAGGGAACATTCCATATTCTATAAAACTCCCCAGAACAACCATCCTCCAAAAAAAATAACAAAAATAGGGTGGGAGTTATCTTCAATAACAACAATAGAGAGATCACAACAAAAGTATGATAGACCACCATTCATATCGTTCGTCGGAATGCTGAGGAAAATAGATAAAAAAAAACAAAAAGGAAAAGAGAGAGAAAAGGAAAGACAAAATTTTTTATGGAGCATACCTACAGCATAAAGTATCCAGAGCATAGAGCATATGCATGTGACGGAAAATTAATACGAAAAAAAGGTACCGGAAGACACAAAAAAATCCAAAGCCAACTGCATATCAAAACTAACCTGGGACCACAGACGAATAGAACATATTCCTAAAATGCACCTTAACGATAGAAACAACTTTATGCATTTTGAAATATCATTCCTCAACAGCAGAATTACTGTCATGGACCTGAAAATACCTTCACAAATAATTGAAAAAAGAAGTGTGCTAAGTCCAAGTTGCTTTATGCCCAATGCAAGGGTCAGCCATCTTCCAACCCACATCCAAAAGTCCAGCCCTATTGTGATGACTCTTCATCAGGGGGATGAGCTTTAAGATCTTTGACGTGCCAAACTCCACGATCGTTACCAGCATCATCTTTCAGCTCATAAGTCCAAGGAGATACCCGTTTCGAGATTATGAAAAGACCAACAAATTTAGGAGCCAGCTTGGCACAAAAATATTGGGCAGCATTAGACAAAACATGGTTTCGTCTCCAAACGAGTTGATTAACAGAATATTGAACATCACGACGTCTAAGATTATAGGTCTTGCTATTTTGTTGGTAAGCTTCCTCTAACTTGACCTTCACCTCAGCATACAATTTTTCCAATACTTGCTCACGGTCTTCAGTAAGTGCCGATCTATCAAAAGTAATCTCTTGGGGCGGAGCGTTATTTCCCCTGCGAGGTACTTCTCGTCCAAATACTATAAAATTACGAGAAAACCCCGTCACTTCATGTTTCGTCGAACGGATTGCTAATCCCACTTGACTCAACCGTTGATCCCAACCTCCCTGATCTTCTGACAGGTAGGATCTCAACATAGTTTTGATAACCCTATTTACTCTTTCACAGGGATTTGCCTGAGGATGATATGAAGCTACATATTGAATTTTAACAAGATAACTTGCCATACACTTTACAAAATCTTTAGAGCGGAATTGAGAACCATTATCCACGATGATGGAATTGGGTGCGCCAAAGACTGAAAATACATAAGCATCCAATATTTTAATGATGGCTGCAGTTGTGGCTGTACGAAGAGGAAACAAGAGTGGAAATTTACTGAAACAATCAGAAACGACCAGAATATATTGATTACCAGAACGAGACCTGGGTAAGGGACCTACTAAATCAGCGGAAAGTAATTCAAAAGGGCGAGATATTGCTACTTGCTCTGACAACATCAATCCCCGGAGGACGTTTTTGCTCAGGTTTGATTGACTGACAGGTTTTACACTGACGAATAAATGAAGCTACATCCGAGCGCAGTTTCGGCCAATAATATTTTTCTGCAAGTTTGTGGAACGTTTTGAAAACTCCGACATGCAACAACTCAAAATGGATCTGCTCAATCAAAGCCTTCTTCGAAGAACGAGGGATAACATCTTTCCAATAGTCAGAAACGGTAGCCAGTTCAGGAACGCGGGGTGTTATATTCTTGAAAAGTTTTTCATGGAAAAGTTGCCAAGAAGGAAATTTATGCGGTGATTTTGATATTCTCTCTACCATTCTTTGGTACCATTTGTCTCCTTTTTCAATGACAGGCCGATTGGTACTGTCTACAGAAAGATTGAGAGCATCAACGATAGGAACAGCTCGAGATAAGGTGTCTGGTACGACATGTTCCTTTCCCTTTCTATGGACAATGGTATAGTCGAATTGTTGAAGACGTATAGCCCAGCGGGCCAAACGATCAGAAGGAGATTGTAATCTGTTTAACCATAACAGGCTCGCGTGATCTGTGACCACCGTGAAATGAGATCCTTCAATGTAAGGTCTGAGTTTTTCGTAAGCCCACAGGACTGCCAAACATTCCCGTTCCGTCGTAGTGTAATAGCATATAACCTTCTCTCCCTCAGGGTGTGATTGTGTTAACACCGCTTCAATACCATAGCCAGAAGCGTCGGTCCCAATCACGAAAGGCAATGAAGAAAAATCGGGACAAGACAGTACCGGTGCACTTATAAGACATCCTTTCAAGCTGTTCAAAGCTTCATCACATTCCGAACTCTAATGGAAAGTCTTATTCTTGCGCAACAAATCGCAAAGAGGCGCTGTCAGAGTGGAAAAATTTAGTACAAATCGCCTATACCAAGAGGCTAAGCCAAGAATGCGTCGAACTTCCGCAACACCTTTGGGAATAGGGATATCTAAAATTGCGCGGACCTTTTCCGGATCTACTCGTAATCCAGTAGCATCTACAATATAACCCAAATATAACAGTTCAGGACGACAGAAGTGACATTTATTTTTGAAAACGGTTAGATACGCCTTTTTCAAACGGCTTCCTTCAGAACTTCGATATACTTCTAAAATGTTTGGGTGACAATGATGATGTCGTCTAAGTAAACAAACACATGAGGCTCCAGCTCAGGGCCCAATATACGATCAACAAGACGCTGAAAAGTAGCTGGACTGTTAGATAAACCCTTCGGAAGGCGACGAAATTGATATAAACCTCGATTCGGAACAGTAAAAGCAGTCAAGGGACGTGATGATTCATCAAGAGGGACCTGAAAGTATGCGGATTTAATGTCCATCGGAGAAAGAAATTTAGCATCACGAAGCTTATCCAAGGTCGTTTAGTTTCCGAAAGTCAACACAAAATCGGTAAGTATTGTCCTTTTTTTTTGACCAATGAAATAGGAGAAGACCACGGACTGGTTGAGCGTTCAACAATTCCCTCTGCCAGCAATTTGTTCAATTCAGCATCAATATGAGTTTGCATAACCGGACTGACCGGATAATACCGTTGCTTAATAGGGGGGGAAGAAGTTTTGATAACATGATGGACTAGATCCGTACAGCCTAATTTGTCGCCCATTTCTTGAAATGCAGTTTCTACTTATTCCTTTTGTGCTTGTTCCGGAGTTAAATGTTCCTCTGACTGTAAGGCAATTGAATCAATTGAAACCTGAGGATTATTTGCAAAAACCCACTCTCCCCTTCGAAGATCAGGAACAATCTCTAATTTCTTCCAAAAGTCAATCCCCAAGATTGAAGCATGAGGTAAAGCCGGAATGATCAAAGCTGTAATTACTTTCACCCGATTTTCCAATTTCATTGGAATATCTACCGTACCAATGCTGGAACAGGTTCGTCCATTGGCAACCCGACACGTAACTACATTATCAGTATTCACTTTGAGATTAAGTTTCTCCAACCCAGTCCACCAATTATTGTATTAGAAGCACCTGAATCAAGAAGCCCAAGCAAATTAATACCAAAGACAGATACCGACAAGTAAGGTCGCTCATCATTCTGCGCATGAGCCAACACATATTCAAGAATAACCTTTTGTTTTATAGATAAACAGAGATCAGCCGGATGTAACAAGAAGGCACCATTACGGCTATCCATGGACTCCATTACTAGTTTCCCCCCGACCGATTATTACATTTAGGGCAAGTCCTTACTGTAAAATTGGGGAGACCACATTTAAAACAATATTTACTACGAACAGAGGAGGGGCATTGCTTTGAAGTATGTCCTGGATTTTTACAATTCCAGCATGTAATTATTGCATCCACCTGACTAAATGAAGAAGATGGTCCTTCCGAATAAATATAGGCTGAGTCCGGTTCCATAAGAGCATTTTTATTTCTTGGAGGCGGAACAAAAGACTCAATTGCTTCTTTACGCGCTTCTAATTGGCGTCCCAATTCTAAAAGGTGGCTCATCGGGTCGATTTTTACTAAACCCAACTGACTCTGATAAAAAGGTGCAATATTTCTCATTAATATTTTCAAACGAGTCTCTTCATTTACTGATATGGTTAATCTATTGAACATATTATTCATAACCGCAATATACATTCCAATGGTCTCAGTGGGACCTTGAGTTCTCTGTTTCACCTCCTGAAATAATTTATCATTATATTTGGGCGGTAAAAATTGGAGCCGTAACTCTTTCACAAGCTGTGACCAAGAATGAATCGTTGGTCGAATTGACCTAAACCAAATAAGAGCTTTTCCAGTAAAAAGATCACTGGCCGAAGTGAACAACTGAGCTTCCGTAACACCTCGAGAAATACAAAGTTCCTCTACATTTTCCAAGAAGGCACTAAGAGAACAACGAGAAACATTCCCATCAAATTTACAAAGGTTCCATTTAGAAACCGGTTCTCCTCTACACTGATCTAGTAAAGTAGAAGGAGCTGGGTGGCTAACCACCTTAACCGCTGTATCTTCATCACAGTCCCCAGATTCCGAAGTACTTGAAATAACAGTGGATGACATCAAAACACTCAATTCCAAAGGAGTATGATTTTGCTGTGACAGCCTTTTATACTTCCTAACCCGTGATTTCAATTCAGATTGACAATTGAGAAGTTGCATTAAATAGTTTGTCTTGGTTGCATACTCTTCATCCGAACCTGCAACTGCCCTTTCCGCTCGCCTGAAAAAATGCATAAGTTTAGAAGTGATTTTTAAGGTTCATATAAAGTGACAAATTTCTCGTTTCTGATCTGTAAGATGGCGCTAGCGGGCTTTGTCTTCTGCAATCTATGCAACCAAAGCTACATCAATTCGACACTTCGCGACAGAAAAATTGAAGTTTTCTGCTGCAATATTTCCAAGAATTACAGTTTTCTATTGCAATATCTACTGACTTTCCAATGTTCCACTGCCGGATATATGTGGTGTTGCCATATCTCAACATCTGTCGAAGTACTGCGAAGTACTGTGTGAGTTTGTGATTTTTATATTTATATAGAGAATAGAGAGAGACAATGCCTCGTTTGATTGTGAAAAAGTCGCGAAGGGGATGGAATCTTAAAAGGTAATTATAAACTTCTTATACTATTGAAAACTTCCAAGTCTTCTCCATTGTGACGGCACATGTAATTTTTGGGGAAATAACTTTTTTGTGATACTATCCCTAGAAGTTGATTTGGTATGGTTAATCTCGACATACCGGCTGTCTCGACAGAGCGTATTTGTTCATATAACGGAATCCGTATCTCTTGCCGTTGCCGAGATCCTCATTCTGTTTATTCTCATCCTGGCCACACTGTATAACAACTGATCTGGTGATCTGGACAAAAATCGCAACATCCTAACAACCTATCTTTTCTTTCAAGGAATGGAAATAACATACATCGGTTATCTCTGTTTAGAACTATTGGCAACGTTGTACAGTAAATAACAGATTATGCGATACCTTCTGGATTGACACCGAACTTCACATTGTCTTTTCATTCCTATTCAGCAGAGGCAGCACCTGCCGGGCCAATTTCGATGGTACAGAGCGTTCGAGGAGATTTCATGACGAAGTATTTTGAAATCGTTCTTAAAAATAGAAATAATGCAAATTCAGATTCGAAAACTGGTATGAATTGTTCCTCGATGTTCATTCTTACAAATTTTATTTTGAGAAGCAATCATTCTCGATTCAAGTTGATTTTATAATGAGTTTTTCTGATTTTTCAGAAATTGTAGACAAACTGTAAGTTCAAAAATTCCGAAAAAAATTATGATTGTCTCTTTTCCCAACATTGAAATACCTTGATAGTCTGAATAAAAACTGTCGGATAGTTATTGAGAAAACTTGAAAAATACCCTAAAAATGACCTTTTAATTTTTTTCCCCAAAAACTGTTCGACAGATTTTCTCCAAAATCTCAAGAATCATTATATTTGAACGCTCACATAACTCTGATTTTTTTCGGAATATTTGAACTTGCCGTTAATTTTCTTATGGGTTTATATGAACCTTAATAAAATTAGATTCTGAATTTCTGTAATTTTCACTCCAAGGTAATCTGAATCATCCTCAAATGAAAATGGATACTTAGGGTATTTAATATCTGTTTTACTTTTTTCTAACTTTAAATATCCCCTTAAACATTTTCTCATCTCTGCCACTACAGTTTTATCGGTGACTCCTCGAATAGCCAATTCATAAGTTAATTCTTCCTTATCAAGACGGTCTACATGCAATTTCCCTTCCATATTGAAATCAAACTTACCAAGTTCAATAAAATAAATATATCAGTAACCTATCTTATTATCGGCCCCTTAATTATCAATAAATAGTGAAGTAAATTTAAAGTATCACTGAAAATGTGTCACCCTGTATAGAACTCTGCAAAAATATTGAGTAAAGAAATTTTTGTGTCACCTTGTGTAGCAATACTACTTCAACAGCTCTCAAGTCAACCTCCAAAAATATTAATTACAAAAAAAATCAGTGTCACCTTGTTTGGAAAACCACTTCAACAGTTCCAGCTGACAAGTATCGTATGTAAATGATTTTATTTACCCAAAAACTTTGGGCGCCATTTGTTCTGCCACGTACTCTAGTAGAACGACCAAGAAGCTGTCCGATTGACAGGTTAAGCTCGCGACTAAACTCTAGTGGAGACGGGAGTGGGTCATACAGACTAAAATATTCAAGATTTAAAAAAAAATGGGCGCCAGTTATATGATCCTGAGCTAACCCCTTAGAATCTATACCGATTCTCATATAACACGACGTCAGTATTTATAATACTCGGATATATATGAATATATACCTGTACAGGGTCTGGTACGTTTGGTACCAAAAATAAAACCGCAACTACGTAGGGTGCACCTTACCTGAATGAATATCATTTCAATTATAATAGAAAAAAAATTCATAAGACTTGTGGTTTGCGGAGGAGACACTGAATAGTTTTCCAATTCAAAATAAAATTTAAGCTTTATGACTTGCGGTGATGATGACCATGAGCTATTCAGGAGGTATCAGCTAATTCCAGTGGACAGTCCAGAGAGTACAGCCGCTACTCTTATCAGGCATTCACATCTTCCTCAGACCATACTGCAGGAAGACAACTTCTCCGAAGTATCGATTCAGACCACCACACAGAATGATAGCTTCAAGCCACACTGCACAAGGATAGCGGTCTAGCTCACCGCACAAGGATAGCGGTCTAGATCCCACCGTACAAGGATAGCAGTCTAGATCCCACCGCTGGAGGACCCTGAAATGAAACTCATGACTCTTCGGTCACAACGTTGAATTGACCTCATACCTTTTCCCAGGAAGGCCCAAGTATAAATGATCAACTAGACTTTCAGAAGGCTTCCTAATGATGTTTCAAATCCTGGTCAAAGGGTCAACAACACTTGATCCGATAAACTGGATGTTCCAGATAGTAATTTACAATGCTCCAGATAGTAGAAATCCTGGTTCGAGGGTCAACGACACCTGATCTCCTGCTAAACTGGATATTCCAGGTAGTAACCTACAATGTACATAGAGGATTGCCCAGGGCTCAAATAACATAGTTTTGCTGTAATGCGTACCTGAAGAACTGAGCTGAATAGAAGATGAGTGGTTATAATCCCCTCAGCGGGTAAGTTTCCAAAAATTAGATGCCTTACAGCAATCCCAAATACCAACGATATCAGGAAACTTCATACAGTTGGAAAATAGAATCCCAAACACTGGATGGTTGATGAAATATCAATTTTAACAATTTTCCAACACGATGCCACTCTCTTCTACATCAATCTCAAGGAAAAAACAAGACACAAAAACAGCGTCCCTCTAGCACTTCGGCTGTCAATCCCTGTGGCCCTGGTGCCGGATGACCTTCTTCAGGGTCTGTCAAAATTGCACTTTCGACTCTATGACAATCAGATCATTGAACCAGATTCGCCGATCTAAATTTATATAATACCTAAAATTTATAACATCCTGAATTTATGGACAATCCGAAATTTATAGAATACCTGAAGTTAATGTCTTGCCAGGAATGTACCCAAAACCCCTCATGACAGATAACTGTATTATCGGCATGTCAAGATACCACCAAACAAGTACATACGTCGAACCGTCGAGTGAAAAGTATGATTCCTGTCGGCCATAACTTCGATCATATCCTGATCTCGAAAACATAATTTCCATCCGAAACTCATTGCCGAATGCGTCCAACCTCACTGATTAGGCAAGCTGCAAGCTTATAAATGCCTAACTTCATACTGGAGGAAGGAAAGAACAACGGATTCCCGAATGTTAAGAAGAAGAGGTGGACAGCTGATTTATTAAATGTAAATAATAACCTAAATGTTGAAATACTCGAGATGTAAATAATAATTAGGAGATGAAATACGGATATGGCCAAACAATAGGACCGTAAAGGCACAATGGATTTATACGATGCGAGTGTGTTAGAGAGGTAAAACAGTCAGAAAATTATAAATATTTTTGCCAACTAACCCTTTCGTCCATACTAGGAGACATTACCGTTACAACTGCTGCCTGAATCAGGTGTGATATGATAAAAAAAATGATTTCTACCCACCTTTCATGTAGTAAATTTTTCTCTTGACTGACAACGGGGCTGAAAATTCATACAAATATTCTTTTACGCTCAGAAAATCCATACATAGTTACATTTCTATTTGCCACCAATAATTCAATATAAGTCTTCAAATCACATTTACTGCAAGTGATAGAATAATGGTATCATTTATATGTATACAATAATTTTCAACTTGAGCGAAAGTCTTATATCGAGGAGGAAATAGCTATAGCTCTAATCCATGAAAGATTGAAAACAAAGTGTTGTTTAAATAAAGGAAAAATCGATGTGATACGTATTTTGAACCGTTGCATCTCTGATGTGTATCCACAATTCCGAGACACTCTCTATCACTTTCAATACACTAGCATGTTTTTTAACTTTGTCGTACATTCTCATGTGAATGGGCGGAGTATATTTTTTCGGATTCAAAGTCTGGTCTTACAAACTTATATAGAAACTTTAAAAACTTGCAGAGGTAGCAGGTGACACTGTGACAGGATTGACAGGTTGTTAACGGTAGGTTTTCACGTTACATGCACGTTTTCTGAAACGCATTTGATTGGCTGTCAGGGCTGTCAAAATTTCTGTGGGCAAATAATAAACAGTAGTAGAATATTCGATTGCACATTCCTCACTAGTAAAAATTGAGCTTCATATGGTATATGAGTGATCGCTATCTACAATAGCCATCTGAAGCTTTTGCGATTTCAGAAATCAAGCAATCGGTTTTCGCCAAGTTTATTCCAAAATTATTCAGGTATAAGTAGATACACCAGGGTTTCCTAGGCATCTTAGGCAGCACTTGTACTTTCTTCTAGTAGGTATTCGATTCGTGATGATCATTCATGTAGATGATGTTCTGTTGTCGAGTTGAATAAAACACAAAATGTCAGTCTGGAAGCTTCATTTGAATGAAATAAAACAACATTTGTTAGTTTTGTTCGGAATGTCGATAATTAGTACGCCAGTTATGGAGTGGAAAGATTTACACGAGACTGAGTTCAGTATCCAAGTGGACCGATAGTTTTGAAATAGAGGCAGAACGGGCCAAAAGCTCCACAAATTTCAAAATACCGAGTATTTGAATTCTATTCATTCACTATTTCACACTCAGCCAAAATTGGCGTATTGATTTCTTATAAAGGTTTAAGAAATAAGTCCTCAGTTGGAAATTTGAAGCAACTACTTTTCGACATTGATGATAACCGAAAAAACATTCCGATTTGTTCGCAAAATCGATTATATTGAATGTGTACTTCCCAACTAATATTAAGAGTTTCTTGCACTTGATGAGCGAGAGATACAAGACGAGATTATGAATGTTGCGAAAACATCGGAATTGGACATAAATGATTATATGGTTATTACGTATATGAGTTCACAGATGCGAGCCGGCGAGAACACATCTCTAGGAAGATTTTGGAACTGAACTGGGCAATATCAGGTATTATTCTCTCTATGATCCTGACATCTAAGGTATATTTCTCAACCATCTTTGAGACGATTTCAGGATTCGACCGGGTATTGTTGTGGAAGATACATGCATTGCAGAAAGTAAGCGTATTTCTGGATAGTTGCTTTTTCAATTGTATGATGAAACTATATGTGTGAAACTCGCGATTAGTAGATTAGTTTCATCTACTCGAAAATGCACTCTTCCTCTATGCCCATATTTGGAATAATTCCTCTATACTCTGATATCTACAATGATCAATATCAAAAAGGAAGTTGACTTCCAGAAGGTTCTAGAACATCAAGACAATTTCTCTGAACGTGTGTTACGGAAAAACTAAATACAAATGAAAGAACTAGAAATAGAACTGGAAGAAGACTCCAAAAAAATCGATGAGGAATTCAATAAGAAAGTGGATATAGTGCGGGAGGAGATGAGAAATGAAATGAGAGGTCTAGAAAAACAGAAAGCTCTTATCAAGAACCAAAATCGCCGAGACAGGGTTGCCGTTGCCACATCAACAATTTCCGTACAACCACCGACTTTCGACGGACAGTCGTCTAGGGCTATGTATCTTTGACAGTTTGAGGCTAAGGCAGGGACTAATGAGTCGAAGAAGAAAAAGCTACGGCACTCATAGCAGCTTTGAGAGGACCAGCTTTGAGTATATTGCATACGATACCCATAGAACAGCAGAAGCAATATGAGAACCTGATTTCTGCATTGGAGTTGGCAATCAACACCAAGAACAGCTGTACCGGGCACAAATGAAGACTCGCACACAAAAACACAAAAATCAGGTGGGAGTTTGCAAGGATATATTGTAACAATATAAACATCTTAGAATTTCATAGGAATCGACAGCAGAAAAGGATGAAACCATAATAAATTTGACATCAAGGTTGATTGGAGAAGAAAAAATGATAGAATTAGATGGCAATGAAGGAGCTGTGACGTTCAAAATATCAGGTGAAAGGTCAACCACACTGCTGAAAATCCAGAATATGATGCACGGAGTGGTTATTCAAAAGGTTATTCTGGAAACTATAAAATCAAATGTTTTTCTTGTGGAAAAATGGGACATTCTGCGAAGAACTGTAATAAAGAACTATGGGTGAAATATGTGAGAAAACCAATCATGAACAGAAAAAAAACAAAAAGATTGGAAAACAGGTGAAAAAGTTGCATTTTTGTCAGAAATGACAGAAAGTCAAATCACCTTTCGAACAATTCGTTCAGGCCAGTCTCAAATTACCTACACAGTGGGTTTTCGCTGGCACCTGTCAGGAAACAACTACTTCCCTTTCTAATACCACGAAGGGTATTGAATTATATCCGACCGGTGCCAGTGCAGGTTTCTCCACAGAAAAAAATCCTGCATTTGCTTTTGCCGATACAAATGAAAAAATCGATTATCAATTATAGGGACGGACACACTTCTGGTGAAGGGGATTATCACAGTTTTGCTGGGGTTCACAGACATCTGCTCCCTCTGGCACCAACCGTGAACAACATCCATCGTACTTTGAAGGATATTACAAGCTACCCTTTCGGCGTGGACCTTGCCAAAATGACAAGTTCATCTGCATAAGCTTCCAGATCTACTTGTCTTCTTTCGAGGGCATTAAGCAGACTGTCCATCTGGAGTGACCACAGAAGGGGATATAGTACCCCACCTTGAGGGGGACCCCCTGGTGACCCTGAACTTAATGGCCTCGTCTTGAAGAGTCGTAGTTGCAATTCTGTTTACCAGCATGGCATAGATCCAACCCGTTATGGTTGTTTCTGTGCCCCTTCCAGTCAGGGCTGATCCTATAGATTCAGGTAGTGCATTGTCTAATGCTCCTACAATATCGAGAAATACGCAACCGCATTCTCCTTGTTATCAAGGGATTGGGAAATTTTCTCTATGAGGTTATTTAGTGCTACATCTGTCGATTTGCCAGTTTGATAAGCTTACTGGTGGTTATTCAGGGGGGCTGAAAATAAAGCCACCCTCCTGATATGTTCCTCATGTATCCTCTCAAGTCCTTTCAACAGGAAGGATGTGAGGCTGATTGGTCGTACCGATTCAGGGAGTGGGTCTTTCCGACCCACTTTAGGTTTGTATACCACCCTTGCTAGCAACCAACTGGGTGGTATATAGTTCCACGCCAGACTTGCTCTACACAATTTTATGAGAATGGGTGGAATTATTTCCAGTCCGTTTTTAAGCCCATTGACTATGTCGAATGTTTTCATGACAGGAAGTGTTGACAAAGAAAAAAAAAGTTCGTTTTGGATTCTGGGGCAACTTTCCATATGGTTGACGATATAGATCTGTTTCAAGGACAGCTGCGGGTTATTGCATAACCAAGAAAAATATATCTATGAAATTTCATGACAAAGGTACTGTGGAAACAGACATATGTATTCTTGAAGGAATCCTATATATCCCAGAATAAGCAAGAGATTTATTATCAGTTGAAGCCATAACTGGTACAGTTGGTCAAGTTACATTAAAAAATAACAAGGTTTTCGAAAGAGAAAAATCAGGAAATAGCCTATACCTGATAAACTTGTCCAATGAAGTGAACGAGAACTCATTATTAGTACACACGAAGGAAAAAATAGAAGACTGGCACCGGAAACTAGGACACTTGAGCGTTAGCAATACGGAAAAGTTAACACAATGATATGACAATTGGCCTTGATATAAAGAAAAATGATTTCGAATAACTTGAAAACCCATATGAAGTATGTTTAAAAGCCAAACAAGTAAGGTTGCCATTTATAACTGAAAAGTGTAGGTCAACAAGACCATTGAAATTACTACATACTGATATAGCAGCACCAATTGATCCCATAACATACGATGATAAAAATTACTTTCTGACAATTTTGGATGATTATACACACTATACAATGATAGTCTTCCTTCCTAAATATAAAAATGAAGCAATAACTTACATAAAAGAATAGGTATGTTGAAGGGAAGGAGGCCAACAAAAACCTAACAGTTAGTGAGATTAGGTGTGATAATGGAGGAGAGTTTGTAAACAATGAAATTGAGATTTGGTATCGAAGAAAGGGAATAGTTATTGATGTAACGGTTCCTTACTCACCACAATTGAATGGAAAAGCAGAACGCCTCAATAGAATCCTTCTCAGAAAATATCGTTCTCTGATATTTTACTAAGGTCATGAGAAATCATTCTGGGGTGAGGCTATCAGAATTGCTGCTTATCTATCAAACAGAAGTCCTTCAGAAACTGTACCAAAAACACCAATTGAAATGTGGACTAACAGAAAGCCAGACCTAAAACGACTACAAATTTTTGGTAGTGATGCATATGGAAAGGTACCGGGTTCCCTGAAGAAACTAAATGAGAGGACTACAAAATATGTTTCTGTTTGATGTAGTCTAATATTCACAGGAAGGTGATGTGATAGAAAATTGAATTGAAGATGAAACTGAGGAAGAGAGACTGATATTAAGGCGAACCAAAATAAACAGACGAGAGAGAAAGGTACGTCCACTAAAAAAATATGAATACTATGACTTTGATTTGATGGCAGCAATAACTATAGGTGTTAGAGTTGGAAGCAAACAATTGAAGATGAATTGATAAATAATCTAAAGTTAGATGGAACATGGGATTTCGCTCCGAAACCTGATAATGAAAAAATGATACACTCCAAATGGGTTTTCACACAAAAAACTGTGAATGGCAAATGCTACAAGGAAGCCAGGCTCGTATCGAAGGGTTTTCAACAGAACAGAATGCCTAATGAAGAGATGTATACTCCAGTGACAAGAATGGTGACCTTGAGAATATTTCTGTGCTTAGCAGTTGAATGGTATCTTCATATCTACCAAATGGATGTCAAAGGGGCATTCTTGAAAAGCGAACTAAGAGAACCTGTTTTCATGTTCCCATCAAAAGGTATAACTGGTATTGATAATAAAAATATGGTATGTAAACTAACAAGAGCACTTCATGGTTTGAATCAAAGCCCTAAATGTTGGTATAAAATATTCATTAATTTCATGATAAGTATAAATTTTTGGAGATCGAAAGTAGATCCATGTTTATGTAGTAAAAACAAAATTTACTTGTTAATTGGGGTGGATGACCTGTTGATAATATCAGACTTTGCAGAATTGACGGGTTTTAGTATTCTATCGTATTGTTACCATTCTGCAGTTGGTATGAATCAGATATTGGCAAAATTGTTAATGTCCCATTGACTGCTTCAATAGTGTCAATTGTAACAGGGTTATTGTGCGGGTTCAAGGCAATAGAAAAAAGTGTCGTACGGCTCCGATTTGAAAAGATTTATTTCGTGGCGAGTAAAGAAATACAAGCTAAAAAAAAATAACACCATAAAAAAATGAACTAATGGCACACTTCGTCAATTTGATTTCACAAAATTGATAACGGAAGATCACTCACCTAACACCAGGCAAATATCGCAATTATAGATTTATCTAGTAATTTATATTTCAACCAAATGGCTGTTAGCAGCATTCAATTGACAAGCTCACTGAAATTAAATGAAAACGGTCGAAAACAATCTCTTGAGCAAAAAAGTAGAGAAACGTATTCAAACATATAAATACCAATTAGGCCTGGCAACGCCATCTAGTAGACGAAACCGATTTTACAAACCCACGATAGATAGATCACTACAACTTGCACCCCAATTTAACAAATTTATTTGGAATTTTTTTTTTCAAATAATTTTGTTCGAAATCATTGATTAAAACCAGACAGTGGAGGATGGTATAATTTTAAGTGACTGGCATGAAAAGTGCCTCGTTCTTGTAGGGAGTCCAGTCTCTCCAGAACAAACGTTGCATTACTCACTTTTTTCTTCACTTTGTATGGCCCTTCAAATAGCAAAAGAAATTTTCTGGTTTCCGATTTAATAGCAGATGATACTGTATTGGCCTTCAATAAGACGATGTCCCCGACATTAAATCCATACGTATTCATGTCTGGAGATTTCGCCTTCCGACGCGCCGCTTTCCCCATCAACGTCTCCTTAGCCAAAATTAACTTTTCCTCGTGGGTCCTTGAATTTTTTTCAATAGGCGGTCCACGCCACTTATCCGGCAACAGACATGTCCCGTTTTTATTGAAGTGTAATTCCGTGGGACAAAACCCTGTAGATTCGTGTACTAAATTATTCAAAAACTCGGAAAATTTGGGTAGTTCGAAAGCCCACCGCGTATGATGTTCGTTACAAAAAGCCCGGCACAAACGACCCAACTCACGCATAACCCTTTCGCAGGGATTTGCCTGAGGATGCCTCACAGAACTGAAAATGACTTTCACTCCTAGGCCTTCCAAAGTTTCGCGCCATCTTCTAGCCGTGAATTGTGTCCCGTGATCACTTAATATTTTTTTTGGTAAAGCTACTTCCACGAAATAGTTCTTCGTTAGTCTATTTAATACCGCTCGAGTGGTTGCCTTTTTCAACGGGTAGAAAGTAACTAACTTGGAAAATACGTCTAGAATTACAAAAATATACGTGACACCACCTCGACTCGGAGGAAGAGGGCCATAAAAATCTACTGCAATCAATTCATTTCTCGTATCGGGGACAATTGCTTGAAATTCAGGTTTTGCCATAGAAAAAACTTTCGTTTTTTGACACAGATCGCAAGATTTTATAACCCGTTTAACGGTTTTGTGCATGTTAGACCACCAAACTTCATTTCGTAGGGCGCGCCAGGTTTTATACGCCCCAAAATGACCCAAATTATCGTGATATTCCCGAGCAAAATCTTCGGTCAACAAGGAAGGAACACACATCAAGTAAAAGTCGTCGTTAGTGAAACGCGTATAAAGTACACCGTTTTTTTCTAAAAACCTCTCTTGTAACTTAGCATCGAACGGTAGATTTTTTTTGATATCACTCAATTTATTATCCTCCTCCTGAAAACGTTTGATGTTGCTTAGCAATTTATGAAACTTTGGAGAAAACTTGATAAGATTCAAAATTTTGAAAAGCTTATCCTCAGGCGTTGGTAAGCGCGTAGCTGCTTGCCTCGACAATACGTCAGCGATCACATTTTTACTACTAGAAATATGTACAAGATCGAAATCAAATTCCTGGAGTGCTAATGCATAACGCGCTATCCGCGCTGACAGTAACCGGCATGTTTTTAAATATGTTATGGTCATATTATCGGTGTAAATGATGAATTTTCGTCCCAATAAAAAATTTCGAAACCGATTGGTGGCCCACACAATTCCGAGAGCTTCTTTTTCATTAATATGATATCTAGTTTCGCGTTCTAATAATAACCGAGATGCCCATGCAATTGCATGTCGCTTCCCTCCTAACATTTGGAAGAGCTGAGCTCCCAATCCTTTGTCGCTAGCATCAACCTCTAAACAGAAAGGTTCGCTTTCAACAGGATGGAATAACAGAGTGGCATTCTGTAACCTATTTTTGACATTTTGGAATGCGTTTTCTTCCTTTTCCGTCCACTTCCATTTACAGTTATTCCTAGTAAGAGCAATCAAAGGTTCAGCGATCGCTGAAAAGTTTTCACAAAATACGCGGTCGTAATTTGCGAGACCTAAAAAACTCTGAACCTGTTTTTTATTACGCGGAGGTAAAAAATCTTTGAGAGCTTGTATTCGATTGGGATCTGGTTCATATCCTATCGGGCTCAGCAGGTAACCCAAAAAATGCATCTTCTCCCGAAAAAAACAACATTTCTTGAAGTTGAGTGTGAAACCCGCTTTAGTTAGACGCGTAAATACTAAATCCAGATGATGTAGGTGTTCTTTAACGTTTCTAGACGTGATTAAAATATCGTCCACGAAAATCGTTAAAAAATCCTTAAAATCCGAACCGAATACCTTCGATAAGCATCGAACAAAAACGCTAACACTGGAAGCAAGGCCAAACGGTAAAACACAAAAACAATAGGTGGTACCATTGAATTTGAAACCCGTGTACTTCTTTGAATTTTCTGATAATGGAATTTGGTAATATCCGCACGTGAAATCAATGGATGACATAACTGAAAAAGGCCCCATCGAAACCATAACTTCCTCAATGGGTGGCGGAGTATCATGCTCGTTTTGTATTCTTCCATTGAGATATCGCGCATCTAAACACAATCGTACAGAATTGTCTTTTTTTAATGCCGCCATTAGTGGGGATATATAGGGGGTTGGCATTTTGCATATTATACCCCATTCCTCCAGAATATCTAGTTGCTTTTGAATAGCTGCTCTGTGGGCCAAAGCAATAGGGTATTGCTTCATACAGAATTCACGGTCGTCCCGCATAACTATTTCATAGCAGTATTCATTTGTAAGACCTGGACGATTCGAAAATACATTCGCATGTTTGTTAAATAACGAAAGTAAAGTTGCCTTTTCCTCAACGGATAAATCCTTATTAATTTCAAATTCCATGTTGAATGTTTTTTTGTCGCACTCTTCATAATTTTTTGTGAGGCAAAAAATCTTTCTACTCGCAATTGCGGCCAAATTGATAGATTCATCAAATCCATTTTCATGAAAAAATTCAACCTCAGGGATTTCCATCCATGAATCCTGAATCTTCATCAAAATGTAATTATTTTCCAGATCGATTTTCGCTGAGAGTTTCCGTAACAAATCTACTCCTAAAATCAAAGGATAGCTCAATTCCGGTATGACTAAAAATTCAAACGCGTACGATTTCTTAAGAATCGAAAAAGTTAAAAATACTTGTTTTTTGACCCGTCGCTGTTTTGCTTTGAACGCTCCCACTACTTTTACTGAGGAGCAGTGAAAAGTCGGAATTTCATCCCAAAACGGCGCTAATTGATTCCAAACATCCCCGTTTATACAACAAATCATACTGCCGGTATCGAGTAGGGCTGGAAAATTGAATCCATATAGCTCGATTTGGATCTTAGGGGAACGGGATTCAGATCTCACATGTTCTAAATCGCATTCCTCCAGCAAATCTTGTTTTACATTTCTCAAACATGTTTCGGACCTATATGTATCTGTCCCCACGTCCAGTCCTAATCGTGGGGAGAGATCTCGTTTCCCGATTCTGTACTATTATCATTAACCTCAAGAACCCTGACTTTCGCATTCGTGTCAACATTTCTCGAAAAATCCCGATCGCGCCTAAAATTATTTCCGTTGGCATTATCCGCAGCTTTTGACTGTATTGGCGATGATCGAAAATAATTTGACTTTGAAAGCTGAATTTGTGAACTTTTAGTTTGTTCGTCTACTCGAAAATAATAGTCGGCTTGTCTTAATCGATCCATTGCATCAGCTAAAGTTCGTGTACCAACAAGCACTGACGAGATATTAGGTGGAAAACTACGTGCAATCGTTTTTATTAACAAATGTTCTGGATAAGGTGGTACCAAATGCTTAGCCATTGCAACATGTTTCATGAAATGTTGTACGAAAGAGCCTTCGGTGAATCTAGAGGATTGTAATTTGAGTCTTACTTCCAACTGAATTGTTTCAGACCAAAATTGCTCTGTGAAAGCTATTCTGAATGTTTCAAAATTTGGGAAAGTGTCTAAATAGGCTTGACTCCATAAAAACGCTTCTCCTTTGAATTGATTTGCAATAATGAATCTGGAATTTTGAAAATTTGTGTTTTCTGATTGCAAAAATAAGTCTATTTGTTGTAAAAAATCTATGGGGTGTATATTTCTATTGTCAAAAAATGGAAGCCTTTTGAATGCTTCTGATATCTGACTTGCAGAATTGTTATTTATTTGCGTGGTAGGTGAGTGATTTACATTTCTCACTGTTTCTAATAACTTACTGAATAGACTCACAAGTTGATTTTCATTATATAATGTTTGACTTTGGGTGTTATTTGAGTTCTCAAATCCTGGAAAATTCGGCATATTGGATCTTGGATTTTGTACCCCCAGTGCATATGGGGGTGGCGGCCTACTGATATTTGGGGTGATCTGATGTCCAAAAACATCCCTTCGATTTGTTTGTTGTGGTGACAATATATTTGAAAAAACTTGCGTATTACGTTCCTCGACATTGCTTGGAAAATTACTGGCTACTCCGGGAGTATGAAATAAAGATCGCCTACCTTGACAATTATTGTAGTTTGATATTGGCGTTACCGTGGGCTGAGTTGGATTTTCGCCAGGATATTCCGAATTTTTCACATGGTTTTCCGGTATGTGTCCGGTTGCCTTTTCCTTTGGAATTGCTCCGGTGGCTGGTCTGTTCCTCAAGTTGTATCCGCTGTCCTTCCCAAGTGGAGTCTGATCCAGAACCATTGTTTTTTCTGTTTTTTTTCTATTGCCACACGTCTGGGCGCCAAGATGTAACAGGGTTATTGTGCGGGTTCAAGGCAATAGAAAAAAGTGTCGTACGGCTCCGATTTGAAAAGATTTATTTCGTGGCGAGTAAAGAAATACAAGCTAAAAAAAAATAACACCATAAAAAAATGAACTAATGGCACACTTCGTCAATTTGATTTCACAAAATTGATAACGGAAGATCACTCACCTAACACCAGGCAAATATCGCAATTATAGATTTATCTAGTAATTTATATTTCAACCAAATGGCTGTTAGCAGCATTCAATTGACAAGCTCACTGAAATTAAATGAAAACGGTCGAAAACAATCTCTTGAGCAAAAAAGTAGAGAAACGTATTCAAACATATAAATACCAATTAGGCCTGGCAACGCCATCTAGTAGACGAAACCGATTTTACAAACCCACGATAGATAGATCACTACACAATGTTGTAAGGCAGCACGTGTACTTCCTTCTAGTAGGTATTCGATTCGTAATGATCATTCATGTAGATGATGTTCTGTTGTCGAGTTGAATAAAACACAAAATGCCAGTCTGGAAACTTCATTTGAATGAGATAAAACAACATTTGTTAGTTTCGTTCGGAATGTCGATGATTAAAACGCCAGTTATGGAGTGAAAAGATTTACACGAGACTGAGTTCAGTATCCAAGTGGACCGATAGTTTTGAAATAGAGGCAGAACGGGCCAAAAGCTCCACAAATTTCAAAATACCAAGTATTTAAATTCTATTCATCCACTATTGCACACTCAGCCAAAATTGGCGTAATGATTTTTGATAAAGGTTCAAGAAACAAGTCCTTAGTTGGAAATTTGAAGCAACTACTTTTCGACATTGATGATAACCCAAAAAACATTCCAATTTCCTCGCAAAATCGATTATGAGTGTGTCCTTCCCAACTAATATCAAGAGTTTCTTGCACTTGATGAGCGAGAGATACAAGACGCGATTATTAATGTTGTGAAAACATCTGAATTGGACAAATAGGGTCATATGGTTATTACGTATATGAGTTCACAGATGCGAGCCGGCGAGAACACATCTCTAGGAAGATTTTGGAACTGAACTGGGCAATATCAGGTATTATTCTCTGTATGATCCTGACATCTAAGGTATATTTCTCAACCATCTTTGAGAAGATTTCAGGATTCAACCGAGTATTGTTGTGGATGATAACATGCATTGCAGAAAGTAAGCGTATTTCTGGATAGTTTTTTCATTGTATGATGAAACTTTATGTGTTCGGAAACTCGCGATTAGTCTCATCTACTTGAAAATGCACTCTTTCTCTATGCCCATATTTGGAATAATACCTCTATACTCTGATATCTACAATGATTGAAGGGCTTTTTCTTATCTTTATATACTTGATGGCTAAAAACCAAAACGATTTCCTGTTGAAATAATTGGTCACCAAAATGAATGTGATGGTGAAAGAACATTTAATTCTTGAGGTTATCTGAGAAGGCATCAATCAATTCGTTTGAACAGGACTCGTTTCTGAAAAATAATACAAACATACACATTTTGACATGCTGAACGGAGTCAAACGCGATGCTTTTGGTGAGGAAACATTTGATTCTCGACTGTTGTTTGAGAAGGTATCACTTGAGTAGTGAATCAGTTCGAACAACAGCACTCGGTTTGAAAAAAAAACAACATACGCATTTTGACCTAGTGAACGAAGTCATAACGCGGTGCTTTCTTTCATTCGGAAGTTATATCAATCTAAAAGTCAGTTCCTTTTACACCATCGAATGATCGTGGCACACTCGATGTACATCAACATGTTTCCTAAACATCTTATTCGAGTGAATTTTTTCCATAAAAACATAAAAATTTGCTTGGAGAAAGTGAATTGATTTGTGGAGGGGGTCGACTGATATCATTTTTGGTTCCAATGTTTTTATTTGTGTAAAAGGTGGAATATACATTTTTTCTGACTCTTGATGGGCTATTACTCTGAAATGAATTGAAAGCACCGCATTTTGCCTTCGAGTTTCTGTTCAGCTATTCAAAATACATTCGTCCAATGAAACTCAATGTCTCGCGAGATATGGCAATGAGTGAGGGATTGAATTGAAGATAAAAGCTATAACAATTATTTATGGTAGATACCTGATTTGTATTTTCTGGGATAAAAGACGATATTTTTCACTCAAAAATCAGATCTTTTTGAAATATTACTCCCAATTATCTTCTTTGAACTCAATAGAAACCTAGTTTTATTGTCAGTTACTTTATAGTTGATATCATAACAAAAAATCATCAATTAATTCGAAACACTATTCTGAATATATGTACCAAAAAGTATGCAGAAAATATTTTTCACTATTTTTCGGAAAAAATAGATTGTAGGTTATAACAAATATATTATTGATAAAACCACCAAGTTTATGTACTCATGAATATAATCAACTTGAAGATTCCCTCACTAACAAGAATATTTTTCCAATAAAATGAATAGCTGACAGAAAATAAAGCAAACAAACAAAACCAAAATGAATGCAAGCATTCATTTCTGACAAAGACAAGACCGCAGAAATGATTGTTAGAACAAAACCAGAAACCAGAAGCTTAATAGGCTCTGAGTTTGAGTACGCTACGGCAAAACAGATGATGCACAACACACGAGTACACAAATATGAACTAAAATATCTATATTTCAACATTTACTTCGGCATTCGAGAAACAACCGTTGTCAGCATGGTCTGCATCGAATACTGAGATGACATATAAAGATAGCTCAGATTTTTACAGGACATCTGACAGATGTCTAGCGAAGATGTTCCATAATGATCATGAATGATGAACTGAGGATATTTCCGGACACTATGAGGATCCCATTTGGTACGTCCTAGAGAGAGAGATTGATGACAAATAGAGGGTCATATTAACATCGTAGGGATATGTGGTGCAAACCAAAGATCATTTATGATGTTTGGTAGACGATGTTTAATATGTGTGAATGAATTGGAATATATCCTGTAGAAATTCTGTGCTATCTGGGCACATATATCACATCATCACCGTTTTTTGTTGAATGTGATATTTCCACTTCTCTGCAAATTGTATGAATTCATTGAACAAAATATACTCATTATCAATTATAGTTGAAGTCATATGAAACTTCGATATATTCATGAAAATAGATATGTATTGTGAAGCTATAAATAAACCTAACAGTATTGCAGCATTTGAATAATACCGGTGACACATGTGTTTAATATCAAGGCTGGCCGATGATCTCGGTTAGGATAAAACATAAACAAACGAAGCGAATCTCTGCGCTGGCTCGGCAGACGAGTCGTACCTGTCGTCCTCGCTTTATATTTCAGTTTCCTGTGTTTCTAGTTCATCTTCGTTCAAGTTCGTTCGAATGTCGGGGTAACGTTCGACCTACTGCGGAAAAGGTGATAATGATGACCTACTTTTTTGAAACAATAACTGGATGAGCCGGTACTTTTCAATGCAGTTTCGAAAGTGGTTTATGATGACTGATGAGATATATGTTCAATGTGAAGGTTTTGATGTTTTCAGATACATATCTCAATTTGGGTGACGGTGGAATGTAATGGTAGGCAGGTGGAAGTGTATATAGAATGCATCCACGGTAATTCTGCTTTTAAATATGTGTTGCCTACCTGATGCTTGATTTTCTTCTGAAGTAAATACTATTCAAGAGATGTGTAATATTTATTACTCGATATTTGGAACATATTTTATAATTATGACTCCAATGATTGAAATACACATATGCATCACCTCTAATAACGTAGTTATGCAATTTTTCCATCAATATTAGTGATCCACTGTGTCAACCCAGTTGACACAAAACGATCTCAGAGATGTTAAAGTGCTGCACATTCATGTTTCAGATCACAGCCTTGAATCGCAATTTGACTCACATTGACATCCCATTAACTGCTATTTCGGACCCTGGTGACCGGCTTCAGGCTTCACCTTGTGTTGCGCAATTTAACTCTAAAAGAACTGAATGTGAAGTTCTTTTGTGCTTCACAATCAAACGCACATAATTGTGATTGTAGCAGTCGAATGAGAGGTTGAAATCAGCTCACAATTTTCAGAATGTGAGTCACATTAAGATCCACTCAGTAGCTCACATTTCGATAAAAACGATACTCTTTCTGAAGTGTGTTGTGAATCGCCTAGATGTCACTTCTGTTGTAAATGCGATGTATCTTATTAATTCACAGATATACTGTGCCACTTATTGGAGCTTCCATAGAAACTTCAAATGATTTATTTCAAATATGTAATATAAATAAAACTAAACTCTGAGCAACAAAACAAAATTCTGAAAGAAATATTCTCAAATCACAAAGAAACTTCAATTTTTTTTCTTTCCTGATCTTCCTCTGCTTGTCATGGCGGAGCAAATCTTTCGTCAGAATCTCAAACTCTCTGCAAGTCAATTCGAATATCTGACAAATTGAATCTGAAATCGAAAATTCAGTTTAAAATTGAATGATATGGAAAATTTATACACCACATTCAATACATAAATTCTGTGATAATCCGTTGTAAATAATGATTATAAACATGTTAAAATCCATTAAAGGTAAATATTCCAATGTATGAAAAAGTGGAAGAAAACATGCACATTATGTTCACTCTTAAGCTACCGAGTTATTTCCACTGAAATTCAAAAGACTTATCAAAAAGCGGACTTGAGTGGTTTCTCTATACATTCATGAATGGAACACTTGATTTGAAAAACATTTGACTGACTGAGATGAAAAGGCCTCTGAAGAAGCTGGCCACTCGCGCTAGCGAAACGTCAGGAAGAAATTCCAAAGAACGACGGCCTTCAAGCCCGAAGAGAAGTAGTTATACTAATAACCTCGGCCGCGAAAGTCTTAACCATTTTGTCAGAATTGTAATAGTTTGCAAATACAATATCCTACATATATCTTCATAAACCATCGGAGAAAAAATTATATGTTCAACTCGGCAGCAAAGTAGATTGACTGCCTAACTATCAGCCGCGGCACTCAATCTACTACTTTGCTGCCTAATAAAACACATAAATTATTCAAGCCTAGAATTGTTTGGTGTTTAATGAACGTGTTCCATAAATTATCCATTTTTCTCAAGAGATAATTCTCTCTGAGCAAAACAAGATTTTTTTTATCTGTGCTATCTAATGAAATATTATCCTGATGAGTGAGATTTTTTTCCAGAAATTACTCTATTTTTGCTTTATTGTGTAGATATTTCCTATGTATGCTATACATTTGATCCAATTTTCATAGCCTTGGTATACAAATTCAGTAAGAAATAGTTATTTCTAAATGTGATTCAGTGCCCGTCGTGGTGTATAGGTGAGGGAGTAGCTGTTTTAGATGAACTGTTCTTTCCTCTTTTGTGAATGAATCAAACGTCTCTGAATAATACACAAATATCTACAGAGTGTTTGAATTTTTTTTATTTTTTATCAAAGAGGTTGTGAATTTTATTTTTTGAGTCGGAGAAGAAAGTCAACATGGAGAAAAATGAATACTTGGTTAAATTAAATGAGTAGTTGTTTGAATGAAATCATATTTACCATATAAACATTGTATTATTTGGTAATCACCAATGTTATGATTATTATTCTTCAACCCCTTCCAGCTGCATATCATCGCCACGGAGTCGGTCATTAATTTCCCCGTAGCTCTGCTATGAAGACTTTGACAGTTGATGCTCCAATGGTTAGAAAATACTTGGTCTAAAAATGTTTGGATGAATAATTATTGTTCGAACTTCATATCTGAGGTGGAAGAATTTCTGTTTTTATATTTTGGCGGGAAAAACGACGATTTGATATTGAAAAAAAACATAATTTCAACACAAGAAAATTCGACTGTTGTACCGAATAGTTAAAGGAACATATCATTCATGCAATGCACATTTGATAATTGTACTTTTGTCATAAAGGAAATGTAACTTCTGTATAAGAAAATATTCTAAAATTAAATTCCTACCATTACTTATGTGTATATAATATATCCGGGAAAAAAGTAATTTCATAAAAAGTGACATTTTGTTACCTGTCATCAGAGATAAAATGTCAAACTTTTTTTCTGTCACAGAAAAAAGAATTTTATTCACAGACGACAATATATATACTTACTTATAAAAAAGCAAAACTTTGAACTGATTTGTACCTTACCATTAGGCATTCCAGATCACGTGAAGTCTGGGTGGCAAACACCCACGGATAATAGAGTATACGTCACTGTAGTTTATTTTGTATGCTGGGTTCACAGCAAAACGGTTTGAGCATTTTGGAAAAGTAACGCTCCACCATATTATAAAGAAAACCACAATGACGTGGCATTGGATGACCGTATACTCTATTATCCGGTGCAAACACCAGTGTTACCATGGCAATCACACTTTTGTGAGAAAAACAAACGAAAGTTTCTTGTCAGTAGATGCCCCCGTGTTGGTTCATTTCATCATTCGACAAGTATCTGGAATGTCTAATGGTAAAATTGAGGTTATGTTTATACCAATTTAATTAAATATGATATATCTTATACTGAATCTTTCAGGATTGAATAAATGAGTTTTACAGTGGTTATTGAAAACATTGAATTGTTGTATTTTGTGACTGACTATGAGAAATCTCAGGCGAAAGTTGACCACGCGATATGGATTCCTTTTTCCCTACAATTTTAATGTATTTATTGCCACTTACCTTTTGCATCAAAACTCAGATCAGCAATTCAAACCCACAACGACCTCGATCAATAGTATATAGTCACAAATATTTTTTAAAATATAACTCACTTCCAAGCAGTCCATGTGAAAATAGACTGATAAAACACAACACAATCTAACAATACAACAAGTAACAAGTAGGTAATGCGAATGCGACCGTGTGCAGTGTGCGCAGATGCATATTTTGAAAATAAATGAGCTTCGGTTAACATTCAACTCACTTTTCACTACTTTGTGAGTCCCAAATGTGAACCGTTTAGTGAATGGCATATACTGCCCTGAGACGAAAAAATGTGAATCAACAGAAAATCAATTTGTGATTCAGATTTTGACATCCTTGGTACATTGAATAGCATCACAGATCCACGTCTATTTGTGCATCGTTATAGCAAAAAAGTGATGATAGATAACTCGTTTGATCGAATTCCATTTCCCTTTACGGTAACAGAGATGTATAGATGAACCTCACATTCCAATAGATTAAGAAGCAAGAAAGTGACATCGCATAGATGTTTGTGTTAACTGGGAAAGGTCTTGACCAGGTCTAGAAATACTGACCTGTCCACGTCCTTAATCCATAATGGCATTTTCTGAGCTTGAGTTTTTCACGAAACCAAATTGTCTGTCTGTTATTATATGGTGTTCCTCAAGAAATTCAACCAGTCTTTTCTTGACACTTTGTTCGAATACTTTCGCTAGCGTATTTATAATAGATATAGGTCTATAATTATTCATTTGCGAGTTTTCATTGCCACGGTATGACTCCCGTTGAAAAAATTTGATCAATTATGTGAGTAAGCGGCATTAAAATACTGGTATGAATGGTTTTCAATGTTTTCAAGTTCATCCTATCGCGTCCTGGTGTCGAGTTATTCTTTAGGTTTGCTATAATTATGATCAATTCATTTTTTGTTATAGGGTCCAAATATAAGGATTGATTTACTCGTATATCTGATGAAAAGTTTTTGAGTAAATTCGTCTGTGGTATTTTTTGGCTCGTGTATTTACTTATGTCAATGAAAAATCTATCGAATTCGTCTGATTTTACTGTATTATTACTGACCGTAGTATTGTATTCAAGTATGATGTCATTATTTCAGATGTTTTTCTTCTGATCACCATCTCGTATATCGTTCATTATGTTCCATATCTCTTTAAAGTTCGAATCTGCCTCATTTATTTGTGTTTTGTTGTACTCGTTTTTTGTGTTTTTTCAACAGGGAGCTCAATTTATTTCTGTATGATTTATATTCCGACTCTAAATCTGTTGAATATGTTTTCAAGTTTTTTTGGTTATCTTGATACTTTATGGAGTTCACTAGCCCTATGGTAATGCATGGTTTGATTTTCATGATTGATTTGTTTTTTTAATGGCTGATCATGAATGGATTATTTTATGTGATTTCCTGATTTACCAATGAAATTGTCATAGCTTTGATGCGGCTCCGATTCAAGCAAAACACTTTCCCATGTTTCTGTTGAGCTCAGGTTTTTATAATGGATAATATTCCTCATTTCAATATGTTTGGATCACTTTTGGTTTTCAATGTCACCTTTATGAAGTGAAGTATCTTCAGTTAGCTCCTGACTGTTCATCAAAGTTTGGTATGTCAGTCTTTCAATTTTGTTCAAAAACTGCACAGCTGTCGATAAAATATCAAAGATTTCAAATGACATCAAAGTTTCAAAATCTGTAAGTCCAGGAATCAGATCATAGAATCAAACCTAAACTGTATACAAACAAAACTGTAACTTGTCGGACTTGATAAGAACAAAGTAAAGGTGACCGTATACCCAAAATAATGTCTGGTGCTGATATTTCAAATGATCTTATTCTGACAGAAATTGTGAAAGGAAATAAGGAGTTGAAGTCAATTATTCAGGTGCTAGAAGTTAAACTATCTCTGAAAATAGAATAAATTAGTCATCGACTTACCAACGTTGAGAAGGAAAACGAAAAACTGAAAAAGAAAATAGAATCACTCGAGAAAAGTCAAAGGAAGAATAATATTATCCTTTTTGAAGTCGACAGAAGGGAAGAGTATATAACTGTTGACTACATTATTGCACTCATTAAAAGCCTCTTGAATGTAGAACTAGTTGAAAGCGATATAAATAATGTTTATCCATTGGGAAAATCTCATAATAGCCCAATAAAGGTCGAGTTAACTTCTAACTTGAAAAAACTGTCGATTCTCAAGAATACAAAAAAGCTGAAAGGGTCTTCTATAAGTATATCCCAGGATCTCACCGAGCAACAGAGCTAAACAAGAGCCAAGAAATATCTGTTTTATCAAAAAGGATAGACTACACCTAAACGATCACATATTCACACCAGCCGATCTTGAAAAACTGGAAGAAGAAAGTGAATATCATAACGATCGTAAACCAAATAGCGATCCAGGAACACCAGTACCGGAACACGCTTTATTATCAAAATATACATTGGCCGATTTTTCAGAATACTCAAGCAACTCCCAAAAAAGGTATCCAGGTAACTAGGAATGTAACCAGAGAAATAATACGGGATAAACATATCACTCGAAAGAATTCGGTCAAGTGAACATCTATTAGAAATATTCCGTCCGATAATCTATTATCATATCTGTCATAGCATAACCTTTAGATCTAATATTATATATTATATATAATCTAATATTGTTATCAATTTCTGGGCTAGATTTGTCAATTTGTTTTCCGCATACGTATATTCTCTCAACTTACCTCCTTCAATTAAAAAGTATTGTATTCTTCCATTCTCTTTCTCCTTTTCCGATAAGTACAATAAAATTTTAAAATTGGATCAATTCATCAGGGATTATAATTATGAGGAGTTCCCAACAACTTATCTAAATAGCATAAATAGTTATGATGCCCTTGAATTGGGAAATGAATATTTCACCAAAATATTCGGAGTCTTTCAAAGAACTTGATAATTTGGAAGTGTTTCTGAGTCAATGTTCTGAATCTTTTCACAGTATCATTCTAACGGAGACTTGGCAGGTAAATAAAAACCCACTAAGAAATATTTCATTACAATAACGTTTCCTTAATATCAACTTATTACAATGTAATGTTGTCCAACTGGGGTTTTTGATATTGTATCAATGTCATAGAAACTGCTTATGTACCCCCAAGGAAACGTTGTCTTGAAACATTTCGAAAATTTCATCAGAAAAACATTTTTAGGATGTTTATTCATTGTTAGTGTTATATCATCTTTTCATCTAGCAAACGTTACAAAATAGATGTTTTATAGAGGTCCTACAAACATTTGAACAATGTGTCTAACTCATAGAAGAAACATAACTTACTATGTCAGGAAACATTGCTATTGCACTTGACGGTACATTATTTTGATGAATGTGTAATGTGATCATGACCTCAAATTAATATTATAGAGATGTCAAAAATATATCTTTTCAATGAAATTAATTCATTTATAGAGGGTTTATGTAATAATACCTGATGACTAGGCCTAAGCCCAAAATTAATAACCAAGAGTTAACACAAGCAAATCGATGAACAAGTTTATGCCATTTCTCAATTCAGAGTATGAGTTACAACTGCATAAACGAAATGATTTGCTTGTTGAACACCTGGTTATTAATTTTGGACTTAAGCTTAGTTATCAAGTATTCCTACATGGCCCGCTGTTACAAAATGTCTCAAATATTTGCTCCATAACGTATCTGGAAGCCACCATTTGGTCCATTTCAATTCATTTGACAAGTATCTGGAATGCCTAATCACAGTATAGTTATACTGTGGCCTAATAGTCACCACTATAGGTTAGGTTTTCTTACATCAGTTGATGAATCAGAAGCAGTTTTAAACATATTTTTATTACTAATAATACAACAGAAATGTAACACAAAATG
This sequence comes from Zygogramma bicolorata, assembly GCA_032362365.1. Classification (NCBI taxonomy): domain Eukaryota; kingdom Metazoa; phylum Arthropoda; class Insecta; order Coleoptera; family Chrysomelidae; genus Zygogramma; species Zygogramma bicolorata. The sequence goes on from JAVJAQ010005177.1 coordinate 249,169, forward strand.
AAAACAGCACAAAGTTCTTAGAACAGAAACATAAATTAATATTCAGAAATGTCTAAAAACTCAACCAGTTATCACACTAAATATCTTTGGCATCATCTCTAGGATAACTGTAATTCAGAAAAATATTACATTTTCAAGATCATTGTAAAGTATTTATTAATAACAATTTCCAGGAGTTTCAAAAATATATCTAACCTTTTTATAGAGGCTGTTAAGAGGGTCAACAATTTATTTTGATAGACGCTGTTTCGCAAAACGCAGCCAGTCCATGATAGCATGCTCAAATTCCTTATCTGTTGTGGTTCTATAGTTCATTTTCACAGCTTCTGGAATGGAGTTATATTTATTGTTAATGAAAATAAAATATGAATCAGTGAATACAATATTATTTCAGCCGTACGACCATGCCACAGTTATGCATCCTTTATTTTATTATTTGTAGTAATAGCAGAAGACAGTTTCAAATAAGCTTTATGGATATATTCACGAAAATGTGTAATGCTGAAAAATTCAAGAGATAATCTCATTCGTAATCTATAGATAACTTGAAACATTTCCCTCGCTATGGAAATCGGAAATGATTTTCTTATGGCATTACATTTCAGTGAATATTTCCAGAAAATTATAGATTCGCAAGTGAGGCCACGTAATATTTTTACCTTCACAAATGAATATGCCCATCAATATATTTTCTTAGATCTCGTTTAGAATACTGGAATATAATTCACTTAACGAGGTGGGTGAAGTGAATAAAAGTGAACATTAGTCCCCACTATAGATCCGTCCTTGTCATATCTTAAGAACACAGATAAGTTTGTCCCAAAAATTTTGAGTACCTATACGAGCATTTGCTCAAACTTTATTCACTCTACCCATTATTCACAGTATGGAGATCTTAAAACAATGCCCCTGGTCTCAGAATATTACCCCCCATAATCCGTTCTCTAATATCATTCTGCACACTTACTTCTTAATATGCTCATAATCGTTGTGTCTGCAACTTTAAAATTATTTTTCTGCTCTGTCCATGAACATAGCATGGCCAGTTCATCTTTTAGAAGAACATGTAAAGATCTTCTGGTGAAATTCTTGTAATCTGATCCTCCAACCAACAATAATTTGTTGCACTGTACATCTGAACATTCTTCTTTATCAGCCATTTCAGATATTTTTTAGAATAGCCCCCACTCTTTCAATTCTTGAAAACCTGAAAAAATAGTACTTTCAAAAGATCAGGACTCATTATTTTTAGGCACCAATGTACACATCATTTCACCCCCTCAATGAATTTATCAGAACATATTCGTATTTGAAACTTTTGAAATGTTAGGTTAGGGGAATTTACCAGTACATATACCAGGATATATAACTGTACCAAGCGATAATAATATTGCATTTTGAAGCAAATTTGCCAACTATACATTGCCTTGTTTTTCGTGCAACCACAGTACCATATTAACAAAAACCCAACACAATAAAAATATATTTCTTACCTTTTCGGGAATTTTTCTTTCCATTGCGTTTAATACTAATAGACAAACTACGATCACAAAATATATCTTGACCAGTATCACCTCGTAAAATTCTCGTGTTCTCGACTCGACACTCTCGACAGATCAGATACAAGATAAAAAATTAAAAAAGCAGACCGCAAAACGACACAAGGTACGAAACACTGTCAAACGTCTAACTTCATTTTTAATATTCTGTCTGGGAAACCTCAGATTAGGTATCCTTTTTTGACATATATCACTAGATAGAGACAGAATTGCACCAACAATACATGTGTACAACCTCGATAAAAAAGTATTTCGTATTCACATTATATTGATATGAAGGAATAACATTTAACGAAATATAATATCAACGAGACGCATACATTTTAAATACATTGAAACAACAAAGATGCAACATTAGTCAAATACTTCATTTCAATCTATATTTAACATTATTTATACATGCGTAAAAAAACATCAGTCAGATGTTTCATAAGTAGGTATATCAGATATTCATAAACAAAACATTTATAAATGAAGTTATTACAATATAGATGGTATGTTTGTGAATAATATTAGAAAACATACAAAAAGGAAACGTTGAAACTTGTTTTTTAGATGTATGTTTCTCAGTGGGAATAATAATACATTTATTATCCATCAACATAACCGTGATACATATATCACACAAATACAGAGATTGGTACTAGATGAATGGCTCTAATTGGTTCAGTTGTGGACGAGTCCACTCCTGCTCTTCCACTAATGCCGAAAAACCTATGCTAGCGCATGTTAAAATAGCGGATGAAAGTACCTAATAAATAGAATGAAAACCAAAATGAGGAAGTGAGAGAAACTGAAAGAGGAAACAAAAGGGTAAACAAAAGAGAAAGGGGAGAGGAGGAGGAAAAATCGACTATAATTGCCTTTTCAACAAATATGATTTATAATGGATTTTGAAAGTTTTGTTACACATTGTCAGAAACCTAGGATCAATTTTATACAGATTGTTGACACAGACTGCCACATTGTAGGAGAATGATCGTCTAAATATTGTTTTCACATGCCTGGGCACACTAAGTAAAGTTTTTTTGCGGATATTTAAATTATGAACATCAGTTCTGTAAGTTAATTTACGATATAAATAGGGTGGTATTTTAGTGGAATATATTTTATGGGCTAAACATGCTAAATATAAAGTTCTACGATTGTACATATTCAACCAGTTCATTTCTTTGAATTTATTGGAAATATAATAATAATTTCTTATTCCATGAATGAGTCTAACACAGGAATTCTGGAGATTTTGAATTCGGCGAGACTCAATACTATTCAAACATGGTCCATAAACAACATCACAATGATTCAGGTGTGGATAGCACAAGCGAGTCACATAGTAATTTCTTAACTTCACAGGATATAAATTGCCTTTGAGCATATATCATCTTCAGATTTGCATAAGCGATTTTCAGTTTAGCTGATATATGTTCTTTGAATCGTAATTCGGTATCAATGACGAGACCTAAATCTTTGCAATGTGTTCTGAAAGGAATAGAGACTCCACCTATTTCTAGCGAAATATGATTAGTTATTTGATTGCGAATATTGTCATTGCAAAATATAAGTGCTGATGATTTATTTGGATTTATTTTCAAAGAATGCTTTTTTGATAAATGGAAAATTTCTTCAAGGTCTGTATTAATGAGACGAGTTGCTTCAAATATATCGGAATAATGAAATGAAAAATACAATTGTGTGTCATCAGCATAAAGGTGATAATCACAAAATTTAAGATATTCTGGAAAACTCGAAGTATATAAAATGAAGAACAAAAGTCCTGATATGCCACCTTGTGGCACACCCGAAATTATTTGTAGATCTGTGGATTTGTCACTTCCAATTTGCACATATTGGGTTCGTTGATGTAAATATGATGTAATGAGTGTGCAAGCTTCATCATCAAAATGATAGTGTTTCAACATGGCTAGTAAAAGTTCATGGTTTATCATGTCAAAAGCCTTTGAGTAATCAAGGAGAATTGAAAATGAGATTTTGTCACAGTCAATAGCGTTAGTTATATCATCTATAACATCGGTAGTGTAGTGGTTAGCATATCTGCCTATCAAGCAGAAGGCCGGGGTTCGAATCCTCGCCGGGCCACCGTGCTGGGTAATCGCACGTTAAAAGATAAGGCCTCGTTGACCCATTGCTCGCACAAGTTTTGACTTCTGAGGGTTGACGTTCGTCAGCTGGTTAACGAAAACGAACAATTTTAGAACAAAAAAAAGAACAAAAATCGTCAAGCGCAGTAGCACAACTATATCCCTTCCTAAAATCTGACTGTTTCATTGGCAATATCTTATTATGATCCAAAAAATTTCTCACTTGCAGCTCTATAACTGGCAAGATGCTGATTAATCTGAGATCACCATATTCATTTGGTGAGTTAACCTTGGATAATGGTTAGGTTAGGTTGGGTTAGGTCAGAAGTGAGTGGGTCTGTTCGGCCCTCCACTGCAACCAACAAGGGTTTATTGTGGCTCACACCTATTCAAACTCGACCAAATAAACCCAGCTTCTGAACGAAGCCGATTATTTTGTATGGTGAGTGATCTTCCAGGTCAGATGGTAAGAGTGAAGCCTTGCCAAACTCTGAAAACCTGATTCGGTCCGCAGCGGGGCAGGCACAAATTATGTGCTCTACTGTTTCATCATTTTCCAGACAGAGAAGACACAGACTGTCTTCTGATAGTCCGATTCTCTGCATATGATGATTCAAATGACAGTGACCTGTGAGAAGGCCAGTTAGACATCGCAGTTCGTCCCTACTGTAGTCCAACAACTGTTTGGTTTCCGACTTCGAAGTGTGAATAAACGCCTTGGAATGAGCCAATCCTGGAAGATTTTGCCAGAAGTCCATAAATCTTCTTGCCATCCAGGTATTCAATGTCTGTTTGGCAAAGCCTAAGGCGATGCCAATAACAGGTTCTGGTCCGATGAAGCTGCTTGCAGTACCCTCCTTTGCAAGGAAGTCAGCAGCCTCATTGCCTTCCAGGCCAGTATGGCCCGGAATCCAGACCAGAGACAATTTGTTGAATTTTCCTATTGAGGAGAGTCGTTTTTGGCAATTTGTAACCAGTTTGGACGTTGATCGGTAAGAGCCAATGGCTTTCAGCGCCGCTTGACTGTCCGAGAATATTTTTATTGACTTGTGTGTGAGGTTGGATTCTGCCAATTTCTCCGCACACAGTTCAATAGCTTAAATTTCCGCTTGAAATACGGTCGCATAGGTCCCTAGGCAGGTTGATATCTCTGTCCTGGGTTTGCGACTGAAAACACCTGCACCGGAACCAGAAGGTGTTTATGATCCATCTGTGAACCAACAACTATCTGCTCTCATTATTTCCTTCTCCTGGAGGATCCAGTCCTCTCTACTCGGGAAAAGAACTGTATAAGGCAGTTTATAGTTTACAGTTGGAGTCATAATGTCAGAGATCATTCCCAGAATGCTGTGACTTCTAGTGTCTGCCAGCAGTCTAGTATACTCTGCATTAGATTGTTTTGTGCAATTACCGATGTGCACAAGTCTATATGCAGTCCATCTAGCCTCTCTCTCCAGGAAAATGTGGAGAGGAGGTAGATCTAGAAGGATCTCCATGGCCGCTGACGGTGTGGTACTGATGGCACCACAGATAGCCAAACAGGCCTGTCTCTGTAAGCCAGAGAGCTTTGCCTGAGCCGTTTTCTGAGAAGCCTTCGGCCACCAGGCAATTGCCCCATAGGTAATCATTGGTCTGACAATAGTCACATAAATCCAATGAATTTGTTTGGGACCTAAACCCCAAGATTCACCACAAATCCTTCGACAAGTCCATAGGGACAGTTTGGCTCTGTGTAAAACTTTTTCCAAGTGGGCGTTCCAGGTGAGTTTTTTATCAAGGACAATGCCAAGATATTTCACCTCCGTTCCAAATGGAATGACCTCACCATTGAGAGAAAGTGGCGTTAAATCATTCAATTTTCTCCTCCTGGTGAAGGGGATTATCACAGTTTTGCTGGGGTTTACAGACATCTGGTACCTCTGGCACCAACCGTGAACAACATCCATCGTGCTTTGAAGGATATTACAAGCTACCCTTCCCGACAAAATGACAAGGTCATCTGCATAAGCTCGCAGATCTACTTGTCTTCTTTCGAGGGCATTAAGCAGACTGTCCACCAGGAGTGACCACAGAAGAGGAGATAGTACCCCATTTTGAGGGCAGCCCCTGGTGACCCTGAACTTAATGGCCTCGTCTTGAAGAGTCGTAGTTGCAATTTTTTTTACCAACATGGCAAAGATCCAACCCGTTATGGTTGTTGCTATGCCCCTTTCAGTCAGGGCTGATCCTATAGATTTAGGTAGTGCATTGTCAAATGCTCGTTTAATATCGATAAATGCGGCAACCGCAATCTCCTTGTTATCAAGGGATTGGGAAATTTTCCCTATGAGTTTATTTAGTGCTGAATCTGTCGATTTGCCAGTTTGATAAGCATACTGGTGGTTATTCAGGGGGGCTGAAGATGAAGCCACCTTCCTGATATGTTCGTCCAGTATCCTCTCAAGTCCTTTCAACAGGAAGGATGTAAGGCTGATTGGTCGTACCGATTTAGGGTGTGGGTCTTTCCGACCCACTTTAGGTATGTATACCACCCTTGCTGCCAACCAACTGGGTGGTATATAGTTCCACGCCAGACTTGCTCTATAGAAATTCATGAGATTGGGTAGAATTATTTCCAGTCCGTTTTGAAGCAGAGCTGGAAATATGCCGTCCTCTCCAGGAGATTTGAAGGGCTGAAACGACTCAATAGCCCATTCAACTGCCGGTGCTGTGATAACCTTCTTGACGACCTCCCAGTCGTTCTTTTTAGGGCGTTTAGCGCCCTCAAAAGGGGGAGGTCAATTGTTATCAAGAGTCAGACTTCCAGAAAAGTGGTTTTCTATTAAAAGTTCTTACGTTTCTTTTATAGAGGTCGTGAAAGTTCCATCGGGTCGTTTCAGCGACCCAATTTCAGCAGTCGGCTCTCTAGAGAGAATCTTGTGAATTCTTGTGCTGCGAGGTAAATCAGAGATACTCTCACAGAACTTCCTCCAAGACTCCCGTTTTGTCTTCCTGATTTTCTTGTTATATGTTGTTAGAGTAGTTTTATAAAGCTCCCAGTTACCTGACTCTTTAGCTCGATTGAATAATCGTCGAACTTCTTTTCTTTGTTTTTCAAGGCTTTTGTTCCACCAAGAAGAGTTATGGTTATCTCTTTTTGTTCTCAGTGGACAGTTCTCGTGATAGGATAAGATCACTGCTTCGCGAAGTTGCTCCGCTACTGTGTCTATACCATCACAACTGTGAATAGTACTGGATTCGTCCTCAAGGTATGATTGGAGGGAGTTTTTATAACCACTCCAATCAGTAGATTTTGAGTCACGATATTCCACTAGCTGGTCTTGGATCTGTTTCAATATTGAAAAGAAGAAGAAGAAGGTTCAGTAGATACAGTCCAATGGTGTATCTTGTTGCTCAGAGAATGTGAGCTGATGGTTAAGTCTAATACCTCCTGCCTATTGCTAGTAACAAAAGTTGGTTCCGAGCCCTCAATAATTACAGACAGCCCCTCCCCTAGTATATAATCAAAGAGTAACTCACCTCTATGGTTGATATTCGTGCTGCCCCACACTGTATGGTGTGAATTGGCGTCACATCCCATTGTAGTCTGTTCCTTTTGCTGTAGTCGATAAGTCGTCTTACAGCAAGAGGAGGTACAGTATCCGCATCTCCTGGAAAGTAGGCAGAGCAGGCGATAATGTTCGTCCTACACTTACTACCCGGTAGGGAAATTTGGATGGCTACCACGTCTTGGGTGCAGAAGCCTGCAAGCAAAAAACAATTAATATCCTTCTTGATGACTAGACATGCTCTGGGTTTAACCCCAGGGCACGCTATTACCTCACCAGGAATATTGCTCAGTCCGCTTACTCGGCCTGTATGTCCTGTCCAAGGTTCCTGCAGGAAAGCAAGGTCGATTAATTCGTCCTTGAAGTTTTTACCAAGGACGTATGAAGCGGCCTTGGCATGTTGCAAGTTTGTCTGCAAACACTTGAAAGTGACAGAGCGTTCTTGCAAACTAGGACTCCTCGACCCTAGGAGAGAGAGAGGGTGGAGGATCACTAACGACACCTCCACCCACCCCTCCCAGGATCGAAGGATGGTTTGGCTCTGAAGACGGGGCGAGGACACCTACCGTCACTGAGTTGCCGGCTGGTTTCTTGGATCCCTTTGACGAGACGATTTCCATCTTCGCTTTCGAGAAGCCAAGTCCAGTCTTTTTCCCTGGTTTTCTGGACGAGACGTTAACCGTCTTCGTCTCTGGTTTCCCAGCCTTGGGATGAGTACGTGCCGGTAGTTTATCCCTATGTTTGGGTGGAGGTTCAATTGTTCTCCTCCCCATAGAAGGATTGCCACTCGGCCCCGCTCTTTCTACTCTAACAGGTGCGTTAGAGTGACTCGATTGAGTGGATATCTGCTGGGAGGGTGCCCGGGTTTTAGGGTGGAATAACACCTGCCCAAAACCAAAATGTGGTCTGAAACCCATCCTCGCCAGCGCGGCCATGGATCCATCATCAACAGCGAAGGTCCATGTTTGGCCAGGGCCTGAGTTTTCCTTGTAAAGAATATTCCACTCCAAGGTTGACAGACCGTGGTTCATTTTCCTCAATCTAGTGAGGACCTGGTCGGAGGTCAGTCTGTGACTTCCTCCGTCAGGTAAGTAAGCGACACAGATGTGTGGCTTTGGAAGTTGGTCCCCTGTGACGCATTTTGGAGAAGCGCCTTCCCACGGCTGCAGGGTATTGACTACACCCACAAGCCAGTCGGCGCTGTCCCGATCCTCACAGGCGACCAGTAACCAGCCAGGCCGAAATGTGCAGCTCTGGAATTGTACCTGTGGCCCATCATCTGGAATATTCTCTACAGCCGACAAGACAGCCCCCTGCAGAGATTCCAGTTGGTTGGCCTTTAATAAGGGGGTCGGATAATCAAGGTGCAAGACTCCCACCTTGATGCCCGAAACAACCTTCCCATAAAACGGTTTCTGTACGTCAGCTACACCTGATGATGCCTTGGTTTCTACCGTGCAGGGCTTTTTCGCCTCTGGTTTCGGTGAATCGTCAGGGGGGTTTGTTCCTCCTCCCGAGACGGATTCTGCAGACGCCGCTCAAGGATTTGGTGCAAGGCGGTTTCATAAGGTACTCCGCTCTCGAGGAGACGACTTAATCGTTTCCTGGCTGCACCACCTAGCCTATTTCTAGTTTCGGTATTGTTTCAGGAGTTGGAGAGTTAAGAAGCTCTCGCTCCTGATCGGAAGTTACAGGGAGGTCAGTTGGAGTCGTATGCTCGACATCCATCTCCTCTGTAGACTCAAAGTCAGATAAGTTTTGAGATACTGTGTCCATGAAAGTCCCACGAGTAGCTAAGGAAGACAAATCCATCACGGCAGAGCCCCGCATTACCGTGACAAGGCAGTAATACGACGAGAGGGCGCCCGGTGTCTCGAAGGTTCCGTTAAAGACAACTGATGGGCTCAGTGTCATTCATCCTCTCGGCACGGATACACACACCTTAGGATTAAGCCATCGTTGGGATGCCTTCGGTTAGGGGATAACAGAACCACAAGTGATTCTGTCATTCCCATATCCAGCGGTGCTACGAGGAAGCAGACATCCGATGGCCGGTTTGCTCAACCCCCACATCCCAAGCCAATGCACCCGCAGAGTAGTAGGCACAGTAGCTCAGGCAGTGAGGGACGAACAAAGACGTCCAACCCCGCCTGGATAATGTTACTGCCTTTGCAGATTTCCATGATTTAGGAAAGTAATTTCTTAATAAACACTCATTCATTATATGGATAATGATCGGAATAATAACAGGACAGCATAACTTGACGATGGTAATATTCAGGTTGTCAGTTCCATAAGATTTAGTTTAGATGTTATTAATAAAATTTACAATAGTTGCCTCGTCTACTAGATGAAAACTAAAATCTTCATTATTATTTTTCCTATGGTTTGTATAAAAATTCAAAAGTTCGGTGTTGGGCGATAAATGAGATGATGACGTATTCATGAAGAATTTATTGATATTATCGGCAAATTTGAGGTGCCTGGGTATCTCAATTGCTTCCTTTTTAGATATATTCAGTTTTTTCAATTCAATCCATTTCTCTTTAGAATTACAATTACGAAATTTTTGATTCAGATATGCTCTCTTTCCAGCTTTGATTGCTGTCGTTGTCATGTTTCTCAACTGTTTATAATATGACCAATCATTTAATAACTGTGTTCTTCGGAATTTCTGCAGGGCCTTATTTCTGAGTTTTTGCATGAGTTTGATATTATCAGTTATCCAGTGTGTGTAATTGATATGTTTTCGTGTAGCTGATTTCAACGGGGCGTGCAAGTTTAGTACAGTAAATATATTGGAATTCAAGAGTGTTATTTTTTCATCAATATCAACTGTATCATATATAGTCTGCCATGGTCGTGACTGAAGGTCAATTTGAAAATCATCATATATTATATTATTGAGGGATCTAAACGTGATTCTTTTTTTAACTTGAGGGAGTATAAAATTGAGTTTGAACTTACAGTTCACATGCGCATGATCTGCAATAATGTCCTCGTCGATAGTTTCATTACAATCATTTATATCAAAATTTGTAATTATCAAGTCCAATAATGAGTGACCCCGAGTTGGTTGCTTGATTAATTGTGTACAATCAAAGATATCTAAAATGTCATTGAAGCGAATTGTAGCATTATCATCCAAGGCCAACATATTGATATTGAAATCTCCAATACATATTATATAGTCAAAATTCGAAAAAATATTTTCAAAAACATTTTTGAATTGATCCAGAAATTGTGCAATGTTGCTTCTTGGTTGGCGATAGACGTTTCCAATGGCTATAGCATTATTACGAAAATAAAATCTATTCCAAAAATGTCATCAATGATACAAAATTATATAGAATGTTTGAGAATATTTCATGGGATTCAGTTTTCTCTACTTCTGACATGGACTTAGCAACCGATATTCTTGTTAATACACTATAAATGCTATAAATATGTGTACTGAATCGAGAAAAGTTACTAGGAAAAAAACAAAGATAGCACCTTGGTTGACAAGTAACGTACTCAATGAAATTAACAGAAAAAATGATATATTTAAAATCCCACAAAAACGTTCAAACAACACTGAAGTGAAATTGAAATACAAAAACTGTAGAAACCAGTGTAATATATTGATTTCTAGAGCTAAATTCGATTATAACAAAAATCAAATTGAACAAAACAATGGCAACACAAAAAAGCTATGGGAAATAGTTCAAGAAAACAAAGTGCATCATTCTATTGAATCTATTAAAATAGCGATGGTGATATCCTCACGGAAAAACACGACATTGCGAATGAGTTCAATGTGAGATTTTCTGAAATGGGTAGAAAACTAGCAGGGAAGATTTAAAATATTCCTAACTAACTACAAAATAAGAAGAACATCTATTCCAAATTCATTTCTCCTCGCTCCGGTGGACTCTGCCGAAATGTACAATCTCATTAATGAGTTGAGAAATAATAAGGCGGTAGGTATAGATAACATTAAAACCGAAACACTTAAAATAATAGCGAACTTCATTGTGGAACCCCTGATATATATTTTCGATGAGTGTATGGAAAAAGGTGTGTACCCAAACATATTCAAGAAGACAGTCGTGATTCCAATTCTGAAAAATGGGGATGCCCAAGAGGTTACGCATATATCTAAAATCTTTGAAAAAATAACAAAGAATCGTTTAGCTTCGTATCTCAATGAATATAAAATGATTTCTGACAATCAATTCGGGTTCAGGGAAAAAACATCTACCCAAGATGCAATTTCAACTTTAACATCGAAAATTGCGGAGGCACTCAATGAAAGCAGTCCGTGTTTGTGTGTTTTCATTGATTTATCGAAGGCTTTCGATACCGTTAACCATACACTCCTACTGGAGTCGCTGGAAGATATTGGTCTGAGGAGTAGCAGCTTAAAATCATTCCCGAGCTATCTTAGCGGAAGAAGTCAATCAATAAAGATTGCGGGTGTAGTCGGTGGTACAGAAGTCGTCGACTTCGGAGTACCTCAGGATACGGTCCTCGGCCCAACATTATTCAATATCTATGTTAATGGATTATTCTCTCTGAGAAGTCTGAAAACAATTGTCGAAGCCGACTTCTACTTAATAAAGAAATGGTTAGAACATAAACTACTAACAATAAATCTGAAGAGAACGAATTATATATCATTCAGCTGCAATTCAACTGGACTTCCCTATTTCAATTCACTTAGCATAACGAATAATGAGGAATGCTTTACTATACTACCTAAAGAAGAAATCAAATATCTTGGTATTATAATAGAATCTCATCTGAAATGGAACCATCATATGAGTTATATAGTGAAAAAACTAAGATTTATTTTGTACAGATTCAGAAAACTCAAAGAATGCTTACCAGAACTCTTTACTATGCTTTAGTTGAGAGCCATTTGCGATACGGCATTATATCTTGGGGAGGTGCACTGAAAACTCATCTGCATCCCTTAGAAGTGATGCAAAAAAAATCCTCAAATTAATTTATTCAAAAAAGAATACTTTTCCTTCAGACTCATTGTATTCAGATACGAAGATCTTCGACATGAAACAACTTTACTTTTTTCTTGTTCGCTTAAGATATAATAAAACCAAAAGTGAAAGCCGAATGCCTACACATAGCTATGATACCCGGAATAGAAATCACTTTACTGTGCCATTCAAGACTACGACACAAAGAACGTATCTCTACATGGGCCCAAAATTGTATAATAAAATCCCAGAAGAACTGAAACTCATCAATAAAGAGGTTCAGTTCAAAAAACAACTGAAGAGATTTATTTCAGAAAATTCGAGGCATACGATCAGTTCTTTGCTGAATGTATAGTTGCTAATGTGTGACCTTAGTTAATATCTCACTAGTATATACTGTCCCATACAATCCTCAAATTTAAAGATTTTTCATGACTTGACTTAGTCATGTCATATCCACTCGGCCCCTCGTATATATACCTATGTTCTCCTTCGTTTCCTCGTAACAAGTGTTCAGTCACTTATCGAGTCAACAGTGTATTTACTCTATTTTTAATCTATATGTTATAAGCTCAAACTTTTGTTTGTGATATGTTTGTATATCTTGTAAACATTTTTTTGTGAATTTATACTTGTAATATACACACTTTATTATTATTATTGTTATTATCGGAATCACCGCAGGCTTCACCGGAAAAGATGGTCGAGTAAGGAGTGCTGATGTGAACACGAAGCTAGGAACCTATAGGAGACCAGTCATCAAATATGTCCCCTGGATATACAATAACGTGTCGTTTTGTTGATTTTCGAGATCATCTCCATTTTATTTGGCGGAAAGCATGTTGAAGATTGTTTATAAGTTGTTATTTTCCTGATATGCAATCACCCTCTATAATTGTACTTCAGAAACAGATGTCTATAGTGAAATGTTGGATATTAACAAAAATTTTATGTATGTCACAAGTAATACAGATTTTGAACTTATAAGCCAAGTATTCATTAGTATCAGCCAATCTTTGAGTTATTCAATGATAGTGAATAACAAAATAGCAAAAAAAATTATACACTTTTTTAATCGCATGCGAATAGAAAAATTCAAATAGGCAGAATGGGCGAATCCCTCCAGATAATCGTCAGATTATAAAACTGCTACGTCTAGGGCGTGAAGATGAACCGTATATATCTCAATCTGACAGGCTTGTGTATTTCAAAATTACGAATTTTTTTTCACATTCACATAACGGCCGCAAGTCTGCGTCACACCCAAACCGTCAGATTATTATTATATAAGGGCTTTTTTAGGTTTAGGAATATTTTTTCATTTTCAACCCATACGTACGACCACCCCCATTATGGAAACAATCAGATTAACATACGTACATTTTTGAAAATATGTAGGACATAGATAATATCAATATCTGACGCGCTCGAGTATGTCCATGCAATAGTTTTTTCTTACATTTTTGAAAATCTATAGCCGCTCCCCCCACTGATGAAAAGGTATACATTATATATTTTTTTTCATCATCTAAGCTTCGCAACCAATAGGTCTCTATGACGCTCGAGTGAATCCCGATTTAGCATCGTGGGCTCTCCTAATATAGCCGAGCGTAGCTAGAAATTCAGCTAAGGCAACTTTGTTGCCGATTTATAATGATATATGCAGGAAATTGTATTCGCAAATTTCTTACGATTCTCACAATCGTTTTATTTTTCCTGTAGTGATAAATTCAAACAAAATCTGATAGAAATCGCAAGTATTGAAATGGTTGGTTGCTATAGAAATGTATATGTTCATAGTAATTATAGTTTCGGAACATCAAAGACAGTGATAGCGACTTTGAAGTACTCACTCCTCCGAACACATATCAATCAGCAAATTATTACTTTTGCTGCCTAGGCAGGAAAGTCCTTTCTCTTCTACTTAGGCAGGGAAATGAATACTTTGCTGATTGACATGTTTCTGCAAAATTAGTATTTGCTGTCGATCGGAGAAAAACTACTATATCACAATTTTAATATGATTGCATTTTTTGCTGATTCTCATAATCTATATTTCTTCACTTCAGAAGTGTATTTGCAAAATTGAATTTATGGTCAAAACCCTTGGTGTAAAACAACAAATGTTTTTCACAAGCATTAAAATAATTTTTATTCAATGGTTATACATATTGTTGTAATATTCAGAGAATACGTGGAGAAAAATATATTTAATGTCTACTTGACAAATAATAATAACAACGTTAATAACAAGTCAAAGAAACAACTTGTTTTTAAAATGAATGAAATATCAGCAACATACTGAGCATTCTCAAAAAAATGTTTAATGCACATTGTATAATGAAGATATAACTTCAACACCACCTCTCAATGTGGATTAACCTCACGAAGACCCAAATCTTTCGAATGTTTCTTCAGTTTTTCTTTGGAAAGAGATTTGGTGAAAATATCAGCAGTCATTTCTTCTGTTGGTAAGTATTTGAGATCTATCTCTCCATTCTCGAATACTTCTCTTATGAAGTGGTGCCGAATGTCTATATGTTTTGCGCGGGAATGATAAACCGGGTTTCTTGTTAGTTTCTGTGCCCCTTGGTTGTCACAGGAAAAAATGGTGGTCTGAGCATCGTTTTCCAGATAGCTGAAAGTTGTTCATATATATTGCTTCTTTAGCGGTTTCCGAGAGTGCCATATATTCTGCCTCTGTGGAAGATAGAGCAACTGATTTTTGTTTCCTTGCTTGCCAAGAAACGGGGGCTCTGCCAAGAATGAAAACGTACCCTGTGTACGACCTCTGATTGTCTATATCGCCTCTCCAATCGGCGTCTACAAACCCTTCAAGCGGTCTGCCAGATTTTTGAAAGTGCAAACCCAGTGAACTGGTACTTTTCAGGTAACGAAAAAGACGTTTCATTGCTATCCAATGTGCCTTACTGGGATTACCATTGAATTGACTCAATACGCTGATGGTGTAGGCGATATCGGGCCTTGTTGAGACGGCTGAGTGCATCGCAGATCCAACAGCTTCCCCATATGGTATGGATTCCATTTCTTCTTTTTATTCCTGCGACTTTGGTTCCATTTCTTTCGAAAGTTTGATACTGGAGTAGATTGGAGTCTGGACAGGTTTGCATTCATACATGTTGAATTTTCTCAAAATATTTGAGACATACTTTCTTTGTATTGTTTGACATAGTTATGCTCTTTGTGGTGATATCTTGATGAAATTTCATTTCTAGACAGTAGTGTAACAAACCAAGATCTTTGATTTGGAAAGCTGCATTCAGATTGTTTTTCAATTCGATGTTTAGATCATCAGAATTGGTTTCCATTACCAGATCATCCACGTATACAGATGAAATAAGATATGAAGTTGTTTGTCGAAGAAAATATATACACTTGTCTATTCAGTGGACTCAATCCATAAGATCGCAGATATTGGTCTAACTTCTTGAACCATTGTCTGCCAGACTGATTTAGACCGTATATGGACTTCTTCAAACAATAAACCTGATTCTCTTCTCCTGGTAGAACGAAACCATCTGCTTGTTCCATGTATAATGTCTCAAATAAATCGCCATTGATATAAGCCATTTGATAAAGAGTAAGATTTAATTCAACAGCTATGGCAATGACTGTGCGGATGGAACTCTGCCTCACCACTGGCGATGATATTTACATTATAATTCACCCCTGGTTGTTGGCTATAACCTTTTGCAACAAGACGAAACGATCGATTTCTCCATTAGCTTTGTATTTAGTCTACAGTACCCATTTATTATTTCGCAGTGATAGATTAAACTCATGTTGCATGGCAGCCCTCCATTCTTCTGCGAAAGGCCCACTCAGAGCTTCTCCGACATCTGGATTACTTATTTCATCCATACTTATTTGAGCTTCTCCATCTGTATTGATTCCTATCATATGGAATTGTTTTCTAAGTCTTCGACGTGAACCATCCCGGAGTAGAGCTGGTCTCCCTCTGCTTCTTCACCGAATTGTACATTCATTTCCTGGAACAATATTTGCGTCATCTCCTGGACCATCAAATGCATTTTGTGTCAAAATTTCTGTGTCAACTGTAACATCGATACCATTGTCAACATGATGTTCAGAAACTTCAACGGGACGTTTTGTTTGCAAATCTTCGAAGTTCTTTTCGGAATCAATTTGAAATTCGAAGAAGGTTGGTTCATTACTGTATTCTACAGGTTCGTGTGGACGTTCTTCAGCAAATCGGACATCAATGCTTTTGATAATTTTTCTAGATTCTGGATTTCACAGTCGGTAAGCTTTTGAGTCAGTCGAATATCCCGAAAAGATGCATTCGTTTGATTTGGATTGAAACTTTTCTTTTGGTGTTTTGTTAAGAAATAAATAAATATCAGCAACATATTGAGCATTCTCATAAAAATGTTTATCTACACCCGTACTCTAATAATACACTTATATGCCCACAACCCGTTGTATAATGAAACCCATTACGATACAGATTTCCATTACGATACAGATTTTCAACTAATAAAAACCCATTATTTTTCAATCAAGCATGATGTGCAAGCTTTGTATTTTGACGTTTGTCAAGTCAAAATCAGTAGGTATTGAATTTATGATGAATTTAGTCAATTTTCGATAATCGTATGAAAATGTCTGATAGCAGTGATATAGAAGAATTACCAGCGACCCTCCACAGATGTCTTAGACAAGAAAAAAATAGAATCGAAAGGATCATATTTTTCATTCGACAAATGCAACACATATGTTTTTATTTTCAACCATATTAAATCAGCTCTCGTGTCCGAGTGGACAAAGGCGCCGGTAGTCGTCGATTACGTCCGGGTTCAATTCCTGACCTCGGCTGAAGTTTTTTTTCTTCTTTCTTTTCATTTCTCATTTTCGTATTTTCCGTGGTTATACCATTAATTATAATTTTGTACAATTTTTCAAAGAAATACGATTGATTACCTACTATTATTGTGTTAATATAAATACCTAATAATATAATATTTTTAGTTCTTCATTATTTATTGGGTGTAGATAAAATAGCGTATGCAACTCTCATGTAATGGTTATTACACGATCGTTGCATAATGTACTATAAATGCACATTGTATAATGAAGATATCACTTCAAAACATATTATATAAAAATATGAATGTGCACTATAATGGTGCACATTGCGATGAGAAAAAAATCTCTATTTTTTATTGGCAGTCCCTTTTCAGCATACGATTCCGTGTGGCAGCCACTCGAATTATGATTTGTGATTGTTCGGAACGCCTGTGGGTGAAATGCGATGAAAAATTATTTCTTTCAACTTTTTTATGAAAGATACGAGCTTGCGGTCACGCACATATATAAATAACAATATTATAACGGATTTGATTGAATTTTTAATTCCTACGAAGGAATCGTCGACTCTTAACGGTGACTAGCTCTGAAAGGAATTACAGTTTTGTGGGACTGAGGAACGTGCCCCCCGCATGGTTTATCGAGTCGAAACCAATTAATTCAAATTATGGAATTCCAGGAAAATGGTTGAATATACCTATATGAAGTCAAGGAAAAATAGACAATTACATATGCTTTTCATAAGATAGGGTAGGTACCTATAATGTGGATCGAACAAGATGAGGAAAGACATGTTTTGTCTCGAATGAATCGCTTTTGTAGCTTATTTGGTGACAACAGAAATGAAGGTAATCCACTCACAAACAATTGTTCGATGAATTACACCAAACAAGTGTTGGTAAATGATAATCACGGGAATAAATACTCATTGTTATAAAATGGTGTTAAGAAATAGAGTACCATTGTCAAACATTCCCGTTGACTTGCAATAGAATATTAAAATTTGTGTAATTTTTTATAATCATCCGAGCAGATGAAAGGTCATTTTAAACAATAGAACGAAATGCAATACAAAATATGGTGAGAATGCTGACGAAGGAATTGAAAATGCAGATTGCGTAGACTCTATTTTTTATTGACATATTGTTTGTTTCCGAAACTGCAATTGAATGAAATATAGCTATCTAGTCATATGTTTTATCAACAATCTGTAGAATTGTTTACTTTGATAATTGCCAATTTTTATTACGATTGTTGTGTGGAATACGAGATGTGATAATTGAAAACGAACTGAAATAACTGGTCATATACAAATTATTTATATTTCCATAAGAAGAAGATGTATTTGAAGTAGAGTTACAAAGCGTCATGAAATAAAATACATATGAATGGGAGTCGTATAATAGGTGAGCTACTGTATTAACTCCTAGTTAAGTAAGATACGGAAAAAACAGTTGGTCTGGCCAAAGAGTTGAAAACAGTGAAATATATATATCATGCCCAAAATCTTCATATGCCGAAGTGTAGGTTTTACTGCTACTCAAGGCCCGATACTGTGTTCTTACGCTCATGGAGGAGATGAAAGTTTCCACAATTCTCATTGTATTCTACTATTAATCATCTTCAAGGCAGTTATGATGAACCGATATATGGTTACTATTTTCGTGAATCGTGATTGACTTTCTCAAAACAGTTCTTCATACGACGTTACTGAACTGATGCAGATATTTCGAACGAAATAATGACTTAGGGTTTGCACGATTTTCTTGAGTCAGTTATAGTACTCCAGAAAGATGTATTTCAGTGATAAATGGGGTGTGGCTCGATTCGAAAAAGAGGAATTACATCTATTAGGAAGAGAAAGGAAAGCTCTTTCAGCTCTACTGCACTTAGGTCCAGTGTCAGAATTTTCAAGGATTTTTTATATTTACTGCGCGACGCCCTGTTTTGTTGATCCGTGGAGACAGTCCTCGGTGATGGGACGTCGGCCATCAACTGGGCAGTCACAATCCCTTCTTTTAGACGGCACGGTTTGAGATGACGTCGATACTGTCGGAATTTCATGAATAATCCGAGTTATTTAACCAACCGAAAACTTTCAAAAAGGTAAGTGGTTGAACTGTTTTCTTTTTTGGAGACTCAGGCCTTCACCGATGGCTGTGAGAATTCCAATGGTAAAACAGTACCGTATTTTCAGGAATTATGGTTATGATTCCATTATCACTATGTCATGAATACATTTTGTCTTCGATAATAAATTATGTCCAGATACCTATATGGAGTGTAAGTGTACTGTCAGTACTTACTGAACGATACGAAAGTACGGAAAACTTTGGAGAAATAGTTCTTCAAGTATTTAATTTTCAAGATCGAGGTCAGATGCTTTTTGAAGGGACCTCTTTATACAAGTTGTGGTAGCTCTCCACATTGATATTCCTGGAAAATTCCCTTTTTCCTGTTATTCATGCCCTTATGATTGTTTACTCAATGATTTCCTATACCTAGTTTGATCCCGCCTTCCAAATGAGACAGCAAGGATTGTTACAGCTTGTCCAATCTAACTTGGCACAGAACTGAGAACGAATATGCCCAGCAATCTCTGTGGAGTATACTAAGATAAAAAAACACCTATTATATGTGTCCACTGTGTTGAAATTTATTCCTAGAAGGTGTTATCTGTTTCGTTTTGGTCTACACTACCAGTCTGCAACTGGAAAAGTATCTAAGTTTGTGCCAAGATGGATTGGATAAGCTGTACATACATTACCATGATGATATGATATATTTTATTGGATTGTTAACCATTCCCAACTTGACATTTTACGTTGAATGATATGCAGCGTGACAATAGTATTATATGGTTGAGCTATATTCCGCTGAACCATAGTATTGCATGTGAATCTGATCATCTTCACCTACATGTTTCATTCATCATTTTATTTGTCTTTTTTATTGTTTCAGAAAATTCATCATTATTATGTATCGACGTCGGCCATCAACTGGGCAGTCACAATCCCTTCTTTTAGACGGCACGGTTTGAGATGACGTCGATACTGTCGGAATTTCATGAATAATCCGAGTTATTTAACCAACCGAAAACTTTCAAAAAGGTAAGTGGTTGAACTGTTTTCTTTTTTGGAGACTC
Organism: Zygogramma bicolorata; assembly: GCA_032362365.1. NCBI lineage: Eukaryota > Metazoa > Arthropoda > Insecta > Coleoptera > Chrysomelidae > Zygogramma > Zygogramma bicolorata. The sequence continues at coordinate 269,347 of JAVJAQ010005177.1, forward strand.
AGGCCTTCACCGATGGCTGTGAGAATTCCAATGGTAAAACAGTACCGTATTTTCAGGAATTATGGTTATGATTCCATCATCACTATGTCATGAATACATTTTGTCTTCGATAATAAATTATGTCCAGATACCTATATGGAGTGTAAGTGTACTGTCAGTACTTACTGAACGATACGAAAGTACGGAAAACTTTGGAGAAATAGTTCTTCAAGTATTTAATTTTCAAGATCGAGGTCAGATGCTTTTTGAAGGGACCTCTTTATACAAGTTGTGGTAGCTCTCCACATTGATATTTCTGGAAAATTCCCTTTTTCCTGTTATTTATGCCCTTATGATTGTTTACTCAATGATTTCCTATACCTAGTTTGATCCCGCCTTCCAAATGAGACAGCAAGGATTGTTACAGCTTGTCCAATCTAACTTGGCACAGAACTGAGAACGAATATGCCCAGCAATCTCTGTGGAGTATACTAAGATAAAAAAACACCTATTATATGTGTCCACTGTGTTGAAATTTATTCCTAGAAGGTGTTATCTGTTTCGTTTTGGTCTACACTACCAGTCTGCAACTGGAAAAGTATCTAAGTTTGTGCCAAGATGGATTGGATAAGCTGTACATACATTACCATGATGATATGATATATTTTATTGGATTGTTAACCATTCCCAACTTGACATTTTACGTTGAATGATATGCAGCGTGACAATAGTATTATATGGTTGAGCTATATTCCGCTGAACCATAGTATTGCATGTGAATCTGATCATCTTCACCTACATGTTTTATTCATCATTTTATTTGTCTTTTTTATTGTTTCAGAAAATTCATCATTATTATGTATCGGAATTCAATATCTGACTCAAACTGTGTCAGTACTTCATAAACAATATATTTTCTATCCGAAAATAAATTCGCAAAGCACTGGGAAAGTATTTTGATTTGCGCTGTATTCTTTGGCGAGTTTCTTCAATACATTTTGATATCAACAATTATTTTGAAAGACTCTTTTTCGTCAAACACTTTAACGGGTGCTTCCAGATGGCATAACCTTGTGCGGGCGAGAGGCGGTTAATTATCTAGGGTATCGAAGCGCTCTGGGGCAGATTACTTAATTCACGGTATTGCTATTTCAACTCCAAGAAAACCCAGAAAACTCACATTACTACCGGTCGAATGGTGTATTCGATCGAGATATCACACCCGCTAGGATTGGTATCTAGATAACCAACATGTGCCTATCGCAACGAGTCAGCCAGATAATTTCTGCCTGGACTACGGATTGAATTGGCAGTAACAAATCCTAATGGAATATAAGACGGCGCCATAGTCTTCGTGGCAACCACGTAACAACGCTTGCAGTAATTTTGAATTTCCTTATATCACTTTTCAACAAGAACTCACATCCACATTCATCCCAGAAAGCTCAAATATTATCAGTTTTTATTTTGAAATGGCACAGGAATACTATTTTTGAACCTGTTGTGTACTTAACTCGTTTATCAAACTCATTTAAGAATTACGCAAGAAGATAAACGTTTTCACATGGAATAGAGTATTCCGAATATTACTTTCACCGCAGTTGTCAACCAGAAAGCAACCCGCCCAGGTTTCTTCACATAAATTCTTTCTTGATTATTTGAATTCAAATTACGTAACAGAAAAAAACATAGAAATAGCATGTCAATTGCCACGATTTTAACATCGTTTGTGCAATCTATTACAATTCGTAGTTTTCACCTGGTTGAATGACTCTGGAAGTGATCCACAGATAACAGCTTGATACTAATAACAGATCACAAGCTATTAGGTGGATATCGATGAGCAAAAAGGTTGAAATGCCTAGAAATTCGATTAGCTTCAAGAGTTGATGGGCCTAGAATCAAAAATATTTAAATACGACTAGGACAGATTTATATTTATAGCACAACGTTCAGAGCTAAACATTCCTCAACAATTTTCCATTATTGAGAATTATTTGAAACTATAATCGCACCATAGTAAGGCCAGTTCACGAAGTCACTAGTTTTCCATCAATATCTCCTGTATCAATTTAGTATTTTGGTGATTTTTGATATTCTCAGTCTGATTGCTGATTTTTCGATCCCGATGAATGCAATTTTTCAATGGAAATTGCTACAAAATCTGAATAAATTTTATTCAATGTTATTTCTTCCAATGAAAGTTGTAACAAAATGGAAAAGTGATAACACAGTGGTGGAGAAAAAATTCCAACATCAAATTTGTAATGTAGAGAACGTTTTTTAAAAAGAGTTGAAAGACTTTCGAAAAGGCCCCGGAAAAACACTCCCCCGAATTTACTATTTCCTTATACATCTACACACAACCTCTATGGAGATTCAAATTGACCCGAATTTCAAATCGATATTTCTCTTCGTCAAGTTCTATAGAAGCACAAAAAAAATTTCAGTCAAATTTTCCTTTTTTTTTTGATCGCACTAATTTTTTTGTCGATCGAGTTAGAAAGATGAAAAAATGACTGGGGAAAAATTTGTTCGACTCTACGGAATGTGAACTAAAATTATGTCGTTGAAATGAATTTCATTATAGGAATTCACGAATTTTCCACTAATTCATCTATATCTCCTAGACTACTAACGATACAAAAAAATCAATTACTTTCAATAGAAATCATTCAGCTCCATCGATTTGATCTTCTGACAATCTTCGATATTTCCAGTCATTCAGGACAATACATTTCTCATGTGTGGAGTTCGGCACCTAAACATTCATTGAGACTTCTCGATTCTATTCAGAGAAAGGCAATTAGTCTTGTGGGTGATTCTTCGCTCACAGGCTCGCTCACTTCATTAGAACATCATAGAAGGGTCGAAGACTTGTCTCTCTTCTATAGATTTTCACGGTCGATGCTCTTCCGAATTGTTATCAATCGTTCCACCATTAGCAATATCTACACGGATGACTCGACGAGTACAGAATTCCCACCCCTTTGTTGTGAATTTGAAAACCTGTCGAACCTCTCTTGCTCAGGGATCTTTTTTCAATAGAACAGCTGAGCTTTGGAACTCCTTGCCAAAAAAGGTTTCTCCTGAGGCTCACAAACTTCAGAAATTCAAAGTGAATGTTAATTTGTATCTCCTCTCCCTTGATTCACGCAGTGTTCTTTGAACATTACAGGGCTCCCCTTTCGTGTGAATCTATATATATAAATATATATATATATATATATATATATATATATATATATATATATATATATATATATATATATATATATATATTTGATCGGCTAGGCTTCCGCGGTCAGAAATGTGCTGGCTGGAACTTCCGGTTGATCCGCGTCTGGAAAGATTTACTTGTCTACGTTTCGACTCCCATTTCGGAGCCATTTTCAAGACTTAGTGACCTTGCGTCTAGGTCTGAGTTGTCTCACTAGCTGGCTATCATCACTGGAGAACGAGGATGGACGTTCTCCAGTGATGATAGCCAGCTAGTGAGACAACTCAGACCTAGACGCAAGGTCACTAAGTCTTGAAAATGGCTCCGAAATGGGAGTCGAAACGTAGACAAGTAAATCTTTCCAGACGCGGATCAACCGGAAGTTCCAGCCAGCATATATATATATATATATATATATATATATATATATATATATATATATATATATATATATGAAAGATGAATTTTTCTGGGTTTTTATCCGTTAGGTATCTTTTGATTTGTTCGACGTTTCGAAGACACCTAACGGATAAAAACCCAGAAAAATTCATCTTGCATATCGAAGATCCGTGAAAACACCAATTTCTACAATATATATATATATATATATATATATATATATATATATATATATATATATATATATATATATATATATATATATATATATATATATATATATATATATAAACAAGATATATCGATTTTTCAAAACAGAAAGTTCAAGGTTTCATGTTCTTTCATGTTTTAATTGATTTCCGAAAAAATGCCTCAACCAGAGTTCATCAAACAATTGCAGCCCTACATGAATCATTTTATGCTTTTCCGTCCTGAAAGTTTTTCAAGAGGAATTAGCCTCAAAATCTGAACCTTCATTTTCTTTCGAACAAAGGTTGTCACAAAGTCAAAATATCGAAACTTCAATATAGAAGAAGTTTTAAAAGAAATTGAAAAAATCTCAGAAAGCCACAGAAAAACACCTTTCTGATGTTGCGATCTCATTCAATCCGGAGTTTACTCTGAGGATCATTTGTAATACAAAATCAAAATGCTCGACTCACCTTTAAGGAAGATCAGTATCAATTACACAGGCCTGAGATGAACCTCCTCTTGGAGCTTTGAATTGTTTTCTCCGTAAAAAAATCGAAAAATTCAAACTTAGAAAAAAATCGGCAGCACTCTAGGAAAACATTTGAAGAGATCGTGGAACTTTTTTTAGGCGAGTTAAAAAGCTCAGATTGTGAAAATATGGTCAATAGTGTACTCAATAATTCATGTGGACTGGATTGTAGCATGAGTATTTATTTAAATACTATGGATTCCTCTATCGACATCTTCTAATTCAGGACTGATATTTTCATGAAAGTGCTGAAGTTCATTCTATCGATTAGCCATAATTAGTTGACATTGTCGATAATTACAATCGACACCGCAAACTGTATGCCTTAGAGATTTTCACGTATTATACTTATAATTTCATGTTTATGCTGTTCTGGGTGTAGGGTGGTTTCCGAAGAAGCTTGATCAACATAGCAACGTGTCGAAATACAAGAATTATTTATATTCTGGAATTTACAGAAATTATATTTTTCATTAAATTATCTATTGACCCACTAATCGAAGTGAAATTGAAAGGTTCGAATATTCATGAAGACGTGAATACTTCTTTGTTCATCTTGGCAACGACATTCCAAAGAAAAATGAATTCAAAAAGAGTCAAACTAGGTTCAATATTCGCCTCCTCTTTCATCTTGAACAATGGAATCAATTGACGGTGTTAGTTATTTTTCGATTGTGCACAGTCTACGGTGGTATCATTAATCTTAATTAAGTGCTTGAGAATTCTTTTCATCGCAGAAGAAAAAGACTCGTTCCACCCAAAATCGAGACCGTACAAGAGCTTTGTGTTACGACAGCTTGTTCAGTGCTATAAAAAAGGCAGCGGTGACAGGTTTCTTGCGATTGATGGCAGAACAATGTGTTAAATTGAGTTGGGACATGTTGAAATCTTCATGAGTGCCAACGACAAAACTTTTATTTCTATACTTTTATATCTATAAAGTGTACAACAGTTTTTTTTGTATATCGTGCATGCATGGTACTAAAACTCTCTGTAATCAAAATTCTGCCGTAGCGGTGAATGGCTCAAACCCATGGAGAAACCTCCAGACAAATCCCGATGATCTTATATTCCACACTTGACGAGATATCGCTCGTAAACGATCTTTCTTTGAACTGTCACAATAATTTGCGTTGATGAGCGACAGGGCCGGCGCTGGGAACTTATGTAACAATATTATTGGGAGAATTGACTCAACCGTAACTACCAACCTTTTGAGGATTCAAATTCGTACGTCTGCATCCGTTGAACATTATCATTAAAGTAGTGAGTTAACCTACTGGTTATATTTATGTAGTCATCTGCTGTCTTACGATGCTTATTGAAAAAAACATCGGGATTGCGCTATCAATACTCTTCATTGGGGTGTGGGAGGTGAATTACAAAACAACGTCAAACGATGGCATGTATCCCCACTTCCAATATGCGTTTGTGTGTGTTTCATTTTGATATTCAGGCAGGACGATACCAATCTCAATCACATTTACTTGTATCACCCGAATTACGAGTAGTTTCACGATATGTGTGCTTATTGTTGGTGGAATGGATATGGATTTCTAGTTATCGATAAAGAAAGGGAGGTGCAGAGTGGTCGTTAACGCAGAGGATGCATTCATATATCATTGATGTTACCAATTCAATCACTTCAATTATGCAGTGGACAGTGTCGATGATACTTCAGCATTTGCCACTTCATAATGCAGGGTGGGAACAATAAATAAATCAGTTTGAAATAGAAACTAGTTGCAGCAAGGGATGCAGTTCGTGAAAAATTCAATGTATGAAGGGTACCAATGCTTATAATCGAGTTGCACCCGAAACAATATACGGTCAATCTACGGATCATCCTCCAATCATCCTCCCCAGCGACAACTTCAAATTCTTCCCCAATAAATGATGATGAGGTACAAAAACATATCAAAAAGTTATCCTGTTTTTTCCCCATTTGACATAGTTTTAGGTTTTCAATTTGACCCTCAAACCCAACAAATACAGATGGGTATAACGGTTGTGAAGTTAATTGAAGGGAAAATTATTTTCAGAGAAAGTGGTAGAGATATCGCAAATTATCCCCGTTGCTGGTTTCCTTATAGTACATAGCTCAAAAACATTCGAAGTCCATATTCAGCTGTTGATATCCGCACAAATCCATCATAAAAATGGGAACCCTGTGACGCTTCAATTAAAAGACTCAAGGTGATCCTGAAATACATGCATTGAATCCAGTATCAATAAGAGAAACCGTTTGTTCAATGAATATATCCAACTGAACATCATCAATTATCGTTCCTTTCTTTCAAAGGGAAAATTTCTTGATTTTTTTTCAATAGATAACCGTAAATTGCATGTCGGTGTTTTGTGAACTTTGTTTTCGAACATATCTGGTATCGATAATTAACATCATGCAAACCACGTACGAATCATTTTAGTTTTTTATTATTCCAGCATTTCGCACCTTCTGTTGAAGTAAAGGCACTACTTCTTAATTGAACAGAAAATGAAAAACTCTCAATCGTCAATAAGATACATGTATCAAGAAATCTATTATCAAGAAATCTGAATTGAAAGAATAAAAAGAGTAGTTGCATAATCGAAATAATCAACAATATATTATGATCAGGAATTTTCACACCTCTGCTTTTCCACCAATGAGATGCCTCAATTTTCCAGGGAAAATCTTTTGACGGGTCAAAAAATATCTACAACCCTTGAATAATGTATATATACCTCTAAATTATGCAAAATACATTTCTACCAACTTTATTGACTTAAAATCATGAAATGGCGATTGACTGAACAAGCATCCATCTGAGTTTCAGCATTTGAAATAATAATAAAGTGTGTTTATCACAAATATCACTTATCACAAACAGAAGTTTGAGCTTATGAGGTCATAAAGTCAAAAATAGAGTAAATACACTGTTGACACAATAAGTGACCGAACACTTGTTATGAGGAAACGAAGGAGAACATGGGTATATTATACGAGGGGTCAAGTGGATATGACATGACTAAGTCAAGTCATGAACAATCTTTGAATTTAAGGAACGTACTGGACAGTATATACTAGTGAAATATGAACGCATCAGCAACTATACATCCAGCAAGGAACCGATCGTATGCCACGAATTTTCTAAGATCTCTTCACTTGTTTTCTGAACTGAACCTCATTATTGATGAGTTTCAGTTCCTCTGGGATTTAATTGTACAATTTTATACCCATGTAAAGATACGTTCTTTGTGTCCTAGTCTTAGTCATGAATGGCACAGTAAAATGGTTTTTATTGTGAGTATCATAGCTATTGTGTAGGCATTCGGCTAGTGCTTTTGGTTTTATTGTATCTCAAATAAACAAGGAAAAAGTGAAGTTGTTTCATGTCAAAGATCTCCTTATCTCAAGACAATGAATCCGAAGGGAAAGCATTATTTTTTGAATAAATCAATTCGAGGAATTTTTTTGTATCACTTTTTGTATTCACTTCTAAGGGATGTAGATGAGTTTTCAGTGCTACCCCCTCACAAAATATAATGCCGTATCGCAAATGGCTTTCAACTAAAGCATAGTATAGAGTTCTGAGTTGACATACTAAGCATTCTTTGAGTTTTCTGAATCTGTACAAAATTAATCTTAGTTTTTCCACTATATAACTCATATGATGGTTCCATTTCAGATGAGAATCCATGATAATATCAAGATATTTGATTTCTTCTTTAGGTAGTATAATAAAGCATTCCACATTATTTGTTATGCTGAGAGAATTGAAATGGGGAAGTCCAATTGAATTGCAACTGAATGGTAGATGATTCGTTCTCCTCAGATTTATGGTTAGTAGTTTATGTTCTAACCATTTCTTCATTAAGCAAATTAGGTATAACTGAATTTAGTATTTTTTTTCATTTAACGAAATATGGTACATACACCTACATAGGAATATCTTCAAAATCGCGTCATGATACTTGTGAAAATATATTTCTACCACCTTAAGTTAAGCAAAATTATCAGAGGGCGATGGACTAGGCTGGTACCCATCTGAGTTTTAGGATCTGGTTTAACTGAAGTTGGTAACTTTTGTTTTATTTAACGAAATATGGTGTATATACCCATATAATTTTTCTTAAACTAGCGATTATCAGGCTTTCTGTCAGAATCAGTTAAACAAAAATGACAAATCAACATATGTCGAAAAAAGCAATACCCTGAACAACTTCACAATCAGAGGAATTAATTCAATATGTCAGGTTGGATTGATAATTTTTTTCCAAATCAATATTGGGCCACGAATATTCAAAACCAACGAATAATATAATTTCCTGAATATTCATGCCCTCTAGAAAATTTCCTGGAATAATTCAAGCTCTTCTGATAATAAGTGGAAATTTCCCTCTGTCGTATTGGGAAATGACTTCGTGATGTGATGTGGCGTAGGGAGTTAGGCCTACTTGCTTTCACTGTAAATATCATCACGAAATGAAAATAGTATATCACATACAGAATATTAGAAAAGAGAAGGAACAAAAAATCCTAAAAATAAAAATGAAACTACCGTCGGTCTCGATTCAGAATATATAGCCTAAATCTTTATAGACGTATAACATAATATAAGAAAATGCCGTTATTCAAATGAATTGGGTTACCCATTTGTAAAACCCATTCTGAGCTTTATTCACAATCAAATATCTCAATACAGAAACGGAAAAATCAAAACGGCCTCCGGATAGCTACGCCACATGCAAAGTTCACCACTGAACCTGTTAATCCTCTAGCTCGTGTGATGGATCTCGGATCCTCATACAGGATGGCAGAAATGCCGTTTGTGGCTCTGAACCTGTTGATCGTCTAGCCCGTGTAATGGGTTACGGATCCACATATTGGTTGATAGAAATCCCGTGTGTGGCTTTTTTCAAATACCCGTGTGAGGGGAACCCAACACAATTTTGATCTGAAGCAGATCATCATCTTCAATTTTGAAATTTTCAATATCAGATCATTCAACACTAGCCACTGGTAAGGATGAACAATGGAAATATTCGGGAATTGATTTTTTTCTGTACCAGTTATTTGAAAATGCCTGCTTCTTTCTTAACACAACACGTTGTTCACCATCAGCAATACTTTTATTCCATTAAAGAATCCAGATTATCTTCTGAGCTTATGTAGGTGCTTAAGCAATGGTTATCGCTTTTTTTCGGGAGCCTATAGGTAGGCGCAGTCCTTTTATCATCATCATTATTATTCGCGTGTTATTCAATCTCTCATATATCTTTGGAATATCTCATTGGACATGAGAAGAATCAGAGTTCACTCAGTTCTTAGAAAGAAAAAAAACTTGCAAATATAGATTTATTTAGTTGCTATCTCATATTTTGACTGATATTATGAAAAGAGCAATCAATATCAAGCTCAAAAAATATTTGAAACAATGAATGAATGGAAATTTCCTATCCGAAAACAAATCATTCCATTCAGTTTCTGGTGAATGGAAATCGATGTTTTTATAAATACTTGTATCCCCATAGCAGTGAAACTATACTCAATATCGAGACCAGAATGAATTCATTTCACTTTCTGAAATATGACATGAATCCTACGCAAATTATTCGCCTTTGATACTTATAGAAATACCACTAATCAATGAAGAAATGAAACAAGTTTAATTTCATAATTTTCACATAATTGAAGCGAAATATTAGAAAGTGGAGAAACTAGAATTAACATCATTTCACGGCATTGCCCCAAGGGCAAATCCACACAGAAGTACAAGTTCAACGTCCAAAGAAACGGAACTCGGTTTCAAATATCTGACGAGATGAATAATATCAGATGGAAACTATCATTTGTTGTGACAATGAACCCATCATCATTAGCATCAACATATTATCACTACAGGCACAGAATATTCGATTACTTTATACATAAGCGAAACTGTCACCTAACAAAATTGTCCCAAGAATATTTGACTGAGAAGTCTTCAATAGGAAAATATACTGAAAAATTACAAGTGACATGCGTCAAATTAATTAGCTGTCCTCATCTGACTCACTGGAGCAAAAGAAATAGCTCTTATTGGTGCACTTTGAGAAGGCGTGGCTTTCATCGAGTATGTCATTGGATTCGCTTCTGTACAGTAGTTTAGTTTTTCTGTGCTACAGGTGCGAGCCATGATATCACGTGCTCATTTATGTGATAGGCGGTGAAAATTAAATTATAATCGAATTTTTCTGGCATCAGTTTACGTCGGAGCAATATCATGCATTATCATTGAATAGTGAACTGTCTTGATAGAAAGAGAGAAATGACTATGATTTTGATATCGAAAATTCGAAAGTTCTGAAATAATTCTGAAGTCATTTTCTATGATATCCGATATTACCTACATAATCTTTAAGATTCAGTAGCTCTATTTGATGCGCTCTCATATATTAACATCAATAAAATACGTTCTATATTTTGGATACTTTCAAAAAGTTTGAAAAATTCGAATGATTATTCTTCTCAATGCGAATAAACGATGAAAAAATTCAAGGCTAGACTGCTTCTACAGAGTTTCATTGCGACTAAATGCACTAGGCCTTTTGACCGATCAAACTGAACGGAATAAACCGGGCGTACGGCTCACTTTCCAGGCACTATCTCGGGTACTATATTGTTTCCGTGTTCGATTTTGCTGTATCCTGAGTTCACATGTTTTCTGGAAATAATCTCAACATATACCCCTTCTTCACCGAGCTCAATCGGCCAAAATGCGTGCATTTCCATGACTTTCAAAATTTTGCTTTCAAGCAAACGTTTTCGTGTATAATAATTTAAGATCAAATCCCTCGACCTGCGGTCTCGGGATTTTATCAAATTATCATACACTCAAATCATTTGCTAAGCAAGAAGCGATAAAACTTGGTGCACTTGAGATATAACCCCAATTATTCCCCTAAATGTGAATAAACGATGCAAAAGTTGAAGGCTAAACTACTTCTACAGAGTTTTACAGCGATTGAATGCACTAGACCTTCTGCATCTATAGAGTGGGGAGGGTGAGTGTAGACCCACAGCACTTAGGCCACAATATGACCCATTGTAAATCCTCCCAAGGAGTCACCCTCCTAGGACATTGTCCATCCTGCCTCATCTAGGAAGGAGGACAGGTCACCAGCGGACATCTCAATATCGGCACTTGTAGGCCAATACTCACCGAACACACACTCTCTTATCGACGATAGCTCCAGACATTCACATGAGACATGCCTGACAGTTTCATCTTCCTGTTCACACATCCTGCATAGAGGTGTGTCCACTAGCCCCATAATATGGGGGTGTTTCCTTAATTGACACTGTCCAGTCAGAAATCCCACTGTTAAACGTAGGTTTTTCCTGGTCATCGCCAAATATTTATTTGGATCTAGCTTCTCAGGGTCGCCCAGGGTGATCCTGGCAAAACTGCATCCTTTGGTTTCATCCCATCTTTTGAGGGTTTGAGTATGGGTGTTACGTTTGGCTAGTTCCGCAACTGTCGAAGTCGTCAGCCATGGGTGTCACCTGGCCCCAAAATGTTCAGTCCAGCCGCCATCTTGGCCAAAGAGTCAGCAATGCGGTTACCTTTGCTCCTGTCGTGCCCTTCCACCCACCTTAGCATGATATTGTTATCTACCGAGGCGTTAGCTAAATCTTGGTGGCACTCTAGTACTAACCCTGAGATGATACGTTGTCTATTCAAGGTAAGTAGGGGTTGTCTACTATCAATGCAGATTGTTATGTTTTTGCCAAGAGTTCCTTTTCTGGTTAGCTCTCTTGTGGCGATTCCTTCCTTGGTTTTTGAGCCGTCTGTGTATATGCGTATTGCATTATAGCATCTGCCTCAGTGTTCTGTTTCATTTGTATTTTGTAGGGTTTAATAAACACAAACCTGGGTTCAATTGCGTCACTGGCTGCCTGTAGCAGAGGTACGGCAGTGAACGCCTCTCTCCACAGGCCCAGCCTCAGTTGACCCATTCCTACCTCGGGGTTCACACCAGCCGTGCGCAATCGTAGCATGGCCATTAGCGCAACCTCCTTGACGTGCAGGTCCAGAGGTGTCGGACCAGTAACTAATTCCATTGCCGCGGTTGCTGTTCAGACAAGCCATTCGCTGTATTTGATATAATTCTAGGATGACCGTTGCTTGTAGAGTTGTCGGTCCCCATGCAATGGCTCCATACGTTAGTATAGATCTTATTATTGCAGTGTAGATCCAGGTGACTACACGGGGCGAGAGACCCCATGTGCGTCCCACTGTCCTCCGACACTTCTCATAGGCCACATATGCTCTTTTCGATCTGCTCTGAATGTGCGAGTTCCATGTTAACTTCCTGTCGAGAGTAATACCAAGGTTTTTCACCTCTTCAGAGAAGTTCAGTTTGCTTTTGAAGATTTCGGGAGGTTTTAAGCCCGATAAGCTTTTTTTCCTAGTGAAAAGGACCATCTCCGTCTTCTTGGGATTGATCGACAGTGAGTGTTCTTTAAACCATGTTTCTGTTAATTTGAGACCATCCTGCGCTCTATCACACAGTGTATTCACAAATTCGCCGGTCTGCAAGATAAATATGTCATCTGCATATGCAATTGTGTAGAAACCATCATTGTTGAGGTGATTAATCAGGGTATCCAGGACTATGTTTCAAAGAAGGGGTGATAAGATCCCTCTCTGCGAACATCCACCCTTGACTAGTCCTCTCACAGTAATGTCTTCTACATTCATACTTATTGCTCTACTAGAGAGCATCTTGAGTATCCATTCTCCTACCACCAGGGCCATGTTCCTGGAGTTAAGTTGCTGGGTGATTGTCGGGGTAGTCGTTTCATCGAACGCTCCCTCGATATCTATGAATATACCCAGGGTGGATTCATTATTATCCAATGATCTCTCGATTCTGCCAACCACTTGGTGAAGGGCTGAATCAGTGGACCTTCCCGGAGTATATGCATGCTGATTTGGATGAAGTGGATTGTGAACAATGACTTCATTTATTATATACCTCGCACAGCCTCTCCATTGTTTTCAAAAAAAACGATGTGAGACTGATTGGTCGGAATGCTTTTGGTAAGGTGTAGTCCATCCTTCCTGGTTTGGGTATGAACACCACTCGTATTTTTCTCCACTTACTGGAAACATACCTCAGAGCTAATGAGGCTCTGAATATTCCAACCAGGTGCGGCATAAGAATATCCAATCCCCATTGTAGTAGGGCTGGTCTTATACCGTCAGGTCCTGGTGCTCTGAAGGGGAAAAGCCCGATATGGCACACCTTATCTTGTCTTTATCAATCATAGTACTAGCAAATTGCCAGTCGTGTTGTGAGGGTGTTATTGGTACTTCCGTCTGGAAGCTGGAAAGTGAGTTTCCATAAGAATCTCGGCGCTCTCTTGGAGATTGGCGGCTTTGTCGCCATTTTCCCCTCGTCAGAATGCCGATACTCTTATGGTGGTCACTTGAGAGTGCCTTCTGTTGCCTTGAAACACGTGTGGAAATCTTCGATTGCCTCACAATAGGCTCTCCAGGCTTCTCTTTGCTTTTGTCTGCAGACATTTCTGAACTCTCTGAGGTTGGCTTCATATATTTCCCAGTCTTCTTCGAGTTTTGTTCGTTTTTCTTTGTTAAAGGTCGCACTAGACCTTTTCACCGATTAAATTTATCAGAATAAACGGGAAGTATGGCTTACTTTTCAGGTACTATCTCGGGTACTATACTTCTCCATTAGACCGGGAGATGGTAACATAAAAAAGTTCGTCATTTCTTACAGGTATGGCGACTCCCTACGGGGTCCAATTGTGCAATGAACAAGACAAAATGGATGCTAACTCACTGGCCGTTGGGGCGTGATCACGTGGCGATCTACCGAACTTGTAGGATAAATTTGGATTTTCAAACGCTTTGTTACACAATAAATCTTATAATTCTCGGTAGTTTATAGAAAGAAAAGTAGGCGGACGCGTAATGCCATACTCATCCGGTGGTGCTTATACCTCGCCATACCAATTAGAACGCTTTGATCTCAATTTTTTTTTCTTGAAGACTCGTTACAGGATAATTGTTTTTAAGTGGTCATCTTGGAAAAGTCATCCACGGAAACCACCATGGTTTCGTTCCGATGGTTCCAAGTAGCCGCCATACCGCCTCAAAAACGCAATTTTTTCAAAGTTATGCTAAACCATTTGTTACAGTATGGCATTTGAATTTTTCGAAAGTTTACAAAGGAATATGCTTCGAAAAATATGTTGCCATATTTTTGATGAAATGTAAAAGTGGTGCCATACTCGAAAAACTGCTTTTATCGAACCGTTTTCAGGCTACAACTGATAGAGGACGTCAAAGTTTCCATTAGAGAACGGTAAAAACTTGTTACAGGCTGCTTTTTTTCAATTGGTCATCTTGGAAAAGCCATCTACGGAAATCACCATGCCATACCGTTTCGATGGTTTCAAGTAGCCGCCATACCGCCTCAAAGACGCAATTTTTTTTAAATTATGCTAAACCATTTGTTACATTATGGCATTTGAATATTTCGAAAGTTCACAAGTGAATAAGATTCGAAGATATGATGCCATATTTTTGATGAAGTGCAAAAGTGGTGCCATACTCGAAAATTTGTTTCTATCGAACCGTTTTCAGGCTACAACTGATAGAGGACGTCAAAGTTCCCATTAGAGTACGGTAAAGACTTGTTACAGGCTGATTTCTTTTCAGTCATCTTGGAAAAGCCATTCACGGAAACCACCATGCCATACCGTTCCGATGGTTCCAAGTAGCCGCCATACCGCCTCAAAAACGCAATTTTTTTAAGTTATGCTAAACCATTTGTTACAGTATGGCATTTGAATTTTTCGAAAGTTCACAAGGGAATATGCTTCGAAAATAATGTTGACATATTCTTGATGAAGTGCAAAAGTGGTGCCATACTCGAAAAACTGCTTCTATCGAACTGTTCCCAAACTATATCTGATACAGGACGTCAAAGTTCCTATTTCAGTACGGTAATATCGTGAAGGCTATGTAAAAAATTGTATTCATTATCAATATCAATTGAATTGAGTAAAACTATTATATTATTCGGGTTCATCCTCATCACCAGAATCCCCAGCATCTTCATCTGCCTCTTCGGATTCGCTTTCGTCGTCCTCCTCGCACCTTATATCATCTTTAAAGTATTCAATTTACTCAGACAAGCCCATCATACGACCGTGAATTGTGAATTATATAATTTGCTACAATATGTAACTTCGTCATCAACTTGTTTTTCTTCGTCACTTCCACTCAGAACGATATCTACGATTGTAGCTGGCATGGCGTCGCCGTCGAACCAGTGGAATTCGTACGTATCCGGGTCCGTCAAGTTCCACCCATAATCATTCGGACTGAGACTCGATGGGTACTTCAAGTGCGCATTGCACCATATACTGCTGATATACGAGAATCTCAGCAACTGTTGACGCAGCTCAGATTTGCATGGTGGAAGTGAAGAGGCATTGAAGTTTTGTACATGCTTCATAAACTTTTCACCGGTATGGTCCATGCCATGCGACTCAATGAAGAATGCAAATCTCGCATCATTCACTTCATTGATATTTCGCTGACTGTACAGTCAATCCTTGACAATGAAAAATTCTACAGCACCAAGATCTTCCTGAGATTCCCAAACCTTCACCAAATAGCAAAATAACCAAGCTAGTTACCAATATTCTCACAATAGCTTACAATACTCAAAAAATTAATTTCATGTTAGTGACTCATTTGAATTCAGTGAATTTATCAATGATATAATAATTGATCAATATATTATTAGCCCGGATTTCATATCCCTCTTTGCGAACCTTCCAGTTCGACGAGAATGCTTTAATGGACGCTATTGATTTCATTTTTTATTCGACATATTTGCTTTTTGATAAAAAAATTCACAAACAAAGTTTTTGTACACCTATGGGATCAACTATTTCGTCTATAATATCGGGTTATGTTCTTGATGAACATTCAGAAAGAATTGATTTCGATTTTTTCTTTTTGAGGAGGTATGTCGATGATCTCATTCTTCCTGTTCCCCAATCAAAAGGAGATAAAGTTTCGGAGATATTCAACAGCTATGAAGAAAATATTCAATTCACTGTAGAAAGAGACTCTGTTCCTGAAATTGAAGGACAGAAAGAAATGGAATCATAACTAGGTGGTAGCGAACATCTATGGATAGCAACAGATTGTGGAATCATCATTCATATGAAATATGATATGAAAACAAAACTGAATGTAATAAAGAGACGGGCTGGACCGCTCCAAGGACGGACAAGTCCATCAAGTCCATCAGGACCCTGCCACCTTGAAATTTGGACGAATAGGTTGTTGTTGTGGAGAATAAAGAAATGCACCATTGACAGATTCATTTTTTCGATGGGCTGGACCGCTCCAGAGACAGACAAGCCCCAGCTATGTTTTCATAAAAGACTCTGCCACCTTGAAATTTGGTCATATTGTTTGTTATGGTGAATAAAGAAATTCGTCATTGACAGATTTTTCTTTCCGAAGGGCTGGACCGCTCCAGGGACGGACAAGCCCCAGCAATATTTTCATTGAAGACTCTGCCACATTGAAATTTGGTCATATTGTTTGTTATTGTGAATAAAGAAATACATTATTGACAGATTTTTCTTTCCGATGGGCTGGACCGCTTCAGGGACGGACAAGCCCCAGCAATATTTTCATTGAAGACTCTGCCACATTGAAATTTGATCATATTGTTTGTTAATGTGAATAAAGAAATACATTATTGACAGATTTTTCTTTCCGATGGGCTGGACCGCTACAGGGACGGACAAGCCCCAGCACTATTTTTATTGAGGACCCTGCCACCTTGAAATTTGATCATATTGTTTGTTAATGTGAATAAAGAAATACATTATTGACAGATTTTTCTTTCCGATGGGCTGGACCGCTACAGGGACGGACAAGCCCCAGCACTATTTTTATTGAAGACTCTGCCACATTGAAATTTGGTCATATTGTTTTTTATGGTGAATGAAGAAAAACATTATTGACAGATTCTTCTTTTCAATGGGCTGGACCACTCCAGGGACGGACGAGCCCCAGCAATATTTTCATTGAGGACTCTGCCACCTTGAAATTTGGCCATATCGTTGTCAAGTAGAATAAAGACAAACATCATTATCAGATTCTTCTTTCCGATGGGCTGGACCACTCCAGGGACGGACAAGCTCCAGCAATATTTTTATTGAGGACCCTGCCACCTTGAAATTTGAACGAATAGTTTGTTGTGGAGCATAAAGAAATGCACTATTGACAGATTCATTTTTTTGATGGGCTGGACCGCTCCAGGGTCGGAGGAGCCCCAGCAATATTTTTATTGAAGACTTTGCCACCTTGAAATTTGGTCATATTGTTTGTTATGGTGATAAAAGGAATACGTTATTGACAGATTTTATTTTTTCGAAAATAACATTTCAAAAAATAACTGGAAATATAAAAGATTAGTCTCAAATTCGTTAGAGAAATGAGTAATCGTTATTTTCTCTTTGTTTGATGTGCTTCAGGGTTTCGATTGACCAACCTCTCGATTGTTATATTTCAAACATTTTCTGTTGTGAATTTTACTGAAAGACAAATTTGTTGAAAAATGATTTGATATTTTCAATATTCGGCCCAGTGGATCGATAAAATGGAACAGCATTCGTTTTATATCAGCAACGATGATGGTTCAATGTTTACCTGTATTGATGGGCAAAAAAAAGAATTTCTTCAATTATAAGGATTTTATTCAAATCGAAGTTTTTCTTCTTCATAAATAAAGAAATGAGAAAGCCCACATGAAAGAACAGTGCATTTTCTGTTTTTTTCAACAGCCATATTATAAGGATCGATAATGGAATCAGACAAATACATATCATCATGTTTTGATAAATTACAAGAGAACCGGTAGAAATCAGAACGAATCATTTCTGTTGGTATGTCTGATTTTGAAAACTTCGATATATGCAGTTGATTCTTCTGAAAGGCACGTCATGATTGCACATAATATTCTGGAAGGTTCACAAATCCAGTTGCCAGAATTTTCAATTTTTCAGGAAGCACGCTTGTTGCAAGCCTGTTGATTACGTTATTCTTTGAATAATTGTGACAGATCTTTTTCTGTTTCTTTCAAGTTTCCTGAACAATTTCTCTTAATTGTTTGTAATCTGTTTCGTGGTATAAACTGGAAAAATTCTTAATGTAAAGACAAAACTCTCTGTCTGATAAGTCCTTATAATCTACAATATTTTCGAATAGGTAGACTGTTGAGTAAAACGTTCAAGACATTTTCAAACCAGTTCTCCACTATTGCATTGCTACAGCGTTAATTTTCATCAGATGAAGAATTGATCCCGCACCAGAGAGGATAGTTACTAAAATAATGTTTCAGGAAATTCTGAAGGAAATTTGGGAAAAAAATGTTTGGAGTATCGTCTCTTGTTTCAATGTATTGTTCTTCTGCAATTGATTTTGAATGTTTTTAAGAGGGACTCGATTTGTAGATAGCATCTTCTTGTTCACCTTCGTCGATATTGAAAATGTTTTTTTGTTATATCCTTTTTCTTTCTAATTCGGAAAAATCCAACGACTTGTTATTGGAGATATTCGTCAAAAAACTAATATATGTTTCAACACACTCATTATGACAAGGTGAAGGCAAAACTATAGCAAAATAATTCATTCACGCTGATGCTACAAAAAAACTGTCGAAATTACACATGCAAATTATAGTTTCGGGCCACAGGAACCACTTTTTAAAAACACTCTTCTTTGGATTTACAGACTTTATTTGTTGCACCAACAATGGTACTGACAAGACTGCTCTATTTTGCAGCGCTGAAACGTTTATATAACCTATCTAGTGTCAGCATTTAATGAGATACTGACTGATCAGAAAAGAGGATTTCATATACATAACTCCTCCATCCCTAAGACGAAAATAATACATTGATATTATTTTCACCTATACTTTCTAATTCGGTATTTTTCTCTATCTTCCTCTTTTTGATACATTTGATCATATTATTTCCATATTTTGAATTTGAATAATATATAACAATTACAAAAATCATAAAAATACAAATATATAACAGAATATAAGAGGTGTTGTCTTCTTCGAGGGCTTGAAGTCGATGTAGTTGTGTTTTTTCAGCAAGGTCCTGAAGTTTTGTTAATTCGTCCAGATTAACTCTCTCTGGAACTTTCATGGGTTTGTTCTAGAATGGATCTGAACGGCGTCAATCCTGGGTAACTGCAGGGGTTTTCCTTGGATGGAAGTGGCATCGTTGAAATATATTTCGCCTTTTGCAGTGAAATTACACTTTCGTGGGATATGGATTAGCTGTGGTTGATCAATGTCTTCGTATCCATGTTCTTTACAGTTTTTCTCGATTTTTACTGTTCGAACAAGGATAATGATGACGTAGGCGTCGTTTACTGGTTCGATGATATCTTGGTCCAATTGTATTTGGATAGTATGGCACTGGTTTTAAATTGGGTAAACAATCTTCTTTGGAAATTTGGTTATTAACATGATATTTACATGTATCTTCAATTCTCGTACACGGTTCATCTTCATAGTGATGGTAAGTCGAGTTGAGGATAACATAAGGTTTCAAAGGAATTATGACTTGGTTGGAAATTGGAATAAGGAACAGATGGAAATAATCGTAAACATTTTCCAGAAGTATCGGAAAGTGGATTGCAAACATAATAATTCCCTTTTTATAATGAATTTCAATTATCAATAACTTATTATATGATTGAATATTTTCAAAATTTGGTAGACTGTCTTTATATTAACTCGAGATTATTTTTATGAGTTCTTGAATGTCTAATAAAGGTAATATTGTACTGTGAATAATGTTCAATTCGGCAAATAATATTAAATCTTCGATATTATTTAGCATCGATAATATATTTTGACCATCGATTATCATAGTATCAAGTGAATTTTGAAGTCTAAGGAATAGTGTATACTTATTTAAACTTGAAACTATACTCCTTGTTTGATTTTCAAATAATTGTTGACTATTTGTTGTAAATTACTTCTGGTTTCGTTCATAAATCTTTTTGTGATAGTGAGATAGTTTTCTAAATCATGTTGTAACATATTTTGATTACTTTCCAGTGTAGAGATTGCTTTGTTATATTTTTCAGCGTCTTCGTCATCTAGGGTGCCAAAGAGCCATTTACTTGTTCTGCCTACTATATTCATAAGTGCTCTTTTTGATCGATTATATTTTTGAGGTTTCAAATTTGATAATTTCTCCTTCACTTGATCCAGTAAGTATAGTAGATGGTTATACATATGATGTAATTGTGGATATAAAGCATCCTTTATTAGAATGAATTTCGTGATTGCTTTTGCATTATTACTTATAGTATTTATTGGAGAGTCAAATTGCTTCAGGTCGACGACTTTCAAAAAGGTGTGTTTTCGGGAAGTTGTTCTTGCTTTTCCAAGTGAGAAGGGGAGGATAGGATTAGTTATCCTAGTCATTGTTATTCGCTGTCCTGTTGCCGTCAGGATCCCGAGAAGTAGAAGGTTTAGGATTTTCATCTGAAAAAGTTTGTTTCTTTATGATTTTTCGTTGTGGTTTCAATTTGCTTTTGTGATAATTTGAGTTAGAGGTTTCAATCTTTATATCACAATCCTTTTTTGGTTGGATTTTCTTAAATAAAAGTAATAATTTATTTCTTGGAGTTTCATTAATGAATGTATCCTCATCAATTTTTATCAGCGTTTACTTTAGAAAGATCTTTGGCTTTTTCATTATTTTCTTCTACTATATCTTTTATTATTTTCAAATTCCTAGTATGTTTCTCAATATAGTCTGAGGATATTTTCTCAAAAGTAATGCCATGTGGACTTTGGTATTCTGAGTTACCTTTAATAATTTGGAATGGTGTAAACTTAGTTGATGAATGAATAGTATTATTGTATCCTAAAATTGCATATAACATTTGTTGTTATTGGTCGATTAGGAGATTCTAACTTTAAAGTTCTTAGTTCCTCAATTATTGTAGAATGTAAGCGTTCAATGGGGCTATTACTATTCGGATTTTTTGGGGTTATATAGTGTAAGGTGATTTTATGAAGTTTGCAAAATTCTTCAATTAGGCTATTTTTGAATTATGTACCTGAGTCACAAGTTATTTTATAGGGGATGCCATAATGAGATATGAATTTTAATAAACCATCTAATTATATTATTATATATAGTCGCATTTAGTTGGATAGGGTATGCTTGTGCAAAGCGAGAGAAACTATCAATTATTGTTAAAAATTTGATTTCATCAAGTGATAAAGCGTCAATATATATGTGTTCGAAAGGGTATTATGCAATAGGTGTAGGGTTGAACTTTATGACATTGGGACGTCGTTCATATTTCGATTTTCGACATGTTACACATTTATTCACATAATTAGTTACGTCTTGAATCATATTAGGCCAGTAATATATATTTGATAAAGATAATTTTGTTTCGTTTATACCTCTATGTGCAGTTTTAATCTCGTGATGGTATTTTATTTTTTCAAGTTGTTCTTCTTTTTGAAAAATATCTTTGGCAAGAAAGTTGGTTTGAATCGATTTGAAAGCATTATTCTTGAAATGTTTTTGCATTATAGGAATTAGTACTTTCGTCAATTAATTTGTTCCATTAATTTTATTATTTAATGAAATAATGAGAGCAGTATACTTCGTGTTATCGGCTTATGATTATGGAATGTGCGATGATTGTCGATTGTGCTTTTTCTTTCCTTTGTTCTTAAACTAGTTGACTTCTATAGTCTGGTCATCAATTTCAATTTCGATAAGAGAAAAAGATGTTTTTTTCCGAAACCTTCACGAATAATTACGATGAAAATTCAAAAAGGAATCGTGGAACAACAGGAGAAAAACTCGACTTACTACGATGACGGGATCTCTGCCTGGAGTCTGCAATACCTGGGTCTGATGATCCGGTCCTTCTGACGGGTGGTTGGTGGACGAAGCTATTGTTCTGATAGTGGATTAACAGTTGATACTGAAGAATTTCCGGGTCGATCTTCTTCCACTATCCTACCGACTGCGCCAATTATAGTTTCGGGCCACGGGAACCACTTTTTGAAAAGACTTTTCTTTGGATTTACAGACTTTATTTGTTGCTCTTACAATGGTACTGACAAGACTGCTCTATTTCGCAGCGCTGAAACGTTCATATAACCTATCTAGTGTCAGAATTTTATGAGATACTGACTAATCAGAAAAGAGGATTTCATATACATAACTTGCAGCTATGCTCTCAAACAAAAAGTGTCTATGCTCTTTTTCAAGGAGAAGAGCTCCCACATCTCTGCTTATATTTTTCAATAGACGGGCACAGCATACTTTGAGAATGATAAAATTGGGATTTGTCATTGATTCATGTTCTGATAACATTTCATAACTGATTTTTATTCTCTCTTAGTCATATTATTCCAAGTTTCTTAAATAGCATTAATTAGTGGATAGCTGAAGTCGTTTATGGCTCTGTCAAATATGGGCCATTTGTGATACTCCAAGAAAAAGTTCCTAACGTTCTTCACCCACACGGAAATGACATTAGTTTCAAGTTCTGCACTGATCATTTCTAATACTGGAAATGCAACTGAAATATCTTTCAACTGGCCAATAGTAGAATAATAAAATATTCTTTTTTTAGATTTTCCATTTTTCCACACAGTTTCCAGTCGAAATAATGTGAATATCTAATATTTCTCCCGTTTATTTCATTTTGGAAACTATGTCCAACTGTTCCTTGCTGATGATTTGAACATTGAAAGGTTCACCAGCATGAAGAATAAAAAGAGATTTTTTGTCATATAATCTTTTCATTAGAATATTCGTAAAAGTCATTTTCAGTCGATCTTTTTTTCCAAGAAATTCACAACGGATTTTTTTGTAAACAATTTCAGATCGAATCAGTGTTTCCGATGCCACTCTGATGTCTTCAGATCTAACGTTGAAAGACTTATCATGTGTAAACCGTTTCTTCAAAAATCGCCTATCTATTCCACAGGCTGGACGAATTAGCGGATTATCTGTGTCATGGAAATAGTCAACTGTAAACTGCTGCATCGTTTCTTCCAGAAGAATTGACTTCCAAGAGAAGTTGGAATGATTTACAATTCTAATGGATACAATAACCATGTATTCTATTATGAGGTGTAGCTCTGTTGTAAACAGATTCAATAAAAAATTGTCAAGTATTGTTCACAGCTCGAATTCGTTTCGGAATGAAATAATTATAAACATTCGACTTCAGTGTTTTTTCCATACTGGGGAATTGAAAAAAAATGTTACCTCTGAATACTTACAGTTTCTGAAATTCAGATTTCTCTTTCCATTCACCAGTTTGTCACATTCCGGAGTCCACAGATTCTTGCTACCCTTCGGTAGGAGTTCCATCTCGATCTTCGAGCACTTATCAAGGAGGAAAATGGAAGCACTTATCTCGTTTCCACTTTCACTACTCCCCAGAATTTTGATATAGTCATTATGTAGTATATTACTATTCGTTTCACATAACTCCAACGACGAATTTTCTTCAATTTCTGAAACATCTGGTGACATGATTGAATTGAGTGATTGAACTCGAAATGCACCGACCGACGTGTGTTTTTTCCAACTCGTAACTGACATCGTTGTTTTAGGTACTTCCTCTTGGCTTTCAAATCTTTTTCCTTCAATAACTTACATAATTGACCATAAACAGAGTTTTGTGGACAGTAGGATATTTTTCTCAAAACTGTATCATTCAGTATCCTGATAGCTGAAAGATTTGCTACGTCTTCGAGGTGCCAGCTCCTTCTGAATTCCACAGCATTACTACTTGAATTTTTAGAATCTTCCATGAATTTGACTTCTATGGCTCTCAAACTGCTTCCTACCAAACAATAATACACCGTCTACCTTCGTAGGTATCACGCATCATATACTGAAGGATCATTAATGTTTACATTGACGATTTTTTCGATGTGCTGAACCTCTCCAGGGACGGAAAAGCCCCAGCAATATTTTAATTATGAAGTCTGCCACAATGAAATTTCGACAATTCATTTGTCATGGAGAATAAAGAAACACAGATTAATTTTTCCGATGGGCTGGACCGCTCCAGGGACGGACAAGCCATGAAATTTTCACGTAGGCTCCAATCCATTATTATTTCTTCCATAGAATTCCTATTTATTTTTGTTATATTACTTACTTCAATAGATTTCCACATTTGGTCTTGTTCTTTCATTCCTAATTCAGTACCATTTTCTGAAACCGGAGTGTGATTCTGCCAAAAAAAATTCCACTTATCATCATTCACATTCAGTATCCTGATAGCTGAAAGAATTGCTACGTCTTCGAGGTACCAGCTCCTTCTGAATTCCAGGAAACTACTGCTTGAATTTTTAGAATCTTCCATGGAATTGATTTCTATGGCTACAAAACTGCTTTTTACCAAATTGATAATACACCGTCTGGCTTCGTAGGTATCACTTTTCAGAAAATGATTTGACGCATCATATACTATAGTATCATTAATGTTTACATTGACGATTTGCTTCTGATCCTTGATAACTTGATTCATTAGAAATTCAACGAATTCATCTATGAATAAGTGTTTTTCCACCAATGATCAATTCATAAACCGCTCCTAACAACTATTTGCGCCCGCAAAGTTATCGCTTCAATGTAAAAGACAGAGTAAAAAGTAAACTTCTGAACAGTCCAAGCTGTTAACGGATACAACTTCAATAGCATCAATTGGAACCGTTGGCTGGATATTTGATTTTTCTCATAAAATGATTCCCAATTTCGAGTTGGCCCTACGCAGAATATTGAAATTGTTTTTATAAAAACGGATCGTACATCGCTATCTACATCAACAATTCACTGATATGCTGGAATTTCAGTTGATTTGAATTCATATGTTGAATGAATTCATGTAACAACATCGAACAAATACGCTAATTACGCTTACAGCTACACAGTAGGATGAAAGACAGACATCCGCCAGACAACAACTTTTTTTGTGACGAATACCATTTATAATAGTTGAACCTTGTCTGTCCCCTCCGGTAGAAAGAATTTGTAGATGGTGAATGACTTTATTCTTCATTAAAAACAATATGTGATATGTTCATTTCTTTATTCTACTTAACAACAACATGGCCAAATTTTTAGGTGGCAGAATCCTTAATGAAAATATTCCTGGGGTTTGTCCGTCCCTGGAGCAGTCGAGCCCATCGGAAAAATTAATCTGTCAATGGAGTATGCCTTCAATCTCAATAACAGAATATTTGTACAAATTTCAAGGTGGCAGTTTCCTTAATAAAAATATTGCTGGGGCTTGTCTGTCCCTGGAGCCCATCGGAAGAATGACTCTGTCAATGGAGTATTTCTTTATTTTCCATAACAAACAATATGACCGATTTTCAAGGAGGCAGAGTCTTTAATAACATATTGCTGGGGCTTGTTTGTCCCTGGAGCGGTCCAGTCCATCATGAAAATAAATTTGTCAATGCAGTATTTCTTTATTTTCCATAACAAACAATATGACCAAATTCCAAGATGACAGAATCCTTAATAAACATATTGCTGGGCTTGTCCGTCCCTGGAGCGGTCCAGCCCATCAGAAAAATGGATCTCTTCTCCAAATCGAACGATTTTTCGAAATTTCAACGTGGCAGAGTCTCTAATAAAATATTGCTGGGGCTTGTTTGTCCCTGGAACGGTCCAGTCCACCCGAAAAATGAATCTGTCAAGGGAGTTTGCCTTCAATCTCAATAACAAAATATTTGTACAAATTTCAAGGTGGCTGTGTCCTTAATGAAAATATTGCTGGGACGTGTCTGTCCCTGGAGCGGTTCAGCCCATCGGGAGAATTACTCTGTCACCTTCTGTTTGACGCCCCTTCAGCGTAGCGCCCGCGTGCACAGTACTCAGAATGAACAATAAAGTGGCTGGAAATGTGCAATGATTTCAATTCAAGAGGTGCTGTATATTACCGAACAGTTGCAAACTTGCACTGTTTATTAGCTGTTTGTAGCAAAAACCTCAGAGCGCAATCTTATGCTTGAAGTGAGACCCAACAGGTACATGACAATTTCTGTTTGCTGTCTGAAATCTGAGTTCATTCGTTGATACTCCCCACTTCATACATCAAACTACTTGTTTGTCTTCGCTTGAATATTTTCTATAAATAAATAATATGTATTGATTCCATTCGTCGGACAGAGAAAATGAAAAAAAGTGCTAATAGCGGTCGAAAAGAGAAATTCATTTTTCCAGGAACTCCTGATCGCGTGGAGAATTCGATCAGTAGCAGATAGTTATAAGGTTTCAATCGGAGAGAGCTTTGGTATTGTTAAGTGTAGAAGTCGAAGTGTAGAGAATTGTTAGTTCAGACAGTTTTAGTACAGAGCGTTGTTTGGAGTTTCTATAAACAAACCCAAAGGAATATCGACACAATATTTCAATTCAATATTAGAAAACAAAACACCCCAATATACAAAAACTGTGGAAATTCAGTTCTTATTCAAACTATTTCTGGCCACTTCGTAGTGGAAGTAGATTCGTTTTCATACAGGACATGCAGACTATGAAAAAAATTCATTCATGAGGGTCTGCCTACAATTTTGAATCATATTTTCACCCACTTTTTTATTACGATGATGTATCTGCCCAAATTCAACCAACTGAAACCAGGGCATAAGAAGCTGAAGATCATTTTCATCTGGATGGTCAGGTTTACCAGTTCTCTTTAGGATATTCAGAGGAATCCACATACGATTATGATTGGTATGGCTCTTTCTGATTACACACTGAAACCGAGAACTTATCATCAGATTCATTTCCTAGCCACAGTAGAGTGAATTACCACCACAAGTTCTTCTACCCTGTGAGTTTTCTTACGACAGAATACAAATATTTGATAATTTTGAGGTTTTAATTCATCCGTTGGTTTTTAACAGCTCCTCTATAGGGCATTTGACTACAACGAACTGTTACAAACATTAACGATCTGTTAGTGGGTGGTGAAAAGCAAACATATCTGTAGTTAAATCGGCCGTCAAATCACTAACCGTCACTGGTGAAAGTGTCCCTGAGACAAAAACAGTTTCAATCGTGACTGTATATATATTCGGATACTGCCACAATGAATATATTACATATTTCTTCAATATAAGCCCTCATGGAGGTAAAACAATACGATTGAAGTGAAAGAAAGAATTGAATGATAGACAAGAAAAACACCTGTGAAATATCAGAGAAGATAAAAAAATATATAATAATGATAGATAATAGATATTAGGTATATGCAAATATAAGAATAAATTTAAACAGCTAAAGACAGATGTTCAAAAAAAGAAAGATCAGTGATATGGCAAAGCCAGGAAAATTAGTAAAATGGGAGCTGAATGTCATTTCAGCCATAGACTTAAAATAATATTTTTTATGAAATACAACACAGCGTGTATATCAATAATGTTTCAATCTGTTTTTATCATTCATGAAACGATGGTGTTATTAAATGCATGCCATTTTGACATTTTAAAAAAGACAAAAAAGATGTGAAACCCGACCATCTTCATTTGTTCATTCAACACATTTTTCAAAGCTACATGCAATTTATAATTTTATCCCAAAATAATAGTTAATAATTCAACACGAAGCGGCATGCAAGAAAAAGTCACGGAATTTTTCAAATGTTTGTTAAAATTCAAAAAATGATGATAATAATTTTTTTTTAATTTTGTATGTTGCATGCCATTCACGTCAATAACCTGAAATAATGTATATTGATGAAGTCCAAAATGGCATGCAAATCAAAAACACGGAAATATTACCAATATTTTGGTTGAATTCCATTCCTTTCAACTTCAATTCACTTGAACTATACGACAGGCAGTATAATATCGCGGTAATACACGAAAATTCCCCATAAAAAAAAGCGTTTGACCTTATGAAGTGCACACGTGGGGCAGCCATGAACCCTTCTATTTGTCAAATTTATGGGTTGATTATCAAGCCTCAAAAAGGCATGTCACCTGTCACCTGTCACCAACTCCTGGTCTACATGGGTCACTATATAGTTTCAGAACACTTGTCAGATCTTTGTTTGAATAGACTTTTGTAAATTCTCACACATTTACTATGAATAACGTGTGTCTATATGTTCATTTTCTTTTTTAGATTTGGGGTTTCTCATTAATAAAATAAATAACAAATAAATAAACACGAAAAACTGGTCCCACTCAACAGTGCCTATATTCAAGGAACGAACAACTGAAGAGTTAATTTGGTCATCATGGTATTTAAAAGAGGTTTTCCTTACATTATCGTGCCATGACTTTATCGTAAAGCTCATTTTAGATACAGGGTGAATCAAAACTTGATTTTTTCATGGATTCATTCGAATGAAACACCCTATATATAATTCCATTATTGATTTATCCTTGAATAGTACTATGCAGAGTTATAGGCGTTCAGGGATTAGTTATGTTTGGTTCGAAAGATATTACAAAAATTTGTCAAGATTTATTATTTTTTACTTCAGAGCTCTTCATAAAAAACTCAAGTAGATGTTTCTAAATGATATATTTTTCAAAAACTTTTCCTAGAGATCAATTACCCTAGCACCAAACTGATATTTTTGCACTCGACGCGCGTTTCGCTAACAAGGTTAGCATCTTCAGGAGAAGAAAATTGAGAAGAAGAGAAAGAAAATTCAATTTTCTTCTCCTGAAGATGCTAACCTTGTTAGCGAAACGCACGTCGAGTGCAAAAATATCAGTTTGGTGTTAGGGTAATTGATCTCTAGGAAAAGTTTTCAACTTTTACACCGAAGGTTCCAAAACTCATCGTTTATATATTTTTCAGTCATGACCATCTGAATATTATAGTTACCAATTTTATTTGGGTACGGAGTGGAGATATTTTCGTGGTGAAACTTCGTATTGAAGAAGATGAAGTCGAGGCCTAAGTTTCATGACATATTATTGTCAACTAAAATAGTATCAGCACTATGTCGAGAATTTTTTTTAACGAAGACTATATAAACCTTTTATCTATCTACTATCAATTGGAAAAAACCTTTTTCGAAAATGATTGATACATATGTCTCCAACTTACCTTTCTCCTAACGAACTGCCATCACGAATATATTTTCCCTAAATATTCGAAAAAAATGGTGACTCTTATATCAGATGGACTTGATTGGTGAATGAATCAACAAGGAATATCTATTTGAGTTACTTAAGAAGATGTCCGAAGTAGAAGATAATAATTTTTGAAAAAATTTTTGTTATAACCTTCGATTCAACCATCACATATCCATGAAACCTCATATTTGTAGGAAGTACTCCTCAAGGCTGACTTAATGATGAAATAATATATAGGGTATTCCATTTGAAAGAATCTATAAATAAGATTCCAATTTTTCATTCACCCTTTATCAGAAGAAAGGTTTATGATGATGAATCATAGCACGACAATGGAATAAAAACCTCACCATGATGACAAAATCAACTATTCAGTTGTGCGTTCCTTGAAAATTGGCACTATTGAATAGGACTACTTTTTCGTATTGTTTACAACATAACTTCAGAACCACCCAGCATACACTCACGTAACCCTATATTTTTTGAAAGCACTCATTGAGAAGAATGAGTAGGCAAAGCATAATTTGTCATTCCTCATGATAAAACATAACTTCGATACAGCACGCTTTTATCAAACCATCTGTGTGTTGGCAAATTATTAAAAAAGACTCACCATTTTAATATTAGAAAGTTTTATTTGAGACATTCTTCGATAACAGCACTCACTCCTTCACCTCAAAAGTTCTAATAGAAGCCCGATTTGACACACACTATGTTTCTCACTATGTATAGATTTCATCAATATTCAACAAAATATCTGGGAAAACAGTAATAATAAGATTGAACCATTTTTAGCTTCAGACCCACTTGCTCCAGATCAGTTTCGGTTTCATTCCATTGACACATAGAAAAACAAGTATCACAAGGCATTTGTTAGCATATTTTGAGATTTTCAGAAAAAATAATAAAGCACCCTCAGGAATTCTTATACCCCATACTTTCAAGAAGAGGAGGTGAGTTGTGAATCCTAACAGATATAGTTCTGATCAAGGTTCGGATTTTCCCCTCTTACTAGATAGTTACTACAGGTAATTTGGCATCAGAACCAGAAAAAAATATAAAAAGGAAAAGATGTTTGAGCTTTTCTTTCAAAAATGGGACAGGGTGGGGAGAAAAGGTAACTGTGTATTCAACTAAAAATAACTAATTCTTATACAGGGATGTGAATACAAAAAAATTTAAATATTTGAAACAATATCAACCAAAACAGTGACAAATCATAAGACGGAAATAAATGACAAAGAAAAGGAGAGAAATGTTAATTGAATCAGTCATGGTATAACCAACTGAAAAATTAATGAATACATAAATATTTAGTTAATTTTGTTCAACCCAGGATCTCGTTCTTTAATTTTATACTGTGAATAGTGATGAGAAAATGAATTGAACTAACAGCTTCAACATTGTTTTGTAATTGTTATTGGCCATTTGTATATGGACATTTTCTTATTAGTCGAAACCAGTTGAGAACATATTCATTTGATTTTGTTTATTCAATTATGCAAAAAGTCAGTATCTTGGGCCAGGTATTCGCTACATGAAATAAAAGTTACCACACTAGTACCACAAAGTTCCATCACACTTCATCAATAAATATGATCAACAGAATTTGTAGCTGAAGAGCAGACAACTCAAATTGATAAGAATTTTTTGAAGGCAGAATCTTTGAAAAGATATAGTACCGAGGACGTATATCAGTTAGTACAGGGCTCGGTATGCCACCATCACCTGGAAGTACTTTGGACTTTCATACATCATCTCTAAACACACTATCATATCTGATTAATGGTGTTGAGAATATCATGCTTATGCAACAATCTGTTACACGAATTAAAAATACAAGTTCTATTTGTAGCCCAAAGGATACTGCATTCACCCACCACAGTTTTTCTCCGACTTACCAAAATGGGCAGCACAATCTTCACATTGTTCTCAGGTGCGTTTTGCAGTATTGCAGTATTGTGTTTCAGCTGAACAAAACCAACTACATTGTCTCTATAACTCTCTCGTACAGACCTACAATATTGTTATGAATAATTCAACCAAACTCTGTATATATTGTCCATCAGCTGAACATTGGCATTGGACATTAGCAGGTACCATAATAACAAAATTAATAATATCACTCAATCAGGGCAGTGTTTCAACACATACTGATTTTTTTCATCTTATAAGCATACTTGTCATCGATATCAACAGATGAGATACACGATGAAGATGATCAATTAATTTTTATACCTTGTGAGAATCATAAGTTGAATTTGCGATAAAGAATTCCTGCAGGAAATCTACTCAAAATATGAATTATAAAAATTATTTCAGCAGTTTCAGATACTGTGATAGGTACATAACGATAATAGATTCAAATAATTTTTATTTGTAAAAAATTGAGATATTGATCACTTCATACCCTTATGTATACCGATTAATAATAACCAATGCTTTGAAAAACAAAATATTTTCAAGTCTAACATAGTGGCAAAATATGTCTATTGAGCAATATTCTGAAATCCACTTCGGAGTGGACTCTAGGAAGGGACTCCTTTACACGTGGCATTACCTAACGCCGGTTTCAGGTAGTAGATACAAGTAATAAGCTTTGAGTATGATGAGAGATGGAAATTATCCAACTTTCTTAAGACAAGTGCATGAAAGTTCCCATTGAAGAGTGAAGGTAGGACTTCTTATAGCTTGAATATCTATTTCTCATTATTTGAAATTGCTGCATAAATCCAGTGTAACTGATTATTTAGAAAATGGAAAGTTACGTCATCATTTTGTAGACCTCCATTTCTAGACCCACAATATCAGAATTTTTGTAAATGAATGCAAACATTGTTACACAATCAATCTGTGTGATATTATCAGATAGTTCTTTTATCAATCCTCCCTCCACAATATCTACTGACTGGAAACAAGGCTTTCCACGAAACACTCACACTAATCGTTTACTAGTATGGTATCAGGTACAAATTTCACTAGAAAATAATACGATAGCGTATTGAATAACTGAAGTGAATTTCGAACTTCACATAAACACAGCAAGAGCAAGTCACGTAAAAAGTACCTATTGTAGTAGTATTGTTATTCTTCATTAATCTTCCAACGAAGAAAAGATAGTAAATACCGAATATGCACAAGATTTTTCAATGTAAATCACTAAATGGCGGAAACAGCAACGTTTATCCTTTCAACTGAATACCGCAGATGGGATCAGCCGACATTGCAATTTCAAACGAGCAGAAGATAGACATAAAATATCCAGTGTTTCCAACCCATCGTAGTAAAATGGAATATTTCATAGTTTATGTTGATATGTATGTTGATAGAAGTGAATAATGATCGAATTATTCTCTAGTGATTAATGGATATCGTA
This sequence comes from Zygogramma bicolorata, assembly GCA_032362365.1. NCBI lineage: Eukaryota > Metazoa > Arthropoda > Insecta > Coleoptera > Chrysomelidae > Zygogramma > Zygogramma bicolorata. The sequence continues at coordinate 302,263 of JAVJAQ010005177.1, forward strand.
ATTCTTGAAGAAACACATGCATTATACATTATGAATATTTTTTATATTTTTGTTAGATTTTTTTATATCATCTATATTACCTAAGTATCCGAACAGCTTTTGAAATGTGAGGTTCATACAATAGTCGTGGACAAGATATAGTATTCTACTCGAGTATGATGGCTATCATTCTGTCAGTGATTTAGCCCACTCACCTGCGTTTTGTGGCCGATAACTTCAACTCTGAATAATAGCCATAATTATACCCTTGTTGAATAATATACTATTAGGCCAAAGCATGAATTGCTTTTAAATAAGACCATAGTCGTTTTGCCTCTGAGAAAGTTGAATAAGTAATGAAATAGTGTGATTCTGTTCATCGATAGTATTTTCAAAATGGAAGCAATTTTTTTATGTTGAAATGAAAACGTGAATACAAAAAATCGACTCAATTGTTTCGAAACGAAAAAGTATCTCTACTGGGAGCATATTTCCGATTCGATATCAAGACATGATTATCTTTCGATGCCATGAAATGGACCACAATAAGATTGTCTGAATAAAAGAATCTCCTGGTTCACTGGATAGTCTCGAAAAATATTAAGTGCTGGGGCAACATAATAATTTTTCATCGTGACACCCTGTTATTGAATCACCACATTCATTCATGTATGATTATGTGATCAATGCAAGGTCACCTCGATATTCATAATACAAAAGAAAGTGATTTATCTTCTTGTGGATACAGGTTTTAACGAGTATACAATTGACAAAACTGACAAGGAAACAATAAAGGCTTGGAGAGGTTATCTACCAAAAATTCTCCCCGATATTATATTCGATCTATTCAAAATATAAGTCCTTGATATTTTATCTGATGAAGAATGTGTTTCCTTCTTATAGTCGAAATTGATTTTTACCTGGCGCACCGAAGTCAATTACGAGGCAATTTAAAAGTCTCTTTATTCCGCAAATCACACTCAAGGTAATGTAACAAATGGTTTGTCATATAATTAATCAGTATTATAAAATAGTTTGTTTAAATTATTGCAACTAACCAAAACAAATTGTTTGTTCAGTTAAAACCGTGAAAAACACTCGTTACTGAGAGCGTGAAACTTCAAACAGTAAACTTGCCAAATTTCTGCGAGAGAAAAGAGAATCATTACATAATTTCTTTGCTCTAACTGAAAAATCACCTGTTCCAGTCGTTATTTTTGTTTTCTTCTATCGTCCCTATGCCACAGTTATCAAGAAAGACATTGATCGAGTTTCGATTACAATGCATAACTATGGAGTTATATAACTGAGACTGAGAGAGCTCCGGATTCCTTGAAATTTCATGTTCCCTAATACATTTATGATTGAACCGAATACCATTATAATATATGCATGGTGCTGAGTTCGTGCAGTGAAGAGCTCGAGCTCTCAGCCGAACGACCCAGGGCCCCTATTCTTGAATCACTCGCTGTTCGGCGTATACGCTGTTGTTAAGCTACGACAGATCTGATTGGTCTCTGCCTAGCAACAACGTATGCGTTCAGCCAACGTGTGATTCAAGAATAAGGCCCCAAGTTCGAATCCTGAAAGTACCAGAATTTTTCAAATTCAGTATTTGCCGTCTAGTCAACGAGCAGAAGTGGTTCGAATTCCACTTCATAAACTGATGGTGCTGGATACCCCTTGCCCGCACAAGCTTCTAAATGAACTTCTGAGGGGTCCTAGAAACCTGGTTGATATATTCGTTGAAGAGAAATTTTGCGAAAAGAAATTATAATAGCACAATTACTATAATGATCCGGACAATGTGCCTTGCCTTGGTTGAAAGAAGTTCTGAAAAACAGTTTCCTTATCCTAATATAATGATGAGTAAAACAAGTATTGAAAAAATGAAGGTTTTTCAACAGACTAAGGTAGAATTTCACCGAGGACCGACACGCAAAGCCAAGTTTTCCTGAAGCACTTCTGATAATGGATCACACCAAATTCATTTATGAAAGAGTAAGAATAGCTGAGCTTTGGAACTCCTTGCCAAAAGTGGTTTGTCCTGAGGCTTACAAACTTCAGAAATTCAAAGTGAATGTTGATTCGTATCTCCTGTCCCTTGATTCACGCGGTGTTCTTTGAACATTACAGGGCTTCCCTTTCGTGTAAATCTACATATATACATATATTCTGTACTCCAGAACCAGAGTATGTTGAGTCCAAAAACTTAGTTTTTCAGTAAAGCTATTTGATTAATTCCGTATTGGACATTTCGAAATTATGGAACACCGAATTCATTAAATCTGGTCAACTATTTAATGATTCAATAAGTTTTAGGTTTGATACTAAGTAGAGTGAAAGCTAATTTTGATTCTGTTTTTTGTTTTTGATTCATGTGACTTAACTCAGTTTTGTATGAACAAAAATTTGATTTTGTGGATTTGACATGTATGTTAAGTACGGACTTGACACAATTTCATTGGACATAACATCTAGATAAATCGGGATTTATTCAGTATATAATTTATTTTTCAACATCTTACACTACATATAAAATACTTCGGTTGCAGAATGAAAACAATTATTGTTCTTTTTCATCTCTCATCTTCGTTTTGCCCATATTCCAAATTTTTGGAATAGTCTTGGAACCTTTTAGGTACTCATTTCAGGAGTTTTTGTAAATGACTATACTTTTTTGCTGAAATTTGTTTAGGACCCTCTCTAATTGGTGGGATCAGTACAGGAGTATAGTCATTTGGTTTGTTTCTTCTGTGAAAGTCAACTTCAGAGAAACAATTACTGAAATCAGATTTGTAGTAGAGAATTCCAGGGTTACTCCTTCTAACTTGCAAGTGAACTGCAGAAGATATAAGAAAATCGTTGCCTGCACTGTCTTTTTTTTGTGGATATACAGTGCAGTCGATCCTTCAAATAGATGCTTAAATTCTTTGAAGTCAAAACGTTCCATGACCATCTGTTGCCAATCCCATGGAGTAATTATTTGAAATTGTGGAAGTTTTTTTCTTTCACGCTCTATAATGGAGTGAACAGCATCAGCCTCCAAGTGTGTATGTCTCCTTGCTAAAAACTTGTGATTAACAACAGTAATGTTTGGCTTAATCCGCAAGATAAAAAAACAACACATGATCATTAATATGTTTCGATTTTGGCTTGGACAGTTGTTCGACCAAACTGTTATTTCTTTAATTTCATCTGAAATATTCTGTTCAGTCCATTTCATTAGATATGAGGCGACTTCATTTCCTCCCCGTCCGGCTACGCTTTCATCCCACATCATGCAGAAACTTATGTCACAAGTCGCATCTTGGATGGCTAAGTTATAAGTCAAGAGCTTAAGGGAGTAAAAACTATGTGCATTATGTAAATCTGGTGTAGGTAGGCATTTTTGGAGATCAATCATTATGACTTTTTCTTGTAGTAAGTTTTCTCTCGACTTTTTTTTATCTTCCGATTTAATATGGTATCTGTTGGTTGTATCTGCAATATGTTGATCATATTTATTTTGTAGCTCCTTCCGAGAATCATGCGATTCTGCCTCACGAATTTGAAGCTGAAGTTGATCACACAAGTCACAGGTATCGTTGTCCGGGCTCTTGAATGAATAGTTATATTCGTAATTGAAAATCTCCGAGTATAGCCACTCCTTTGCAACACTTTCTGACTTCAAACCACTTTCTTTACATTCATCCAGGTGAAGTCTGTACATCCTACTTACATTTAAATGATTTCCCAGACTCTTCTTTTTGGTTCTCTCTCGAGAATAACAAGATTCGTATGTTGGAAATTTTGAAATGTGGTTCCGAACATTTTGTCGAACTTCTTCGGAGATCTTGTTGGCAGGTTGATGTCTTCCTCTTTTATCAGGCGTTACAATACCTCCTTCCGTTTTCTTCCTAACTTCAGTGTCTACTGTTTGCTGGGAGATGCTTAGGGTATTTAAACAACTGTTTACAAGCTGTAAACTATGGACGCTATGTACTGCCTTCTCATATCTATTGTTTTTGATGGACTCCAAAAATTCCAATGTATAGTCTGTCGACGTTCTTCAGAAAATCTATTTTTACATGAGAGTTTACAATTATCGCCGCAAGGTTCTTTCAGGGTCTTTGGGTTCATAACACGACTTCCACTGTCAGTTATGTATTCTAATCCTGTTTCTTTTTGGTAACATTTTTCTTCCAGTTCATTGGATTTGATTTTCTTTTACGAGTTAAGTTTTTCTCTGTCTTTTCAATGCGGTTGTCGATCAATTCATATTCATTGGAATAGTCGGGGTGCGCCACATCATCATCACTGTCAAAATCTTCAAATTCACTCTCATCCTAAGCCCTCTCCACGAACATTTTGTGATAATTCTGGGATATTTCTTACTGGTTCTTTGGGAGTATCATCTATTGGGTTTTGAATAACGACTGTTTGTAGAATTCGATGACATAAACAACGCAATGTCGGTACAAAACATATCATGAGAGTTCTGCTTTGATCTTCATCAATTTCTGAAACAGAAAATATAAATGAATTTTTCTCCCTAAACAGAAGAAATTTAAAGAATCTACCTGGCCAGTCTATTTGTAAATTCAACAATTATTCACGACGTGAACTAGTTATCTTAATATATCTACCATCACTTTCTGAATTTGACAATATTAAACTGAATGTGAATCCAGAGCCAAACAAGGTTAGAGCGACTTAACATAGTTTGGTTCAGGGTGACATATGGACTTGACGTTATTCAAAATTAGATATTTTCTTTAGTTCGAAAGATACCTCAAAATGGGACATACCAGAAAATGTAGCGGAAACTGTTAATTGACTCAACATATTAAGCTGAAATATAGGTAGATAGATATAAGATATAGATGGATATGTAAACGGCCATTTGTCAGTCCGTAGAATAAACGAAGCGTGCTCTGGTCATCCTTTGGAAACGTCGATCGTCCCGATTCTGGGCTCACCAACGTTTCCCACTGTGGATAGGATTATGAGAACATATTATCATGTGAGTAAATGAAATTAAGCAAATTTGGGGTTGGTCGATATCTACAACATATACCCATAGCTGATACACCACCTACTTTCATAAAACATCGTCAGAGAGAGCAGCTGTGTAATTCTATACGCTTGATACGAATGGTGTATTGGTGAGACCGAGCTTATATAAACGCTATCAATGGATAGCATGTTGGTTAGCCCACAATCAGACAACGCTGGAATTGCATTTCGTGATGAATAATAGCATATCTAGATTCTCGTGGCGCAGAAATCCGATAATGGAGATGGATAATATAATTTTTCGAAAAAGTTTCTGTTCCTTATGTTTTTTTTTGTACACCCTATATCTGCAAGCAATTCAGGAAGTGTCCCACATACAGAAGTTTTCACTTGTAGAAACGATCCGAATTCATACTTTCCCGCATTCGACTACTAACTCGAAATCAGCTTTTTCGGATAATGGTGTCGCGTGCCGAAAAAGTATTTTTTCCGTACTAGTCGAGATAATAACATGATAACTAGTACGTTATTCCATTTAGTTTGTCGAAGCTTCTTTCATTTCCGCACTTTCTTAGATGCAAAAATTTCGGTATGTTGTATGTTGAAAGTATCAATATAGATTTGCTGTTTGTCACTAGATATATTTTCGAATGATAGAATTTCAAATTCGAATGATTTGGCAAGGTAATGCCTAGTCATGAACGCCTTAACAGGAATCGCGTTGTGTAAAGCAATTTGAGGCACTAAGCAGGAACCTTCGGATTTGAGTTTGGAATTGCAGATTTGTAAAACTGATGGCACGAATGAAATCGAAGTGTGACTGAGATGGAAAGAATAAATAAACACTGACATTTTTATAAAAAACGAAAAATCTATTCCTTCCTTACTCCTACTTTGCCGAAATTGAAACTAATTATATATGTAGGCAGCAAAATACCTACCAGAGTGTGCAGCAGAAGCAAACTTCATTATTTTCAACTCTGAATTTGATGAATTCAAGAGGTTCAAGTCGGAATTTATAAAATTTCCGAGTCTGAAGTCGGAATTCAATGCAATTTGAAATTTATGAAATTTTTAGTTTGACGTCGAAATTCAATAAAATTCCAAATTTGAAGTCGGAAATTGATATATGGTGGTCACAAACTGTCACATGTAATTACGACTTCAAACTCGGAATTTTGCAAACTTGGATGTGGCCCTTCTACGCCTCCGTAAATCAGGAACAATTCTACATGTGTTTTTATTGTGAATATCAGAACGATATCGTTATTTTTTTAGATCAAGCACTGTTACTCCACAGTATCAAAAGAAAAAAGTTGCACGATTACTCATTAAACATTTCTTGAATTACGGCGTATTCATTCTATTTTCTACAACAACAATGTTGATTTCCAGAATGGATTCAACGCAAAACCCCATATTTTTTCAAAAAATTTCAGAAAACTATCACTTCCATCTGTATCGCACTGATGAAATTGATCTCTAAATGGTGGAGGATTCCAATTGATCTGATTCCAAATTTTTCAATTCCACAACCTTCGACACTCCAATGATTGGATATACTATGTGAATATGGATATAAAACCAAAAAATGCTTCCTCCTTCAGCAAATGTAAGAAGGAAAGCTAACTATTTTTATCATTTTCATGTCCTTTAATATCGTCGCCTGAATTTGAGAACTAGGTAACTCCAAATTGTTCAACTTCTAGTTATCCACAATTGCATATAGTCGAGAACACGTCTGATAATGTAATATAGTTCGATTATTTCAACTTTACCCATGCGTCATCAAGAAATATGAGTCAAAACAATATCTCAATGAAGAACGACGTGGCTAGTATCCCGATAACAATTACAACGTGAAGATAATGACTTACGAAATGAACTATTCAAATATATGGAACTGTTGGAGCTCCAGACAATGAGAGTTGTGTTTTCAATTCAACTGAACTTACGGAATTGTAACTGAAATACGAATTTTGCGTAGCATAAAATAAAAAATGAAAAAAAAATAGATTTGCAAATTGTCTGACTTGGGATTATCAACTTGAATCGTCAAAATCAAACAATAATTTGAATATTGTGAAAAATCAAAAAAAAAATCAGTTGAAGCCTGCCTGGAAACGTTCGGTGAATCGAACGCGACGACCTGCGCGCGTCGTGAGGGCAGATGGTGCTACAACCACAATATTTTGATACGCTGGAGGTGAAGAGTAACTTCGGCAAAAAATCACTCCTTTATTATGAATTACATATTTAAGAAAATTTATCGAAAGTTGAAAAATTTGAAACATATGTTGAAATTTGAACGCAACTTGAAGCACTATTCCATGAACAAATGTATAATTTCCAGTTATAGATTCAGTATTTTTCTTGGTCATTCTAGTATTAATTTCGATCCATCTGTAATTCATTTCTGTATGAGTTCCTTTTCATATATTTTGTATTCTTATACTTACCTACATCCATTTATAAGCACATGTTTCTTGGGATTGACTAAATAAACAAACAATAAATTAACAAACATATTTATGGGTATTTGAACTTTTTCACCCCTCTATTCGTCCATGGATGTACGGACACACTGTATAATGATAAATAAATGAATATTCAAGAAATAAAAATATTCAACACATGATTTTATTTATCACTTTCAGATTCGGAACTGTCACCAATGTTTGAAATAATGGGTGTAATATCTATATCACAAAGACGCTTCTCTCGTACATACCATTGTTCTACAAGTGATTCCGTATGTTTCACACATTTTGCCCAGCATTCCGCGTTGCACTTCTCTAATGCTTCATTCAACAAACTCAATACTTTTTCGTCACTGTATCCATCTCTGCCAATATATTCGTTATAGTATGTTTTACAATCAGCCCAAATTAAGTCAATAGCATTAAAGTCTGGATGATACGGTGGTTTTCTCAATACGTCATGCCCATATTCTTGTACCAGTTCATCCTTAATATATATGTTGTCTTTACGGTTCCTCTTCGCCAATTGCCATAAATCTGGTTTTGTTAATTTTTCATCAAAATCAATGTTATTGTTCTGTAGCCAACTAACAGTTTCCGATTTTTTGACGAAGTGGTGGGCTGTTTATTCGAAATTACATTGTGGTATGGTGCATTGTCCATTATTATTAACGATGGCTCGTATTTCGAAATATAACAGGGTTAAGATTAGTTTGAAGTTCCTGCTTGAGGAAGCTATTTTATAGCGAAACACGTGTCGCGGTTTAGTAAATCCTAATATGTAAAAATCTCACAGGTAACTGGATATTATTTATTGGAGATTAAATATTTTGGGTACCTTTATTTTTCAACCCCAAAACACTCATAGGATCTTTAAATGCTTACATAGACATTTTTTGAGTTGGTTAGATGTTCCCATCCATATTGCAATACAACAAACATTGTAATCTTTATATTTTCGTTTTTTATACATTTTTCATCATGCCACATTTTTTGCATTGAACCTTCCGTCTTTATCTCGATATTGAAATTCTTTTATAGGTAGGTATTATAATTAGAACTGAGGAAATATCTGAATAATTATTTCGATAATTATACCACAAACTACTAGAAATTAGTTTTTAAATGTTGAAAAATAAAGGGAAACTAAAACTAGGAATAAAGCCCGGAAACAAAATTCTGACAACAAATTCTTGTTAACAAAATGGTTGAGGCTTTCGGGCTTGAAGGCCGTCGTTCTTTGGAATTTTTTCCTGACGTTTCGCTGGCGCAAATGGCCAGCTTCTTCAGAGGCTTATTCATCTCCGATGACTAACAGTTCGATTTCTCAAGGCGTATTTATATTGATGCAGGTAGTCTGGAGTGTTAATTACTTCCGTCGGGTTCGGGGAATAATCATCATTATTAGTTGCCGCACTACCTGCCGTGATTTCATTAGTTATTCTTGATTTCCTCAGAATGGGATTCCAAATACTGTTTAGACTCAACGCTTCTTCCTTTCTGTTAAAATTGTCCGCATGTTTTTGGATCTCTATTGCCTCCCGTACCAGTCGGCTATGGTAACCCTGGTTGGGGACAATCAGTTTTGCATTTTCGAACAGAATCCTGTGGTCAATCCCACTCAGTGCATGTTCCGCCACCGCCGATTTGTCGGTTAGCCCCAACCTGCAGTTCCTTTGATGCTCTTTGAGCCTTGTACCCATGGATCTTTTCGTGGTATCGATGTGAATCTTCCCACAGGTGCACGGTATGCGGTAAACCCCTGCCGCTGACAGTGGGTCTCTTTTGTCTTCAGCCGACCTGAGGCTTTGTTGGATCTTCTTGGTCGGCTTGAAAACCGTTTTATTTCCCCAATAGTTTCCCAATTCTGTCAGTGACCTTCGGGATATATGGCAGATATGCATTCGCAACTACCTGAGAGTCTTCCCTGTTATGAACCGTGGGACTCTTTAGTTTCATGGCCTTGTTGATCTCAGATACACTGTATCCATTTGACCTCAAGGTCACTTGAAGAGGTTCCAGTTCCTGCTCTAGATGTTCTGGTTCACAAATTCTTCGAGCACGTTCAGTTAGGGTGGATATGACTTCTCTCTTTTGACTGGGATGGTGGTTCGATAGTGCGTGCAGGTACCTATCCGTGTGCGTTGGTTTTCTGTATACTTTGTGGGTTAGTCTAGCACCACATCGTTCAATCAGAACATCTAAGAATGCTATCTGCTGGTTCTGTTCGGTTTCCATGGGAAAGTTTACATCGGTACCACGAAAAGATCCATGGGTATAAGGCCCAAAGAGCATCAAAGGAACTGCAGGTTGGGGCAAACCGACAAATCGGCGGTGGCGAATCATGCACTGAGTGAGGGTGACCACAGGATTCTGTTCGAAAATGCAAAACTGATTGCCCCCAACCAGGGTTACCATAGCCGACTGGTACGGGAGGCAATAGAGATCCAAAAAGATGTGGACAATTTTAACAGAAAGGAAGAAGCGTTGAGTCTAAACAGAATTTGGAATCCCATTCTGAGTAAATCAAGAATAACCAATGAAATCATGGCAGGTAGTGCGGCAACTCTTAATGATGATTATTTCCCGAACCCGACAGATGTAATTGATACTTCAGACTACCTGCATCAATATAAATAAATACGCCTTGAGAAATCGAAACGTTTAGTCATCGGAAATGAGTAAGCCTCTGAAGGAGCTGGCCACTCGCGCTAGCGAAACGTCAAGAAGAAATTCCAAAGAACGACGGCCTTCAAGCCCGAAGAAAAGTAGTTATACAAATTCTTGTTATTTACATGTCAATAGATTGGGGGTGTATTTCAAATAGTTTTTCAAATAGTTTTTCAGTTATCTTTCGAATGATATCTTTGGTGTTATTTGTTTCAATTTTTGTGGAAGGAAGTTGAAAATTTTCGGCCCAAGATAAAGGTAAGCTATCTGCATGACATATTTTTCAGGTTTGATAATGATATAATTATTGGCGCTTCTACACCTGGTGTTGTGGTTGTGTTCTATCGCTGAGAGTTCATGTTTTCTAGAGTGTTGATAAATATTAACCTTCAGAAAATAAAGTTGACGTATATCAAACACTTTGGAGATTTTGAAAAGTTCATCTGTTGGGTATTTTTGGGCTTTTGGCTGATGGTTTTCAATATATATTTTTGGGTAGTTTCAAGTCCTGAGATGTTAATTCTCAAAGCTGCACCCCATGATATAATACCGTAGGTTAAATGGCTTTCTATTAGTGAGAAGAAAATTATACGCAATTGTTCGGTGTTATAGATGGTGGTAAGAATTTTTATTTTATACAATATAGTTGCCAGTTTTTTTATTACAAAGTTGATATGAACATCCCATTTTAGGTTGGCATCAACATAAACTCCAAGATATTTGATGTTTGTAACAGAGGATATAATTATTGGCTGTTCATTTTTCTTCGGTATGGTCAATGTTTTCTAGTGAGGTAGGTATTTTGTATAGGAAGTGAAGGAAATATAGTAAGTCTTTTCCATATTTATCGTAAGTAGTCTGCTATCGAACTATTCAATGATTTTGGAAAAGTCATGTTCTGCAATTTCAAATTTTGCCAGGTATCAGCTTCATATATTACTGCCGTATCATCTGCAAAACTCACTATTCCACCTTCAAATCCTGTTTTGAATATGTCATTTAGATAAACACTAAATAGTATTGGTCCTAATACGGTTCCTTGGGGAACACCATATTTCACTGTTCTGAATTCACTGATGTTGTCACCAATTTTGACACATTGTTGTCTATTTTCGAGATAGCTTCTGAACATTGAGTATGGTGCCCCTCTCACACCGTATCCTTCCAAAACTTCGAGAAGTTGAATGTGGCTAACTGTATCGAAGGCCTACTTTGAAAATACAAAGGGTGGGTATTTCTTTATCGATGTTGCTAACTATTTCATTGAGTACTGTTGATAGTGCATCCTGCGTAGCCTTTCCCTGTCAAAATCCATATAGTTTATGAGAGAGAATATTATTTTTTTCAAGGAAGCTAACTATCTTTTTTTTTAATGCTTTCTCAAAAATTTTAGTCAAGGTTGATATTAACGAAATAGGACGATAATTAGCCACACTCAACTTATCTCCACTTTTGTGAAATGGGCTGACAACTGATTTTTTAAAAACCGTTGGACAATCCCCTTCTTCAAACGACTTGTTGATTAGATATGTTATTGGAGCAGTTATTTCATTAATAATAATTTTCAGCTGTTCCGCCCTCAAATTATCCAATCCTGGCTATTTTCTCTTTACAAATATATTCGTGGCATTCTCTGTATGACCGGGAGCGTACACTTCGATCCAAGTTTCTCTTTGTGCAAATTTCAGTAATTTCTTACTTTCAATGAAGTATTTGTATGTCTCATGATTAACATATTTTTTTTGTTTTTCAGATATTATTTGTAGTGTTGTTGAGAAATGGTCAGTAACATCAGCTTCTAGTATTATTGGGTTGAAACGAAATATTTTTGTGAATTCTTTTATAAAACAATGATCTATACATGAATTAGTCTCTCTTTCAGTTCTAGTGTATTCATTAATATATGATCTGTATCCATAACTA